>JAYKKI010000035.1:9310000-9910000 GCA_039881145.1 Druceiella hillmani
AAAAGGACAGTTGAAACTATGCAATCCATATATTGATTAGTTTTATATTTCTTTACGATAATTAATGTCGGTGACATAACGTTTAAATTGAGACATATTTTCTTGCATCGTAATCTGAAAGCGACTTCCGTCTAAAACAGGAAAATAATAAATTGTTTATAAAAATTTGTATGGGAATTTTCCTAAATGTTTTCAACAAATTTAGCGTTGACGTTGGATATATTTATAGGGATGTTTAAATATGTAATAATATTATTTAGGAATTTCACGATGAGCTAAAAATTTGAAACTTGACATTTAGATAGAACTTAAGATATTTTAACAGTTTTTTAATTAATCACAACAAAGTATTAGAGGAAACGAAAAATTAGATAGTAAAGGTATTTTTAATGACGTCAATTCTCATCAATTCCTTACAATGTACCTATGAAATAGGCATTTATTTTGATGATTTCGATGTGTGGTGTCACAATAAATAAGAAAACTATTAAACATTATTCTAAACATACTTATTTAACGAGATAATAACGAATAAATTAAAAATCGTCCAAGAATGGAGAACGAAATTCACTGCGTGACGATAAGTGCCGATTGCGTTGCAAAAACGGTTCTAGTGGTTTTTACTGCACTGTCTCTTTCTCACATATAACATCACACTCACTCCTTATTAATTTATTTAGCTAGTATATTAAATTTATGGAATTAACTAAATATCGAGCATTGAATATTGAATATATTTGGCGTTAATTTTGTAGAAATTCATTATTCACAATTAAATGAAACTACGTGATGTAGTATTATTTCTACTTTATTTAATTTCTTTACCACGACCTAGGTTTCGTTGTATTACAACATCTTCAGGTGGGATATCAGCAAAGATATCTTTGATATTAAATAATACTACATCACGTAGTTTCATTTAATTGTAAATATCGAGTATTAAATTGGACAACTTCATCTAAGATATTTGTTATAAATAATATAATTTCACTTCAAAAAGGTTCAGCCCAGAATGCATAAGCCAAAAAATTTGTAAATAACGGTTGCTGAAATGCCAAATTAGTAAATTGATTAATGGTTGCACTTGGCTGGATTTTTAAATATTAAACGTCACGAAGGACCTAACGACCTTAATATTTAAAAATCTAAACCAATAATCTTAAAAGCAACTTGATGTTAACAAGATTCACTCGTGTGACGTTCGACACTAGCTGTTAGTATTTACGATAAAATAAATGATATAAACACGCTGTTCGTAAAATGCAAGCCTGCTAGGTTAATATTTTTTGTAATGATACAAACAAATTTGTTTTGTTTAGCACTTGAAAGGTTTATTACTACAGCACCACGCAATACTGCCGCGTCCTGCCCCCGCTGTAAGAACGCTCACAATTTACTTCGATTTTGTACGAGAAGTATTCTAATCAGATTTTTCCGAAAAAAACGAGTTATAAAATATTATGGGATCTATAACATACTTATAATGGTTTGAGCCGTTTTTTGGAAAACTAGAATTTTATAAAATATGCCATAAAAAGAATTTTATAATTTTTTTTATCTTATGACAAATATACCATAAAAAAGTAAAAAAAACCTAATTTGTGTTAAAAACCGCTATATCAAATTCCATAGAAATCGTCAATTTTGGTCAAACGGTGATAATTTCTATAAAACCCGCTCTGTCTTAAGGACAGACACACAAACACATACAAAACATTTTTATTTTCGGTTTCTTTATAAAATTATTATATTAAAAATTCTGTTATGTTAGTGATTCTGAATTAATTTCCTTCAAAATTGCGACTTCGATTTTTGGGCATAATTTTTTTTTACACTTTCTTACATCTCAATCGTTTCAGCGTGCAATAATTTCCTGTAAATGTTAGTTATTTGGTATAGCACAAATTGTTTTTTTTAGCCCTCTGGAAAATATGAGATGAAAATAATTTTTTTTATTTGGATTTTTATTACTAAGAAATAATTTATTCATAAATTACAAAATATTTTGTTATTTTCTACATTTTCAGAATCATAATTATTTTTAAATAATTTCATTATCATAACTAGAACGAAAATGTAATAAATTTCGCAATAGTATAATTTTTTTTTTCTTCGTAATAATAATACGCCGTCGCCACCGTGATGTGTTGGATTGATCACAAGGCATACTGCCTTTGATAGTGCGGTGATCCGGAGGATCCGGGGTTCAATTCCTGGCCGCTCGTCTAGCGGAGCTTTATTGATGTTCTGATTGGCTGTAAGAGATTGCTCTCGTAGCAATAAATCGACCATATGTATCAACTGTATACATTAAAGTTCACAAATAAATAACAGATTGTACCGCCCATATTCACATCCGAATAATGTGTACCTCTGAAACAGTCATGGGGCGTCCGGTGTGCGTGCACTGCAGGACACTTAACCCTTGCATCAACGCTGAATCAATATATCTAGAAAAGGGAATAAGATGCGAAAAAACTACCAATTATTATCATCGTCTTTTGATCCGTAAAAACCAGCTTACTAAATCAATTTAACAAAGCCTGCACACTTACTTCATAAATTATAAACACGCATAAATTATAAACACGCATAAATTATAAACATGTATAACTCAGAGTAAATTCGTATAATCATTCGTGCAATTTCAATAAATATCTCTTTAACTTTCATCGATACTTTTTCCGTACCGAAAAGCAGTGGCCCGCTTGCGTGCTGAAGATTAAGGCCAATTAAATTGAATACGACGACCCGGCCACTTAATTATAAGGGGGTCACTCAATGAGGTACCGATAATTCGGCGAGAGTGTGTTACGCAAGACGACACGCTATCACGTAACAAGTTCATTGCATTCAATGTGCTAAATATACCTATTGGGGCTCAATCTCCGTGTACACGAGATAACAGGTATCCGAGGATGAGGTTCGCAGTCCAAGTTGTTGCAAAGCGATTGAAGAAAGTTTCACTTGTAAGGTCCGAATAGAAAAACCTTTCGTTCGTTCGTATGTCAGAGGCTTGTAACTTTTAAACGAAATAGTGTTTTAAATGCGTACATAGCATAATATTACACATAAAATTGAAACAAAAATCTTGGCCCGAAACCGAAAATTATCGGTATATAAAGTTGTTTACAATTTTATGCAAAGAGGAAACACACATGCAAAGGGAATCGAAGTTTTTTGTTCTATCTAGGTTGGAATTGAAAAGAAACCTTTGAGGAAGTACTAGCTTATGTTTAAAAAAAATATAAGAAACACGATGTGATCTCGAAATTGCCGTCTTGGCTTATTACAAGCTTATTTAAAAAAAAATTGAAAAAATTGCCGTCTTAGGTCTTTTTTATTGCCAGGTCGACCTTGATAACCTTAACATCTGTATCCTGAAATTTTTAGTTATTATTGTAAATATATATTTTTTTAAACAACATAACTACGATTCGATTCAAATATGATAATTTGTAAAGTTTGTATAATCTATGTTAATATAATTAAGTAGTAAAATTTGTAAGTTTGTTAGCTCGAGGTTATCGTGTAATCTTTACTAATATAATACAGAAATAAAATTTGTGATTATGTTAGTTTGAGGTTATTTCGAAAAATATTCAATCGAGTTTAAAAATTGTTTTACTTATGGATAAATGATACTTCACCCTATAACAAAATTTCATTTTACTAGGTTTTACACAATGGGGTGGTGGTAAAGGGGGATGAAACGACAAAAACCAGAGAAAACATTTTTAAAAACCAGAGAAAAAAAGGTATACAACCTAAAATTACAAAAAAAAATTTGAGACCTTTATAACTAGACCTTTCAAGCGATACCCACTATTCACACTATGTATAGAATTTCGATTAATTTTTTTAAGTATTTTACATAATTTTTCAACCCCAAAATTTCCATACAAAGATATTTGAATATTGGTTATTGCATATAAGTTAATACGCTTTATTTCTATGTCAAACAACTAGACCTTTAAAACGATACCCACTATTCACACTATATATAGAATTTTGAATAATGTTTTTCAAGTATTTTACACAATTTTCCAACCACAAAATTTCCATACAAATATATTTGAATATTGGTTATTGCATATAAGTTAATATGCTTTATTTCTATGTCAAACAACTAGACCTTTAAAACGATACCCACTATTCACACTATATTTAGAATTTTGAATAATTTTTTTCAAGTATTTTACACAATTTTCCAACCCCAAAATTTCCATACAAATATATTTGAATATTGGTTATTGCATATAAGTTAATACGCTTTATTTCTATGTCAAACAACTAGACCTATTAAACGATACCCACTATTCACACTATATATAGAATTTTGAATAATTTTTTACAAGTATTTTACACAATTTTCCAACCCCAAAATTTCCATACAAATATATTTGAATATTGGTTATTGCATATAAGTTAATATGCTTTATTTCAATGGCAAATAGAAAAGCGGTGGTGTCATACGGACAAACAGATATATAAATTATTTTGTAAGATGTGGAGACACGGAACCCTAAAAAACAAAAAGAAATAAAGGAAACATAGGAAAAAAACAAAGTTCCATTAGAATTGGTTTTGTACGGTGCGCATATTTGCACAGCTTTGTCACTCATAATTTTATTATATGTACACATACACCACGGCTACTGACCATTTGGAAAGTGGCAGAATCCCACAAACCATTATCGTTTGTTCCACAATGAAATAAAAATTATCAATAATCATCTAATAGCGTGACAGAAGTCTGGACTAGGGAAAATATTTTTCCAGCTCCAGACTAATATATTCCAATTTTAACGAGTTTCGCAGCAGGTTTGCTGCCATCCACTCAAACAACATGAACTGCCCAGTTTAAACGATGAATTTTGATAAAGTTAATGGTATCTGGGTCTTTATATATCTTATTCAACTCATATTTATATCTTTCCTACATACTTAATTCTCTTTTATACCTCCAAGGATATTACGCAAAATATTTATCTTGCAAAGTGTCTCTCGGTTCATTCAAAATATTTCTCTCTGTTTCAGTTTGTCTTGCAAATTGTCTCTCTCATTCATTTTATCTCACATAGTGTTTCTCAGTTCATTGAAAATATTTCTCTCGCATTCATTTTCACTCGCAAAGTGTTTCTCAGTTCATTGAAAATATTTCTCTCTCTTTCATTTTCTCTCACAAAGTGTTTCTCAGTTCATTGAAAATATTTCTCTCTCTTTCATTTTCACTCGCAAAGTGTTTCTCAGTTCATTGAAAATGTTTCTCTCTCTTTCATTTTCTCTCACAAAGTATTTCTCAGTTCATCGAAAATATTTCTCTCTTATCCATTTTGTCTCACAAAGTGTTTCTCGGTTCATTGAAAATATTTATCTTCATTTTCTCTCACAAAATGTTTCTCAGTTCATTGAAAATATGTCTCTCCCTTTCATTTTCTCTCGCAAAGTGTCTCAGTTCATTGAAAATATTTCTCTCTCATTCATTTTCACTCGCAAAGTGTCTTTCAGTTCATTGAAAATATTTCTCTCGCCTTCCTTTTCTCTCACATAGTGCTTCTCAGTCCATTCAAAATATTTTTCTCTCATTCTTTTTCCTTCACATTAGTTTCTGTTAATGTCTACGTTTCAGAGCTATAGCTCGAAACTTGTCTAACAAGAGTTTTTTTACAAAAGAAATCGTTTTTTCTTTCCATCAAATGTGATTTTTAAGATTTGTCCATGCTTATAAAAAGCCTTATTTCAGTTCATAATTCATAATTTTATTTTTAATTTCTTATTAGATTTCACTTCTATAACTAATGATAAAGAACAGGTAGAGTTATAGACAGTGATATAAATAAAATGAATGGATTTTAAACGTAGAACCAGTTTTGTGGCTTTCATTCTTGCAACATATTATTTAGTTTTTTTTCCTACTTAATCTTAAGTTCAATAAGCTTGCAGAGTTCTCAAAAGCTTTGAGAACCTCTTTTAATATAGAGTCTGATATAGCAACAAAGTCGATGTCATCAGCATATGCAAGGATTTCAATGGATTTATAAAATATATTGCTATGTGAATGTTTGATATTTTCACCTAGGCATTGTTGTACAACAGACACGACAGAGAGTTCCCCTGTCGCGCGACATTTTTTGTAAAAGTGTAATCAGAGAGACTTTCTATATTTAAACTCCAGATCTTATATTTTACTCTTTTAAGAGTTGTAAAACAACTCTTAAAGATTTATTTTCACTTGATTAACAAAGATATAAAATTCTTACCCTGATTCAAAAAGTTTATTTTCTTTAATATTATGCGAAAAAAATTATATTATCTTGAAAATATATTTTATTATTTCAAAAAGTTATAGGATAGAATAGTAATAATTTGAAAATGTTATATACTCAATATAAGTTATAATTTGTTTATAAAAAAATTTGTTTACAGCGACATCCGTTTCGCGAACCACTTGGTCTTTTTTCATTAAACTGTCATTACAATTGTGTAAATGACAATATAATGAACAAAACTTAGTTTGTGATGACAGTATACTCAAAGACGTTTTTTCCAAATAGACATGTGATAAGTGTTCCAAAACTAGTCCCCATAATAGGATAGCCTATCCTATATTTACCTAGCTGTCATTAGTATGAATTGCGGCACATAGTGTGGTTGTCGTTTGTCACTGTTTTATCTTAGGAAAATATCCATGAAAATACCTTCTGCGTCGTAAGTTAAAATGTAATAATTACACGGCTACCTGAAAATATCATGGAATAATTTTTCATTCAAAAGTCCATGCAAATAATATTTAAATTTAATTTTACTACGACATTCCTATTTGATTTATACCAAATTGGTTAGAAGACAACGAGAGATAACGTTAATAAGACAACCACATTTATTGTCCTCATCACACTTACACTGTGTCAGCATGTGTGACAAGATCAAACTGAATTCTGTCGTTTTAGGTTTATTCCGCAATTATATACAGGGGATGGGCCAATTTCATTACCCTTACAATAATGCTGTCCCCTTTACAAATATGTCGTACTCGCTCGCTCATAATGTAAATATAGACTATTCAAAATTATAACTATCTCTTTTTTATACACACTTTATTTGGCTCAATATTTCATTCTTCTGTCCATGTTATTCGGTATTTAAATAAAAGTTCGTAGTGTCTGTGTAGTCACCACCTGGGACTATATCTTTCGTCCATTTTATAAGGGTGCCACGCGTGTTATTAATCTAAGGTCATTGCTTACTTCACTTCCATATATATAGGGGGATGATTTTTTTGCATAATTCATAGAGAAGGAGGTCATTGAAAAGACGCCTCTCGGCTCATTCTGGAAGTATTGATTTTATTGTAATGAAATTTCCTTTTGTATTGAATTAATCTTCATAAATAGAAAAGAAATATATTTACAACATAGTCGAATCATTTATACCTTATTTTTAAAAAGTTATGAGTGTGAAAAATAATAAGCAAGTTGATCAAATTTCCCCGTTGTCTAAGGTTTATAACGGAAATTTGTTAATAAAATGCAATTTTTGTTATTACTATAAAAAGTACAAACAATAATTAAATGTAAACGTAAATAAAAAAATCACTACTCCTCATAAAATTTTATGTCATCATCATATTTTTGGTGAGCAACCTCAGTTTAGTTCGTATCTCACGGGGAGCAAGCTTTGGAGCAAAAATAACTGTATATAAATAGACAAATATATCGCCATTCGATTTGTTATTTTATTCCCTTTCCAATAATTTATAATTATCTATTTGTTTATTTCATGTTAAATGGTTTTATGCGTCTGAACGGCGCGAGCTCAAGCATTACTTATATGGGACGCGAGCGTTCGAGGGGTTAACAAGAAATGGAGGTTCTATTTCTCATTTTCCATTTTATTATATACTGAAAAATAACATTTTAAAATAGTTTAATAAAAATACTATGTACCCTTTAACGTTTAAACTTTTACATGTAACTAAATGGATGTGAAAATCTCGTAGAGATGGGTGTACTCGTAATTAACAGGTTTATTTTCGTTTTTGTTATTCACGCTTTGTACCGTTCAGAACTCGAGGAGAACAAGCGTATTAATATTTATGGTCAGTGTTTTGAATAAGTGTTTTAATATTTATAGTCGGTGTTTAGATGAATGTAGGGTAGATTTTATCGTAGTTAATTTGCAGCACGCCAAGTAGTAATAAGTCATGTAAGTACTGTCGTATTTACAAGCGGAGTTAGGTCTGCGCCCAGGCCGGGCTTAATGACCCAGTTAAATGAAATAGTGAAATTAAATCTTAATAAAATAATAATATATTATTTATTTATTCAAAATTTAAAGTTACAAATGTGCAACAAACGTTTGTAAACAGTGCTGGCAATCACGTAACAAAGTTAACAACTGCTAAATTATAAACTATTAACTTCCTGTTTTAAATATTGAATATATTTGGCGTTAATTTTGTAGAAATTCATTATTCACAATTAAATTAAACTACGTGATGCAGTATTATTTCTACTTTCTTTAATTTCTTTACCACGACCTAGGTTTCGTTGTATTACAACATCTTCAGGTGGGATATTAGCAATGATGTATGTACCGTTTATAACTGAATAGTACCATTCTCAAACACCAGACTTCATCATCAGTCCGTGTCAGATATTTTTAAGCATCTTGAAAATATTTTTTCATTAATTCTGAAAAATTAATGCAATCATGATATATGCACCAATCATTTTTGATTGTTCAATATCAATCAAATCTAGGTCATGGTAAAGAAATTAAAGAAAGTAGAAATAATACTACATCACGTAATTTCATTTAATTGTGGATTCCTGTTTTAACTTTGCCTAAACAAAAAAGAGACAATGAATGCGTTTTATTTTAACCACTTTTGGTTCTATATTTATTTTTGTCGTAATTCTAAATTTGCTTGATTTACAAAATTTGGTTTACAAAAAGTCATTTTGGGCTTTTGAGTTTTTGTTTTGTTTGTATTCCTTTGTCTGGTCTACCGTTTTACTGACAAGAGCTAGCAGGTTAGTAAACTACCCTTTAGACACGAAACCCTGAAAATATGGTAATATGACGCAGAAAATAGGTAGCGCAAATATATTTGGAGTTATTATAATTGATCGAGAAGCAATACATACCAGGTTTAAATAACATTTTTGAAGTTGAAAACACTTTAAAATTGTGAAATAAACAATTATGTCAAAAATCAAAAACATGTATCGTGTTATTCGAAAGTTTGGCAGTTTAAATACTCGATTTTTCATATAATATTTACTGTATTACTTCTAATTGGTATTTAAATACTCGATTTTTCATATAACATTTACTGTATTACTTCTAATTGGTATTTAAATACTCGATTTTTCATATAATATTTATTGTATTACTTCTAATTGGTATTTAAATACTCGATTTTTCATATAATATTTACTGTATTACTTCTAATTGGTATACTCTACAAAAAATACGTTTCAAAAATAAAATTCGCTATATTAAAAATGGTTATGAATGTACTAAAAACATAACATTTATTAATTACACAAAGTCAGTCCCGCACTACGCAGCTCTCATATCGGCAAACTTACATACGTGATTAAATTTTATAAATAATATTCTCTATTTATTTTTTAATACTGTGTGTAATATCAAATTTTAATTTACGTACATTATAATATTATCTATTTATTATATCACCTTACGCCCATGTCATACTCACGATTTGGATGAATCCAATGATGAATCGTTTATCAAAATCTTAAACAAACTTATGTATGCGTATGTACATTACCTAATGATTTCATAACCTCCTTTTGACTTCGCCGTAACTGGATAAATTATACATAAATGCACACAGATTCCGATGTGATAGTCCTTTGTAATAGTCCGATGTGATAGTCCGATGTGATAATCTGATGTGATAGTCCTTTGTAATAGTCCGATGTGAAAGCCTGCTGTTAAAGTCTGAAGTGACAGTCTGGTGTGACAGTCTGGTATGATAGTCAAATGTAATAGTCTGATGTAATAGTCCGATTTGATAGTCCGATGTGATAGTCTGGTGTGATAGTCCGATGTGATAGTTCGATGTGATAGTCTAATGTGATAGTCTGATGTGATAGTCCGATGTGTAATCTGATGTGATGGTCCTTTGTAATGGTCCAATGTGATAATCCGATGTGATAGTCCGATGTGATAATCTGATATGATAGTTCTTTGTAATGGTCCGATGTGATAGTTCGATGTGATAGTCTGATGTGATAGTCCGATGTGATAGTCTGTGATAGTCTGGTGTGATAGTTTGATGTGATGATCCGATGTGATAGTCCGATGTGAAAGTCCGGTGTGATAGTCTGATGTGATAGTACGATGTGATAGTCTGTCATATATAATAGAGGGACTGACTGTTTGAGCAGAAATACTGCAAAGAAAATACGACAGCTACTCATTATTTTTCAAACAAGAATTTATATCTTAAATGTGTAACCAAAGTACTTACAACGATAAGAGTTACTAATTCATATAAAAAACAAACAATATGTAACACATATTTTTTTTCCAACAAAATGTTTTGGTTTTAAATGTATTAAAAAGTAAGAAAAAGAAACAAAGAACTAATCAAGTTGGGTGAAACGAGCTCAAAACTCGATAAATGTTTATCATTAAGAAGATCCCCTGCCATCTTCTATCTCTATCATCAGATCTTGATTTCCCATAATAAAGAAATAATTCATCAAGATAAATGAAAAGAGCCCAAACTTGATGGGTCTACTATTCACCGTCAAGGAAATCCTTTGTCCACCATCCATCTCCATCGTCATGTGTTATCAGCGGAAGCAAGTATGTGTACCAAGATTCAAGTCTCTAGCCCATCAGCAATGGGCGAAATATCTATTATAAAATAAAAGCTATTAAAGTCTACATTTCTTCAGACTACAACAATTTATACTTGTATCACAATTATGGAAGTAAAAGAAAACCAGTGTTTTCAAAGGAAATGTTAGCGAATAAGCAGGAATCACATCGGAGTCTGTGTGCATGTACATATCTATTTATACAAATGCACCTAGGTTTGTACGTATATGCACTTTGAAAGGCTTATAAAATATAAATCTAAAGGCAGCACCCAGTTGAGAGCGGACTTTTTTAATTTGAAATCAGCGAAATGGACAAAACGATAAGTTACCGAACTGGAAAATTCGTTCCATCTTTAGTATTATTATAAAAACTAAAAAGAAAACTAGACGATCCATAGATAGAACGTTTTGTTTTTGGTTATAACCGGAAAAGTATTGTCGGAGGTAAAGGCAAAAAACTGATTTTTTATGCTAAATAAAGAAAGATGTCTAACTCTTTGACACCGCTACTATTGTTAGTTTGTTTGATAGATCTGATTCTAGATACCATCCTTTTCTGTTGTAACTCGGATAAGTATATTATTATTGATGCGAAAGCGTTCAGCCATGTTTATGATAGAATACAAGGTTAGTTGATTCAGTATTAAATTGTACTCTGCTACATTTTTATTAGTGGATTCACGTGCAGTAAAGAAAGATGGCTGACACTGATACCGTTGTTATTGTTACTTTATTTGATAGCTCTTATTCTAAATGTAATTCTTTTCTGTTGTAACTCGGATAAGTCTATTACTCTTGATGCGAAAGCGTTCAGCCATGTTTATGATACAATACTTTCACAATATAAGGTTAGTTGATTTAATATTAAATTGTACTCTGTCACATTTTTATTAGTATGATTCAAGCGCAGTAAAGAAAGATGGCTGACGTTTTGATATCGTTGTTATTGTTATTTTATTTGATAGCTCTTATTCTAAATGTAATTCTTTTCTGTTGTAACTCGGATAAGTCTATTACTCTTGATGCGAAAGCGTTCAGCCATGTTTATGATACAATACTTTCACAATATAAGGTTAGTTGATTTAATATTAAATTGTACTCTGTCACATTTTTATTAGTATGATTCAAGCGCAGTAAAGAAAGATGGCTGACGTTTTGATACCGTTGTTATTGTTATTTTATTTGATAGCTCTTATTCTAAATGTAATTCTTTTCTGTTGTAACTCGGATAAGTCTATTACTCTTGATGCGAAAGCATTCAGCCATGTTTATGATACAATACAAGGTTATTTGATTCAGTATTAAATTGTACTCTGCTACATTTTTATTAGTGGATTCACGTGCAGTAAAGAAAGATGGCTGACGTTTTGATACCGTTGTTATTGTTACTTTATTTGATAGCTCTGATTCTAGATGTCATTCTTTCTTGTTGTAACTCAGATAAGTTTGTTACACTTGATGCTAAAGCGTTCAGCCATTTTTATTTCACAATATAAGGTTAGTTGATTCAATATTAAATTGTACTGTGTCACATTTTTATTAGTATGATTCAAGCGCAGTAAAGAAAGATGGCTGACGTTTTGATACCGTTGTTATTGTTACTTTATTTGATAGCTCTGATTCTAGATGTCATTCTTTCTTGTTGTAACTCAGATAAGTTTGTTACACTTGATGCAAAAGTGTTCAGCCATGTTTATGACACAATACAAGGTTAGTTGATTCAATATTAAATTGTACGCTGTCACATTTGTATTAGTATGATTCACGCGCAGTAAAGAAAGATGGCTGACGCTTTGATACCGTTGCTATTGTCACTATTGTCACTATTCGATGTCATTCTTTCTTGTTGTAACTCGGATAAATTTGTTACTCTTGATGCGAAAGCGTTTAGCCATATTTATGACATAATACAAGGTTATTTAAATCAGTATTAAGTTGTAACTCTGTCACATTTTCGTTAATAGGATTCACTCATTGCTTCAATTTCAAGAAAGTTTTATTTAGTTGAATTTTCGACAAATACTCGTTTTATTTATTGGTTTGGAAATTTTTTTACATTGACAACTAAAGATGCTAATCATAGCTCATTGATTAAATTTTGCAACAGCTGTAAAGCTTCAGTGTATTCCAGGGTTGTTGAACTAAAAATGTTTAGCGATCAACGTTTGGGTTACACCAAAATAAATATTTGTTGACCCTTGCAAGGTATATAGTTATCATGTAAAAGGGTTAAAGTCGTGAACTCCAAAAGAGGACATCTTCGGATATGGATTTGGATTTTGTGTTTCATTTTGGTTTTTAAAGTATTCTCAATAATATTGGTTTGCAAAAAGTGGATCTAGGTGTATTAATTTATTTTCCTATATATATACTTCAATTAATATAAAAGCCTATTCTTAAATATGGTATTTTCATCGTTAGAGTTCAGTACGTTTTATTAGTTAACAGACTTCAAAAAACAAGAAGGTTCTCGATTAAGTTCGCATACATTTTTTTAAATATTTTTGTAGGCTGTAACGGATTTTTATAAATCTTTTTGTACCGTATCAACTCGAACGTTTAACTGAAATCATAGGTTTGACAATTTTTTCAGGATTTTAAGAAAAAATTCCAAAATAATCAACAGAACTCTTCTAACACTTTAAAAGGTTTACTTATTAAGAATGATGAGCAATGACATTGCAGGCGATAGAAAACTGCTGGTATTAAATGATGCTGAAACTTGTTGGTGCATATATCGTGATTGCATTAATTTTCCAGAATTAATAAAAAAATATTTTCAAGATGCTGAAAAATATCTGATACGGACTGATGATGAAGTCTGGTGTTTGAGAATGGTACTTTTCAGTTATAAACGGTACATACATCTTCATTAGATTATTTCATTACGACTCATAAGCAATATCTTAAGGTAATAAGACACTTTAAAATAAATAATAAAAAATTATAAAGATTATTTTATCCAAAATGATATCGACATCGGTCGTCTACATCGACATAATTTATTTCCCTTAAGGTAATGAGACACTTTGATATAAATATAAAAAATTATAGATTGTTTTATCCAAAATGGTATCGACATCGGTCGTCTACATCGACATAATTTATTTCCCTTAAGGTAATGAGACACTTTGATATAAATATAAAAAAATATAGAGATTGTTTTATCCAAAATGATATCGACATCGGTCGTCTACATCGACATAATTTATTTCCCTTAAGGTAATGAGACACTTTGATATAAATAATAAAAAGTTATAGAGATTGTTTTATCCAAAATGATGTCGACATCGGTCGTCTACATCGACATAATTTATTTCCCTTAAGGTAATGAGACACTTTGAAATAAATAATAAAAAATTATAAAGATTATTTTATCCAAAATGATATCGACATCCGTCGTCTACATCGACATAATTTATTTCCCTTAAGGTAATGTGACACTTTGATATAAATATAAAAAATTATAGAGATTATTTTATCCAAAATGATATCGACATCGGTCGTCTACATCGACATAATTTATTTCCCTTAAGGTAATGAGACACTTTGATATAAATAATAAAAAATTATAGAGATTGTTTTATCCAAAATTATATCGACATCGGTCGTCTACATCGACATAATTTATTTCCGTCTACGATTTTGCATGTTATCTGGCAACTACGCCCTCTACCGCTGACGTTTACGTTGAAATAAATAATACTATGTCGGTATATGATAATAGTACTATTGCTTTGGTTAAGTAACATCTTTGTCAAATCAGTAATTACCTACTTATTAGAGTTTCGTAATTTTTTTTACGGTTCAGAATTAATCAATTTGTCGTAAACTTTATGTCAGAGTTGAGAATTTAGACTTTACAAATTAACCATAGATAACGTTCGTTTTAAGCAACTATTGTCTGTGTGTAGAAGTTTTTAGGCACCGTGAATAGTTTATTGCTAACTTCATATCAGACCTGACAATTGAGACTTGAGAAATTATCTACGGACGCCGTTCGATTTATAAAACGTTTTTCAGTTTGCAGAATTTCTCAGGCCCATTTGTAACAAATTTCATATCTCACCTACCAGTTAAAGAGAGCTGACATTAGATTTACACAACGTTTGTCATTGTGCAGAACTTTTTAGGGCGAGGCGTGAAACTATTTTTAGCAAATTGTATTTCACATTTAAGAATTCAGATTTGAGATGTTAGATATGGATAATGTTAGCTCTGTATACTATTTGACAATACTTAGGGCGCGGTGTAAAACCACTTGTAACATACGTCATGTCAGACCTGAGAATTCAGATTCAAGAAATTAGCCACATTTGTTGTTCTTTCTAAACATCATTTTGTCAGTGTAAAGGATTTCTTACAATGCTGTGTGAAACCATTTGTTACAAAATTAATGTCAGACCTAAAAATTCAAACTTGAGAACTTAGTTACAGATGATGTTCGTTTTAAACAGCATTCATCAGTATGTAGTACTTCTTAGAGTGCAGCGTAAAACCATTTCTTTACAACAAATAGTTTGTTGCAAACAAATAGTTTTACACTGTAACAATTGTTGGCAACAATGCAACAATTGTTTACAACAAATGGTTCACGGTATTTCTCACGGCGCGTTGTGAATCTGAAAATGTAAACAATCAACTCAATATTGACGTAAACGTGCAAACAAATAAATAAACCAGATAATTTTAATCTATTTCACCTATGTACTTTATTTTATCCTTTTTAGTTGTTTGTTTAATATTTAATAATTTGTTTAATAATTTTTTTTTCTTTTAAATATTATATTTTTAATAACGCTCAATATAACTTAATAAAGTTATCCTAGAACTTATGTTTCTGCCGTATGGATTATTGTAAACATTTCAAACGTAAATTCTTTCTATCACGTATTTCTATCCTCCGCCACGTTAAACGTAACGACATGGACAAACAATTTCAACCTTTCTTTACCTATCTTTGCAAAAACATTTTGTTTGGCCTCGCATTCTTGTTGAATATATGCATTTTATTATTACACTTAAACTTTTCCGCATGCTATACATTTCAAACGTATGTTCTTTCCATCCACGTGTCCAAGTATTATTCTAAATAATAATTGCAGGTTGCCTAATCAGTCTTTTCCTCCGCCACGTGGAACCTGTTGATATAGACCAACAATTCCAATCTTCCTTTGCTTATCTTTGCAACCACATTATGTTCGGTCTTGTATACTCATCGAATATCTGCATTTTTATTATGGTCACTTAAACTTTTCTGTCTACTATACATTTCTAACGTATATTCCATCTTTTCACTTATCCAATCCAAGTATTATTGTACACAATTATTGCTGGTTGTGTAGAAAGCTGTGTGTCAAGATACATTATAAAAATTTAGTAGTGTATTAAGCTGTATTAAATTACATAATTACTAATGGTTATGTATTAAGGTACATTATTATCAGTTATTATTAGTTATGCATTGGAATTAAGGTACGTCATTATCAGTTATTATTAGTTCTGCATTGAGATGTATTAAGGAAAAACACACAACTTCTCTCACTTTCTGTAATATCGGATAATATCTGTATTGTCTGTCTGTTTTCCTATCTATAATAAAGCTAGTTGTATATTAAGGTGAATTAAGGTACATCATTATCAGTTATTACTATTTGTGCATTGAGATATATTTAGGAAAAATACACAACTTTTCTCACTTTCTGTAATATCGGATAATATCTGTATCGTCTGTCTGTTTTCCTATCTATAATAAAACTAGTTGTTTATTCAGGTGAATTAAGGTACATCATTATCAGTTATTATTAGTTGTGCATTGAGATGTATTAAGGAAGAATACACAACTTCTCTCACTTTCTGTAATATTGGATAATATCTGTATTGTCTGTCTGTTTTCCTATCTATAATAAAGCTAGTTGTATATTAAGGTGAATTAAGGTACATCATTATCAGTTATTATTATTTGTGTATTGAGATATATTTAGGAAAAATATACAACTTCTCTCACTTTCTGTAATATCGGATAATATCTGTATTGTCTGTCTGTTTTCCTATCTATAATAAAACTAGTTACATATTAAGGTGAATTAAGGTACACCATTATCGGTTATTATTAGTTGTGTATTAAGGAATAATACACAACTTCTCTCACTTTCTGTAATATCTGATTATTTTTTTCATTCTGTAATATATGATCATTGTCTGTCTGTTTTCTTACCTAATTACGTAGCAAATGTTCTTACAAAACGTCTTACTAAATTTTAAAATCTAAGTGTCAAAAAATTCAGCTATCCAAGCGTCAACTTTATATATAACTTATTGCCATCTGGTAGGAAATAAAATCTAATGATTAAGAGTAAATATTGGCATCTTTTAGAAGGTTTTCCATACTGCTGATTTCTTATTCCTTAAATAATTGCTTGGGGCTCTCAGCAAGTGATAATCAAGTGGCGCAATATCGGATTTATGAGGTGGCTGTATTAATTGAACTGTGGCCAACTCCTCCAATTTTTTATTAATGTTTTTGCAGATAACCCTAGACTATAGTCTAGCGTTATCGTCGAGAAAATAAACTTGGGCCTGTTGACTATGTAATTTATTAGCCAGTCGATCTAATTGGCGTTCTTCAGATACAACTCATAATGAATAATACACATGATATTCCACTAGCACCTCAGCATTACATTTCAGAGTTCCGTACCCAAAGGGTTCCCACGAGACTCTACTACTATGCCTCCGTCGTTTGTCTGTCCGTCCATCAGAAGGCTGTCAGTTTTGAACCGTAATGGGTAGAAAATTGAAATATTCACAGAATATGTATTACTATGACTTCTACTACCACGACAAATAAAAAAGCCAATAAGTCAGATCCCAAGGAGGTTCTTTATATAAAAAATCTCAAATGAATTCATTTTTTTGGCATTCTTTGCTCCTGAGTACTATATTTTGGAACTTGTCCTAATTTATGGAAATACATTTATATTGTAACTATAGTGAAAAATGAGTAAAAGATTTTCTTCGATCAGGTTCAGATCAGATTGGTTATAAATCTAATTCAACAGGGCATATGGAACATGGTTCCTCTCTATGTTTAAAGTCCTCACACCGGAACTTCCTGCACCAAAATTTTCGCCTTCCTGAAGGATATCATTAAACTTATATTATTTCTTCCGGTCTTCGTATCATAAAGTAATAGAACCAATACTTTGTATCGATTTAAATCTGTTTACATTGATGTAATGCACTTGGAAATTTGGTGCTCAATGTCATTAACCAAGCACACCTTGGCGTATTAATTTCCATATTTTTTCTACTAAAGCCCTAAGCCCGTGGCTAAAAATTTACTAGCCAACCTGATATTTGCCCATTTGTTGGCAAATTTTGTGCACACATATAAACTGTATTACAGACCACACAAAATCTCTTGGATAATTGCTCAATTATGCTCAATATGGATATTTAATTTTATATTATCCGTGTTGTTCTCAATGTACGATAGTCGCAAAATCTTTTTTACAATAAATGTTCTCTAAAATCTCATTTTAAAAGTAAAGTAGACATTAGCCCTTTTTTTATACAGAAATTAATTACTAAACGAATATTTTTTTAACGTCCGACCGAAGTAACATATGAACCCAAGTATAGTAAATAATGTCTTAATGTAACTACGTATGTGGTAATGTATAATATGTTTTAATGTAACGCTGTTGCTCAATGTATTTAAAATATTCCTGCGTAATATGTTTTAATGTAACGCTCAATATGTTTTAATGTAACGCCGTTGCTCAATATGTCTAAAATATTCCTGCGTAATATGTTTTAATGTAACGCTGTTGCTCAATGTGTTTAAAATATTCCTGCGTAATATGTTTTAATGTAACGCTCAATATGTTTTAATGTAACGCCGTTGCTCAATATGTCTAAAATATTCCTGCGTAATATGTTTTAATTTAACGCTGTTGCTCAATGTGTTTAAAATATTCCTGCGTAATATGTTTTAATGTAACGCCGTTGCTCAATATGTCTAAAATATTCCTGCGTAATATGTTTTAATGTAACGCTGTTGCTCAATGTGTTTAAAATATTCCTGCGTAATATGTTTTAATGTAACGCTCAATATGTTTTAATGTAACGCCGTTGCTCAATATGTCTAAAATATTCCTGCGTAATATGTTTTAATGTAACGTTGTTGCTCAATATTTTTACAATATTCCCGCGTAATTTGTTTTAATGTAACGCTATGTCATGGAAAACCATGAGAAAAGCTGTGTGAAATTGGTAACGGGTTTTGTTTATGGATTACGTTATTATAGAAAACATTAAGGTTAGTATTTTGTTTATTTTTTCGTCACGCCATCGTATTCGCGAGAACTACTGAAAGGTTTATAAAGCGAGTTTCTTAAATTATTATAGTCAAATTCAGAAAATATATCTATCAAGGGGAGGTTAATCAAACGAATCCCTCTCGATTTTAACAAAAAATATCAAATTTTACTACTCAATAAATCGCACTTATCCTCAGGCCTTTGTTACTCATTAAAAATAAAGGATAGCAAGTAAACAGCAATGTCGATAAAATGTCTAAATCTTTAAATTTATGGCTCTTTCTAAGCCGGCGCCCAGCAACACTCGTCACTTAAGTTCCGCCATCCTAGCTCCCCCACACTGGCCCCGCTCTTTTGCCATAAGTCCCTATAAGTATTTCACAGAACCTCTCTGTGTTTTCTCCGTCATTTGTCCTCTCTGTGTGTGACATCAACAGTATCGTCGAGTGGAGCCCAGCAAGCGGCTTACGGCTTAACACAAACGAATGTTCAATCATAAGTTACAGCCGAGCATATGCTCCTATTAAATAGGAACATAGGGTCAGCGGGACCCCACTGCGTCTTCTTATATTTATTTACTTCTGACGTTTTGTTGGGCATATAGCGAATCTGGCGAATAATAGTTTCCAAAACTTGAATTCGTGTTGTGTAATTGTAAAGATTTCCACTGCATGATTTCAAATCATTAGTACAAAGCCAGTTATAATCCAGCTTCATAATTTGGAGTCCACGCCTAGCCAAGTTCAGCTTGATTATTAAACTTGTGCAAAAGTTGTTCTTACGATATATTTACATGAAAAATTCAAATATTAAAATACTTTCCTTTTCCATTTCCTACCGATTTCCTCCCGGATATATTAAGTTTCCATTTCTTATGACTCAGAAGAGATATTGCGCTTATGAAAAGTAACTTCCAGTTGTTAAAATGAAAAATCATATGCCCTATATGATTGAGTAAACTTTCATTCCCCATACCTGACAATTTTCAATGGCCACCACCTTTTTGCTATACCACCCTCTAGAATCGAATTATATCGTAACACTCCAGTTTCCGCTGTAACCACCTGATCGTACCAGACGGCTTGTTTAATATGAGTAAAAAAATATTTTGTAGTTCTTGTGAACTTTTGTGTTGATGTTTAATCTGAAAGTTAAAATTTTGTTAAACAATTAATTTCTTATCGTTACTAATAAGTTACCTGTAATGTATCGATTAATATGTGTGCATAAATGAATAAATATAGAAATTAATTACAAAGTTTCCCTGCACATTCAAGTATTTTAAACGTTTAAAATGTATATAGCATTTGTATTAAATGAAAAACAAAAAATTGTATTAAACGTTTAAAATGTATATAGCATTTGTATTAAATGAAAAACAAAAAATTGTATTAAACGTTTAAAATGTATATAGCATTTGTATTAAATGAAAAACAAAAAATTGTATTAAACGTTTAAAATGTATATAGCATTTGTATTAAATGAAAAACAAACAATTGTATTAAACTATTTACAGATATTTATTTATCACAACGTGAATATATGCCTACTGCGTTTCACACTACATTCAAAAAATCACCATATTCAAATACATTTTTAAAACTATAATATATTATAAATGTTAAAAGAAGTGAGAAGGGGTGGGCTGCGAGAGTGAAAGAAAAGTGTGACAATGAAAATGTGTCACAATTCAATAATGTTCCAGAACATTGAAGAATTTTTTTCAAATTTCCTGTAATTTACCTAACCTGTAATTTTCATATTGGAAGTCAATCATTTTCAAAGTCGTATATTTTCAACCGCCATATCTTCCAGACTCTTATAGTTATCGACGCACAACCACTGTAGTGCACGATGGGTGGGTAGAGGCTACTACCACGCACAAATGCCATTCGTTTATATGTAATATATAGTTTTGGCTTCAGAGTGGAATATAAGCACACACACACAACCAAATATATATATATATATATATATATATATATATATATATATATATTTATACACATATATTCATAATAATATATATTCTCTTCTTCTAAGAGCGCATCTTCAACGAATAATGGTTGGCAGTCAGCTCTCAATATTTGGTCTTGTCCTTGGCAAAGTGAAAAGTTCGGCGACACTCGTAATTCTTAATTATGCAGCCACGATTTTCTTTTACGATCGATTTTCCTTCTCCCAGAAATTTTTTCCATCATTATTGATCGCAAAAACTCATATCTGTAATGCCTGAGCAATTAACGTAAATTGCATGCACCAGCTATGCAATTTACGTTAATTGATGGCTTACAAAAATTTGCGTTTCTGGCCAACTGGCTAATAATTAGTGACTTTCTGAGTCCAAGATGTAGACATCGTGCGTCTGTAGGATCACATTTAGAATGTTTCTTTACTTTTCCTGCGATCCTCCAAAATTATCCAGGCTTCGTATTCATATAGAAGTATTGGCCAGATGTAGCACTGGAGAAGACGAATTCGAAATGGAATTTTAAGGCGTCGATTGCAGGATCTCTTTTTTTTTCTAAAGGGCACTGCGGACGATTTAAATGCTTTATTGTATTAATAAAACCATATTTGTATTTTTAAGACACAGATAAAATTAGTTTTTAAGACATGCAGAAGTGATAAAGATTTCGGTTACTTGTCTACCAGCAACAGTACCATATTTTGATTTATTGAGACATGGACAAAATTAAGTTTTACGACACCCATAAGTAATAGAATTTTTGGTTACTCGTCTGTCAATATCAATACCATATTTCGTTTTTAAAACATGGATAAAATTTGTTTTTCAGACAAGCATAAGTGATAGAGTTTTCGTTTACTTGTCAACCAATATCATTACCATATTTTGATTTATAAGACATGGATAAAATTAATTTTTACCACACGCTTACGTTTAGTGGTAGCGACTTTTGTTTCTTTTCTGACAGTCGAATAAGTAGTAGACTTTTTGGTTACTTGTCTGTCAGTACCATATTTTCGTTTTTAAGACATGGATAAAATTTGTTTTTAAGACAGGCGAAAGTGATCAATTTTTTTGTTATTTGTCTGTCAGTATCAGAATTATGTTTTTGTTTTTAAGACGTGGATGAAATGACATTTTGCCCCATATATACTAATTAAATATGAAACAGTAAGAATGAAATGAAGAAACTACTTAAAATCAGCTATAATATTAATGTTACAGAATTTAATTCTGAAATAAATTCAAAATACTGGCTGCAATTATTTTACGTCAACGATGATTGCACTGTTGAAATCAAATGCGGAAACGAAATCAATATATATTATGAAAATTGCAAAACGTCTTTTAAGTATTTAAAATTCCACGAAAAATTTTTACTCTGAAAGAAAACAGTGATATTTAGATTGAATATACAAATTTGAATATATGTGATATGTATTGACGGAAAATATTAGAGTAAACGTCATTTAATGTAAAGAGGTTATGTTATGAGTTTACATGAGATTCGATTTTTGAAAAACTAGACATTGTATTGTTTTTATGAATTAGTTAAATGCTTTTATACAATACGCTGTACCATATTTAGGCTATACATAGCGTAAACAATAGATAACAGTAGCATAAACAATAGTTCATTAATTTATCACTAGAGGGCGCTAATATCATCTTGCGCAATCGTTTTATGGATCCATAATCCGGTTTCCTTATCTTATATCTTGCTAGCTGTGCCTACGACTTCGGTCGCGTGAAATTCATATTAAGAAGTTATTAGATTTTTTTTCTATCATATGTTGCTCTTGGGTTTAAACTATTACCATATATTTAATCAAAATCATTAAATATTTAATCGCGTGATTGACGAAGAAATTAACATACAGACAGACAGAAAGACAAAAATTCTAAAAACATGTTTTCTAGCTTTTACCATCATTCCTTACGTAAATCAAAAACCATATACAGAATTCACTCTGTTACATTGTTTATTACACACCGTGTCCGGGAATAAATGTCGGACAAAGAAAAACGTTATTCGTTAACTGAAAAATAGTTGATTGTCGTTAAAATAAAATTTAAAAGATGACTTTTTTTCGAAAAATGCATCAGTCATCTTTTTCATATACATGATACTTCCGCACATTGTTCACCGCCGCTCGAGCGAATAACGCGCGAACAGCTGTGAAGACATCGTCACTGCGTGTAAACACCGCACTCCAGGCAAGTATTGGGTGTGTTAAAAAGAGAAAACGAGGCAAAGGAACTAAACTGTAAAATAACCCAAATACATAGTAAGATTATGAGACCCTAAAAACGAGGCAAAGAGACTAATATGTAAAATAACTCAAACACAATGTCAAGAATATGAGATCCTAAAAACGAGGCAAGAGGACTAAACTGTAAAATAACTCAAACATATAGTCAAGATTATGAGACCCTAAAAACAAGGCAAAGGGACTAAACTGTAAAATAACTCAAACACATAGTCAAGATTATGAGACCTTAAAACGAGGTAAAGGGGCTAAACTGTAAAATAACTCAAACATATAGTCAAGATTATGAGACTCTAAAACGAGGCAAAGGGACTAAACTTTAAAATAACTCACACATATAGACAAGATTATGAGACCCTAAAAACGAGGCAAAGGGACTAAACTGTAAAATAACCCAAACATATAGTCAACATTATGAGACCTTAAAAACGAGGCAAAGGACTCAACTGTAAAATAACTCAAACACATAGTCAAGATTATGAGACCCTAAAAATGAGGCAAAGGGACTAAACTGTAAAATAACTCAAATATATAGTCAAGATTATGAGACCTTAAAAACGAGGCAAAGGACTCAACTGTAAAATAACTCAAATATATAGTCATAATTGTGAGAGCCTAAAAACGAGGCAAAAGGACTAAACTGTAAAATAACTCAAACATATAGTCAAGAGCAATCACTAAACACTGATGATCGATCGTGCTCTCGTGCATCTTTTAACGATCTTTGCGCTTCAAAGATCTATAGATCATAAACGCGTAAACGTTTTGATCCATAGATCATTGCGCGAGTACACGATACCTATATTAGCATTATTAATGATCTATACGCGAACATTGTATAAGTGCGGCTCCAAGTAGGCCAGCGTCCGGAATGTGGCACAGCGCTTATGAAAGAGAAAGGTAGGATCGAGTTCTGATTACGTCATGCGCGACGGCAGACAATGTCTGTGATTTATCTCCTCGATGCGGTTGTTTTGTTATCATTTTGGTGTATTTTTTAAAGCTTATATAGTATATTTGCCAAGTGTGTTTATCTGTTTATAATAGGGGCTATCATTTAGCGTTAGTCATTTTTATCTATGCGCTATCCACTCTGCGGTACAGTCGAAGGTAGTAAGTTTTTTAGCAGTTTAAGTTGTCCATTCTGAGCAATTGCACGTAAAATGTTTAAATTAATGCAAGTGCTATTTTATTAAGCTATACTTAACAATCAAATATTAACAATTAGACTTAATTTGTGTCCGTAGCACTCAAAACATTGTCCCAGAATAGCGACTTCAAAAATATTGTTGAATCTTGTCAAAAAAAATTATTAGCTTAGCCCGGTCATAGTTGGCCATCGCCCCTTCTTAGAATATATATATATATATATATATATATATATATATATATATATATATATACATATATATATATATATATATATATATATAAAGAAACTATATTTCTTTAATTGGTACAGCGCTCTTCTGTCGGTAAGCAGTGACCATGTACTTATGTAACCCATAGATGGCGCTGTGAGTATTGACAGCTAATTCTATTGGCAAAGTAGATTTGTATTGGTTGACAGAACTCACATTGTTATTCAGACTGTCTGGTTATATTAAAAAAATTGTATAAAAAAGGAATTGACAATTTAAATAATAAACTTTAAATGTTGTTTCTATGTTTTCAGATATATTTCATATATGTATATATATATATATATATATATATACACACAAATATGTGCAAGCGTGTGTGTGTGCGCGTGCCCCTGTTTATGCGTGTGTCTGTACAATGTTTCGACTCTCTTTTTACAACTATAGAAGCCCATACAGTTAAACTATTCAACTACACAATATTATAAGACGCGGTTTATTTTTGGGTCAAACAAATACTGTTCTTGTTATACATATTATAAGGAGAACAAATTGTTTTATTAAGGACCTATAGTACCTAATATAGTATAGTATAGTAACCTTCGACTGACGGACGCACGGAAGGACAATCTAATGAAAACCATAGACTTCCGTTCGGATCCTTGGATATAGAATAAAAATAATAAATTGTGTGTATGTACAATTCATAGAAGACAGAAGTGAAACTTCATGTACATACTTATTCACACAAATAAAAATACACATAAATAATACATCGCATACACACGTATTAAAACACATACTTACATACACACGTAGGGCGCTATATTGCACACTGTCTAATACTTGCCCAGAGCAAGTAATATAGATACAATATAGATACACAACCACGCTTGCTCACTCGCTTTAGCACGGCAATGTACAGGCGCACACATATGTACAATGCTTAGCAGACGAGAGGGAAATACTACGAAGCATGGCACAAAAAGGAGACCCAAAATTCAAATCGCAACGATTCTAAAGAAGCTTCACTTGTTTCTTTGTCGTGACGCATTTTCGTTTCATGGAGTTCCAAATAACGATGATTCTAAAGAAATTTCACTTCAAAAAAAATTCCCACCTCAACTTTCAAAATGCTGTAATATCGTGACAAAATATGATTGAATTGTGATGTGCGATTAGAATACATTTACGGTCTGCAATAAAAACAAAAACACTTATGGACAGAATATTTAAAATATTGTTTTGTAATCATCACAATAAACTTGTTCTATTTCGGTAACATGCTGTCTTTGAACGTCTTCTTTTCTTTCATATAGTTTTAAACGTTCATCAAAACAACATAGATATCGTTTTAATTTAAACATCTTTCTTACTTGCCGAGCATTACGCTTATGGCCGTATTCATGCCGGAAACACTCATCGAATGCTTGCCGAGACACTCTAGCGTATATGTGAATGAGGACATAACAGGACACTAGGGCACGCTATAACAGCAGATTATTGCGATTTCACATCACATATAGTTTTTTTTAAATATAATAGTCTTCTGTACAAAGAAAAATTTAGTTTTTAACTTTTCTTATCTGGAATATACCTTATTCCAGATAAGAAAAGTTAAAAACTAAATTTTTCCGATTTCTTTGAATTTTTGCAGGAATTTAATGAAAGAAAAAGTCTTTTATTTCTATAAAATCCATTGTCTTTATCAATATGAAGAACTTTTGCCACTATTACATTCTACAATATTGTAATAAACATGTACACGGTGTCCAAGAATAGATGCCGGATAAAGAAAGACGGTATTCGTTGGCTATAAAGGAATACACTGTTGTTGAAATAATACGTAAAACACACCGTTTTTCTAATTGAGTACAAATGTTATTAACACACCCGTTACACAATGTTATCAACACAAAGATGTTATTAACACACCCAATACTTGTCCGCAGTGCGGTGTTTACCCACAGTGGCGATGTCTTCGCAGCTGTTTGCAGATTATTCCCACGAGTGGTACTGAGCAATGTACGCAAGTATCGTGTGTACGAAAAAGATGACATCATTATGAACATTATTTTCAATTTTCTGAAAAAAAAGTCATGTTTTTAATTTTATTTTATCGACAATCAACTATTTTTCAGTCAACGAATAACGTCTTTCTTTGTCCGACACTTAACCGACCAATAATATATCTATGCTTGTATTCTACGTAAATCTAGCTTCACACACTTTACTGTCTGGTTCTATGCAGTATTGGTCAGTGGTAACTGACGTAAAAAAACATTTGAGGGACGCACACTGGATCGAGTGCCGATGCCGTGAAAATGTCATGTCGAGCACCGTATTGTTCAAAGTGGTAAGCTCCGTAATTTCCAGCGGAATGACTTCGAACTCACGGCATAGAAACTCAAGAAGTTCTGCTTTTCCCACCTGTCACCTATTTTAAAATCATTCATGCTTAAGATGCATACTTCTATATTTCTGTGTCTTTTGCACATGACAGTTATGCTCTTAGATTACTTCGAAAAACCTAACTGGCTGAAATCTTAAAATCTTAAATAGAATTTATCTGAATTTTTTCGGTAATTTTCTATCAGTCCATTATTCACAGAGTTATTACGTCACGAAATTGGGCATAATTTCATTGCATCGAAAATGTTGTCCTCGATATTAATCATAACTTATAGACGTTTTAGTATCGATAAAATAGGTCTAAGCATAATATACTAATAATTACGACACGATTACCATTGACTACGAGGTACCTCACTATCACTAACAATTTAGTCAACGAAGGCGTAGTCGCTGCTGAAAAGTTAATAGATACTAAACAGACGTCGAAAAAATGGGGTGTGACTGTGTCATAGACACGGCCGTGTATCGTACGGGAATAGGTCTATGTAACGAAGCAATTTCATCATCCACTTGCATAATTTCAACCGCCCAGCTGCAGATGTACTGGCACCGTCGTTGATCCGCTCGGCCGCATTCATTCTTTTACGTTCCCGGCACTGCTTGACTAGGTCATATGGTGTTTTATTATTACCATTAGATTGTTCTTGAGAAGCCCTTTCCAGCCGTATACGAGCTCTGTATTCGATTTTAGCTTTTCGACGCGTATAGGCCGATATTTTACATTTTTGATAATATAATATATTTTTGATAACCTCAAAATGGCGGCGCCTCGCCCTCCACCGCGCGCGATGCGTCACTGTTCTCGCTTATTTTAATGAATTCTTTGATCCTTTAGCTATCCAATGGTATAATTTAATTTTTGGCGTAGAGGATATATTCGAAACTACAACGCCAAACTGTATCCCCCGATTTTGTTATCATTAGGTTTTGTGGATTGCCCCCGTATGGTAGCAAATTTAAAGACGTATTCTCGTCAAAACGTTTGATTATAACATTTTTACTTAGATGTTATTTAATATGTATTACAAATATGTTTACCATATATAAAATCGTTTTTTTTCGAGATATACCTACTAGAGTGTGCACCAGACCTGGAATTCAAAGAAAAGTTGAAAATAAAACCTCGTTCTAATAACAAAATATATTCCCTTTTGTTTATATTATACTGTATAAATCAATACACTATACTACTAGTATTTTAAGAAAAAAAATTACTTTGACCCAACAAAAGGTTTTTTTGAACCCAGTAAAACAGTCAGACCAATAAAAATAAATAAAAAGTTGTCTTCTATTGCTAAAATATAAGGTAAACTTTTTGCAAAGTTTATTGACTCGTTAAATTATGATAATTTAATATAAAAACAGTCATTATGCTAATTAGATGTATCCAAATTACTAAAAGCTAGTATTAATATTTGGCAAAATAATTTGTAATAAAACATATAAATAATAAAAAGAAGTTAGCAATAATTAATCTTATCTAATTTAAAATGGGAGTTTAATTTTGAAAATTTGATAATTAAAATAATATTTAGTTTATTACCTTCATGTTTGATTTAGTTAGTTTAACCAATATATTGCTATTGGGATTATTTAATAGCAACTGTTAAATTCCAGAGCAACATTCTTCTCAATTTATTCAAATTCGAAATTATGTATTGATTATCTGATTCCCGCCTTTCCATTGATCTGGTAAAACTACAATGTAGCTATGATCTACATACTTATTACATTCCCGGCCACGGGAAAACATCACAAATTCTAGGACAATCCCGGACATATGGCAACCCTAACTACGGTCATAGCATGTAACTTTGATTGTCTATGGTCGCTGTTGCATTTTATATTTTGGGTCCCTGCCCTGTGACAAATGTTTTAATTTCACGGCTACTGTTATCGTAATTTTGGAAAAAACACTTTATTTGTATGTACAGGCAAACAATATCTAATTAAATTTTTTTATGATATTTAATTTTGATTTATTTTAAATTGTCTAGAAGACATAATTGAGCTAACAATAGTAAAATAGCAATATTTAGTAGTGACACTTGCATTATATCAACAAGTGTGTCGATATAAAATTGAGCTCAGTCGTTTTTGATCGTCATCTATGTAGTATGTACACTGACCTCTGTTACACTAGTATGCGGGACTGGCTTTATACAAAGTCGTAACGAAGCAATCTGGATGGAAGCAAGAAGGACGGGCAGTGTGGCAAGAGAAATCGATGAAAACTTCGATAGATTAATTAGTTCATCTTCAGTATTTTTACATTGTTGGCGGAATGATGACTATACCAATAAATTTGCAGACCATCTCTTTGTTTTTGAGCCACGGGTGCTACACGATATAAAAATGGCATCATATGGTATAGATTCACACGCAACTAAGTAATTCTTCCAATACATTTTCCAATTCCAGAGAATGATAAATCTTACAATATATCCGACACACTGTTTATATTTCTCGGTTCGCGTTAGAGTTCGATTTCGACGAAAATTAGTATAAAAATTCACCGAATTAATTTTACAGCGATGTTGATTCTACTTCTTACAATGTTTTTATTGTATTTTAAATTGCGATACCAAGGGACCATAGTAACGTTTTTCTATTAATACAAATGAAAATCGTAAACATGCATTTTTTTATTTCATTACATAAGATTAACAAAATAATATAAAATATCGAAAGTGTCGATATAAACATATATTTAATCGTGTATCGATACAATGAATTACGATATAATATATTGATATAAAAGAAAATTTTGGGCATCACTAAATAAATGTCAAATTTAGTACCCGGGACGTTCGTAGCGGCGCTTGAAACGGACACAAAAGTTACTGTTGAGGCACAAAAATTACTGTAACTGTAATTTTTAAGGTATAGCTGATCCAGTGTACTTGTATAATAAAGTTCAGTAGGTATGGATAAATCCGATTTACCTTACAGCAATACTACTTCGTTCTACCTACTCGTTCATGCAAAATATAAACTTAAACGCTGTCACAATACAACTACCTCTTTTTTATGCTAGAATTTTTGGCCCGAGGTCTTATTCTTTGATCGGTGTTTTTCTATATTTCAGTTTATATTTAAAAAATTATAATATTATTGTAAGGACTAGTCGAAATCATAGTTTTCGTTTGTTTTATAATAAGACATGATTGAAAGAAAATAATTACTGTGTAACGAGCACGTTATAATAGTGTAATACATGACATTTCGAACAATTTTAAAGTTAAAGTTAAGGCGTGTTACTTAAATTTTTAATTTTTAATTTGTCGTTAGTTGTAAGAAAATGTGGAAAACTCTGATTTAGCAAAAATGTGTATTTTCCATTTTTTTTAAATTTAAATAAAAGAATATAGGTAAAAAATGAAGTACCTGTATTTTAGAGCTCGATCGCAATTGTTTTATTAAAAAAATGTTTTTAAAAATTTCCATACAAAAGTGCGGTTTTCCAGGGAAGTGGAAGTCATAACTTTCCGACTTAATTGCCATTCGCACTAACACAAAACACTAAATTTGCACACCAACAGGAATTGATATAAAAATAACAAACCCAAAAAAAAACACTTAACGAGAGGTTATACAATTTATGTTTGACAACCAACTGGCAGGTGTTTCTCCATAGAAAGTTCGTGTTTCAAATCAATTTTTTGTAATGAAATAATCAAGTCCGAACTCTATTTTTTAAACACGCCGTTTTTTATGTATGTTCTTTCATTTAAACTAAAATGGAAAATTCACATTTTAGCTAAACCAGATTTATATCGAAAATGTCTGCATGTACCTATTGCTTAATCTGTTGTATTTTCTATCCAAAAATAAATTAGAATTATTATTGTTATTATTATTAATTTTAATATATATATATATATATATATATATATATATATATATATGTATCAACATTTAATATATTACCTTAGAAGCTAAACATATCGCACGATGGAACAACGTTGGAACAACGTTACAATTGCATAAATATATATTTTTACAAGACAAGCATCAAAAGTTTTAAAATTCCAAAAATTCTAGAATAACTGTCTGTAAATATGAGAATTAGTTTCGAAACATTTCTGCGTCAGATTCTAAGCCTTATTATGCATGTTTTGTGATATACATCTTTTATTTTTTATTCATGACTTTGTTCTGCATAATGACATTATTTGCAGATTGGTTACACTTCGAAGTACAAATTTTTTGTCCGGATTCTACTAACTCGACTGTTCAAAAAATAAAAAGTGGCTGAATAATAGACGTACTAATACATCCAGGCTTCCTTACCATGGATAATTAATTAATCCATAAAATTTTGCTGTCCGCCACAAGACGGGCTGATAATTGTGCATGTTGATTAATTTTTTTTCAAGATGTTAACACAGTCTACTTTTTTCTTGACATTTATAAACCTCAGTATAAATGTGATAACATGTAAATTTTAAACGACTGTCTTTTTATTTTTTTTAAATTATTTAAGTTTTAAAACTATCTATTATCTAGAACGTCATCTGTCTACCGACGAATGGACAGACAATGAATCCTCACTATAAGATAACTTTTTAACACTTTGTTATAGAACCCAAAAATTAATTAATTCCTATCGATTGTTACTGCTTCTTCTTTCAAGAGGCGTGAGATTAGATTTTTAACGATTTGGCTCGTTCCTGCAAAACGAGTTTGCACACAAATTGCTTTCAGCGTACATGCATTGTTTTGGTGTAATTTTACGAGCATTGCTTTAAAAACGTAATTAGGTAAACTCGAATCAGTTAAATATTTTAGCAATGATTTAGCAACTAGTTAGTATTTTAATTAACACCACGGTAATTAACTACACTATTTGGTTTCTTAACAGTTGCATTATGTCGCAACACCAGATTTCATACGAATCTCGTGCACTTCGCTTTCAATTAATCTTCAATTAGGTGGCACTGTGTATTTAACAACTTTTTAATTTCAGCTAATTGGCTGTAGCTACTTTCTAATTGTAAAATCAAAGAAAAATTTGTATAACCGATGGATAGAGGACTACTTCCAGAAGAATAATTTCACATTAAGATGCGTTAAAAGATATTTGTCTCATTCTGTGGAATTTCGAAAAAAAATGTGTGATCCCTGGACAAGAGGGGGACTTTCAGAGACATCAAAACATGCAGGAAGTTATAATTTCAGAACAAGATGCATTAAGGATATTTGTCTCATTCTGTAGACGATCGAGAAATAAATAAGATCGATAGATAAGGAAGTGACTTTCCGAAACTCCAGTATATGAAGAAATTTTTAATCTCACATCAAAATGACTTTCAGACATATTTGTTTCTTCTTGAAAAAATTGTGTTATCGATAAATAAGGGAGAGATTTTCAAAAACATAATTGCTACAGAAAGACTTAATTACATGTCAAGATGCGTTAAGGGATATTTGTCTCATTCTGAAAAATTTCGAAAGAATTGTATGAGCGATGGATAAGGGGGTGATTTTCAGAAATATTACATACAGGAAGATATCATTTCATATTAAGATGTGTTAAGAGACATTTATCTCATTCTACAGCATTTCGAAAAATTTGTATGAGCGATGGATGAGGGAGCGACTTTCGGAAATATCAATGCATGAACGAAGATATAATTTCATTTATAAGATATGTGAAGAGATATTTGTCTCATTCTACAGAAATTCAACAAAATTATATGATCAATGGATAGGGTGTAACTTTCAGAAACGTCAGTGCATGCAGGAAGGTATAATTTCACATCAAGATGCATTAAGAGATATTTGTCTCATTCTGCAGAATGTGAAATAAATATGAGTGATAGACAAGGGCGTGACTTTCAGAAACACTAGTTTATACAGGATGTTATAATATCAAATAAATATGCATTAAGAGATATTTGTCTTATTCTACAGAATTTCGACAAGATTTAAGATATGATCGGCAGATAATGGAGTATCTTTCCCAAATGTCACTGTATACGTGAAGATATAGTTTCATATAAAGATGCGTTAAGAGATACTTATCTCATTCTGTATTTGGATTACTTATTTATAGTTGAGAGAAACATTGTAGTAGTTATATCGAATAGATGTTACCATACAGTAGTTACATCGTTTCAGAAAAGATAATAAAATCTTTAAATCATTTCAATAACACTACATTACAAAATTATTACACGTTTCAAGAAATGTATTCTTCCTACTACATTACAAAATGATTACACGTTTCAAGAAATGTATTCTTCCTACTACATTACAAAATGATTACACGTTTCAAGAAATGTATTCTTCCTCATCACTTTGGTGCAACCGCGACCAAGTGGTTGATCAATTGTCTATCGTTGAAAAGGAGGAAATTTCGATATAACTCGGTTCTACATAGGTGCCAGTCTAGCAGAAAGATGATACGCGAGCACAGGTAGCTATTAAGTACGAAGAGCAAAAATTTTTCCAATGAATAGGGAACGAAATTTTCCCATTTAACAATCAGAAAATAATGTTCACCAGTTAGATTTCTCTTCTATGCTGTGACGTGTTGTAATCCAGCATATGTAGAAGAATATTAATGAGATTAATTAATCTTTAGCAATATAACGACGGTTAAAGCCCAATACGTCAGAATACAGTTTTGGAACCTTCTTGAAGATTAGAAGATTCCTGAGTGTGTGTTAATAATTCTCAAGGTAATAAATTGATTGTTCTTAAGCTGATTGGAACCAATTTTTTAAAGTTAGCAGCGATGATGGTACTCTGATATTAGGCGATGAAGAAGACGTTTTACCGGCAAGGATCGTCCACTAAACCAAGAGATCATACTGTACTTCTTCCTATGTAGGTTGTTTGATGTTATAGATGCTAGTGTCCTAGATTTTGACCAGCTAAACCAACTTTAGAAAGACTATCTGCTCGTCCTCGCTTTGTCCGGGACATAAACGGAAAAAATAAAAATGCTGTCATGCTGAAATTATTTTTTTTTATTTTAGTTGTTTTTTAAACGTTTTTGTATTAACTTTACTTGTATGTATGTATATGTGAATGTAACTAAATCTTTCAATTAAATTTTCACCCACTTTCAGATGTCCGAGTTATTTAAAATGTTGTACACGTAACAATACAATAATTTTATAACTAATAATTTTATTAACAATAATTTGGGAACTAAAATTATAGTTCAAAAAAAAACGAAAAAAAACACTTTTGTAGCAACACGAAGTAAAAAAATAAAAACAATCTTTAAATATAAAGCTTTCAATTAAGAGCGAAAGATGTTTCATAATTTGGTATAACTTAATTTTTTTAATAAGCTTAAAAAAGGACAAAGTTATAGACAAAATAATTAACTGTAATGTAAGAAAGCGTGGCATGCGCGCAACTTACATTTTCATAATGACTACCTTTACAGAGAGCTATAGGAGCCTTTAGGAGCCTTATATAGACTTTAAGAGCCATCAAAGCCCGGGGAAGTAATAATCACTGTTAAAAAAAATGTCAAAACGCATATTTTTAAACAATCAAAACTTAACCCTTAATCGGAATCGTCATTTTGATAAACGTATCAATCAAATTGACTCGAGAAATACATGGCTTCAAAATTTCTCAATAATTAATTTCAAAATTAGCTACCGGCGTAATAAAACAAGCTTTCTTTTTAAACTAAATCCAACTTTTATTGACCTACATACCGACATTTAATTTAAAATATTTTGGTACCATATTTTACAGATATATTTTAGTGTGAAAGATTGTAGTGTCATATTTGAAGCATACAAAACATACAAGAGAATAAAGAAAAATCTAGACAAAAATTTTTTTTATTTACTCTTAACCAAATAAAGCAAATAAAAAAATAAATAAAATTTGGTATTAACAATATATAACAAAAATAACAACCTAACCAAAAATTATAAAAACAAAAAAAAAATTGGAGGTCTCATTGTTACTCCATGAATAAGCACTAATGACTACCTTTACAAAGAGCTGGCGATTAGAACAAACCAGAACACAGTAGTATAAAGATAAATGGTGCTTTAGTATACAGACTGAGAACTTAAAAGTAAAAATTATAAATAAACACATAAAATATATGTATATAAATAAATGTACTATGTATAATGGGTATAAAATATATAATTAAATGTATAATGGGTATAAAATATATAAATAAATGTACTATGTATAATGGGTATAAAATATATAATTAAATGTATAATGGGTATAAAATATATAAATAAATGTACTATGTATAATGGGTATAAAATATATAAATAAATGTACTATGTATAATGGGTATAAAATATATAAATAAATGTACTATGTATAATGGGTATAAAATATATAAATAAATGTACTGTGTATAATGGGTATAAAATATATAAATAAATGTACTTTGTATAATGGGTATAAAATATATAAATAAATGTACTATGTATAATGGGTATAAAATATATAAATAAATGTACTGTGTATAATGGGTATAAAATATATAAATAAATGTAGAACCACATTCATATACACACATGCAACCACCCATACATACCTGTTACATGCACATATATGCATAAACATGCAAATGACGTGGGTTTAAAAAAAACAAGTGTGCGTTGGACCACACGACTGAAGTAAAACTTCAAATTCTCAAAATATGAACTTTAAAATGAATTTACAATTGTAGTCACTTTAAACGTAGAATATTTAATGTATTGAACAAAATAATAATTTATAAGATTGTTCAAGAACGAAATGAAATTACAAAATAATCAAACAATCACCGTTCGCGTAACACTAGCAAACTCGCATATATATATATATATATATATATATATATATATATATATATATATATATATATATGTATGTATGTATGTATGTTACGCGAATTATATTTTTATTTCATAGCCACCAAAAGCCTTGTTACTAGAATTGTTACCAATCGAATTCTCGCCAAATGCGATGTCCAGAGACCTAAAATACAACCACGTAAGCATATATATATATATATATATATATATATATATATATATATATATATATATATATATATATATGTGTGTGTGTATTAATGCAAAGGACGAGGCTCACTATATCTCGTAATATTATGTAAAATTGTAGCGTCTGCAGCACCAGAATAAGTAAATATTTCAAATATGAACAATACACGTGCTTCGACACGGTTCTGTAGATAATGTATGCATAGTTTCAATAATGAAATTAAATAACTCTCCAAGCCATAACAAGTATGGAGGTCACTCGTTACCAACTCCTCATATTATCCTAATTCTAGAACTATATAATTGAAATTATGTATTTATACAACTCAACAAAATTTGATAAATACAACCAATTTTATTTAAAATTAATTACTAAAAGAAAATCTAAACTTTAAAACGGATAATATTCCAGTTATGGCTTTAAATTCCAATATTAATGGCATTGATCTGGCAAAGCCATGAGAAATTTAAGACCAATAATTATTCATTCCAAGAAAATAATCCGTTTTTAGAATTAGAATTGCATAAAGCAAATCCTTTATCAGATTTAAAGAAATGAAATGCATTGCAACGAAATTTCAGTAAAGTTTCTATGGTCTTAGTCTACATTTTTTCAAAAATTTCGGAAATGGTGATTTAAAATCTAGTTACAGTTATACTCAGTAAAGTCCGAAACCGTATTTAAGGAAAATACTTGCTAGATTCCTATTTTTAAGGGTTGTCTGAAGACGCTTAGTAATTGTTCAGCCCGATAAAACTTCTCCCATAATTGATAAATACTTTTAGTTAATTATTTGAAAAATGAAGAATAGATTCCTAAAATATAAATACTGTTAAAATTATTTTATGGATATCTCAATTTCTTGAAACAAAAATAATTAATTTTGGAAAAAAAAATTATTTAAGTCGATTATTTATTTGTTTTTTCTCATAAATGTTAAAATACTTATGTCATTTCATCAAACAGAACGTGGATGCGGCATCAATAGCATCGCTGTCAATAAAAAGAAGAGTTGGATGAGCACAAATATTTGAACAGCCTGTTTATACTTGGCCAGTTTCCTCTCGGGCCCGCGCTTTGATGGCAATTTTTTGGCACAAGTCGAAGGGATACAAAAGACATTAATATCTATGCGACACTTCAAAAATGAAAAAAAAATCATTGTCGATCTAAGAAAAAGAGACTCATTGTCAATCTAAGAAAAAGAGACTCATTGTCAATCTACAAAAAAAGAGACTCATTGTCAATTTATAAAAAAGAGATTCATTGTCAATCTATGAAAAAGAGACTCATTGTCAATCTATAAAAAAGAGACTCATTGTCAATTTATAAAAAAGAGGCTCATTGGCAACCTAATAAAAAGAGACTCATTGTCAATCCATAAAAAAGAGACTCATTGTCAATTTATAAAAAAGAAACTCATTGTCAATTATAAAAAAGACTCATTGTCAACCTAATAAAAAGAGACTCATTGTCAATCTGTAAAAGAGAGACTCATTGTCAATCTAATAAAAGGAGACTCACTGTCAATCTATAAAAATTTTGCACACGTATGGCTAACCGATGAGAATACAATACCATCAAATACCACAAAGAACCGATGACAATACAATAATTGCATAACTAAAAATTTATAAAATAACGTAGTTAAAAAAAACTAAGAAAACACATTTTTGTAGCAAGGAGAACTGAAAAATAAAAAAATTATCTTTAAATATAAAGATTTTGGTCAAGAGAGAAAGGATGTCACACAACTCGGTATAACTTAATTTTTTTAATAAGCTTAAAAAAATAATAAAGTGATTGACAAAAAAATTGTTTAATGTAAAAAAACATGGGGTGCTCATGACTTACATTTTCAAAAAGACTCATCCTTTAAAAATAGCTAGCAATAAAAAAAATTACGATGACTTATATCAAGTACACCACGCTTTTTTTACATTTCAGTTAAAAAAAATTAAGTTATACTGAGTTGTGAGACTCCTTTCGCTGTTGACCAAAATCCAGCACTAATAAAATTATAAACGGTAGATTGTGAACTTAACTAAAACTAAAAATTATAAATAATATAAATAAACATATACTTACATGTATAACTGTATATATATATATATATATATATATATATATATATATATATATATATATATTTAAGTTAAGTATATTTTAGTTAAGTTTACAATCTATTGTAGTCCGTCATGAGTATAAGTTGTACGCTAAAATCTGTAAATAAACACATTAGTAAATTAATCCTAAAATAATCTAACATAAATAAAATCATACTTTAAAACATTAAAAATAAACACGCTTATGCAGCAATATATTCTAAAAAATAAAAAGAAACAACCTTTCAAAATAAAGATTTTGGTCAGTACCGAGAGGTGTCTCATAACTCGGTATAACTTAATTTTTTTAGTAAGCTTAAAACAAAAATAAATAATTGACAAAATAATTAAGCGAGGAAGTTATAATTTCAACTTCCTGCGTAAACTGGTGTTTCTGAAAGTCACTCGCTTATCTATCGCTCATATTTATTTCTCTACATTCTGCAGATTGAGACAAATATCTCTTAATGCATCTTGATGTGAAATTATACCGTCCTGCATGCACTGACGTTTCTGAAAGTTACACCCTACCCATTGATCATATATTTTTTTTAAATTTTGTTAATATGTATATATATATATATATATATATATATTTATATATATATATATATATATATATATATATATTTATATATATATATACATGCAGGTATATTATGTGAATTATATTTTTATTTCATTGCCATCAAAAGCCTTGTTATTGCCAATCGAATTCTCGCCAACTTCAATGAGCGGAGACCCAAAACATAACCACGTTTAATGCAAATGATGAGGCTCACTATATTATTTCTCCAAATATCCTGTCATAATGCATTTTATCTCAATTTATCCAATTATATAGACAGGTGCAAATGCAGTTTAACACCATTAAATTTTTTTTTATTAAAAGATAATTTGCAAAATTTCATGCGAATGACATTATCTATGGAATAATATATAGTGCTCGCTGTTTTAACCTGATTCATAGGAAATTCACATTCACAATGACAAAATTAATTTCTATATACTCTGACAATAATAAATTGACTGACTAAATGTAATAGGTTTATTTACAAAATGAAAAATTAGGTATTTTTACAAAAAGTTTTTCCATTGAAACTTGTTTACTTTGCTAACAGCTTAGATCGGTATAATATGCACTGATTATGTGTGTGATGGGCTAATTAGATGATGTTGAAGCTCGTTTTCTCCTACGAATCAGTTGTTTGAAATGACGTAATCAGTTTTAGTTTCATATAGAAAACTTAAACAACGAGTTATTACGAAGTTATTTGTAATTTCATACTTAGCTAGAGAGGAATGAACTTTGTACTTTTTATTTCAATTTCACACACTGATAACAGGTTCGGTTTGTGCGTTCACAATACATGTCATAAATTAAATTGCGGTCTTGGCTTGAATATCACAAATTATGTTTAAACATTCACAAACAAGTCAAGCATGTCATGTATTTAGGGCAATCTTCGTGTAATTACTTATAAAGCACTACGAATCTGTAATGTCTAGGTGTAATTTATTTCACATCTTACAGCACATATTGTGAATTGTCATAAAAAGTAGTATGATGTTTAGTTCTGTGCAGGATATGGCACCTTTCAGAACACCAACCGAGGCCATGAGCAGCAAAAGTGTGATTCAAGTTATAAAGAACAAGTGTGTATATGCAAAAATTTAAACAGAAGTGAAAGGATATGAAGATTAGTCGGTCCTGGAACGCCAACCATTTGGGACGAAGCTTAAATGAACGCAATGTTAAATGAACGCAAATAGTTCTATATTATTAAAACTAGAAAGTATAACTTACGCTATATTATAACGTATATTAGATATATAACTTATTTAACTAAATAACTAAATCTGTTATAATGTACTTTTTACATACAAAAATATTTTTTGCTTATTTCCTATAAATTTGAAGGGAAAATAAGTAATAAAATGCGTTCCAATGTATTTTACTCGAGAAAAAGTATTTCATATATCTACTAGAATGCCGTAGATTACTAAAATACTGTAGATCTATTAGAATGCTATAACATTTTAAAATGCTGTAGATCTACTAGACTACTATAGACCTAATAGAATGCTGTTGATCTACTAGAATGCCGTAGATTACTAAAATACTGTAGATCTATTAGAATGCTATAACATTTTAAAATGCTGTAGATCTACTGGAATACTATAGACCTGTTAGAATGCTGTAGAGCTACTAGAATGCCGTAGATTACTAAAATACTATAGATCTATTAGAATGCTATAACATTTTAAAATGCTGAAGATCTACTAGAATACTATATACCTATTAGAATGGTGTAGATCTACTAGAATGCCGTAGATTACTAAAATACTGTAGATCTATTAGAATACTGTAACCTTTTAAAATGCTGTAGATCTATTAGAATGATGTAGATTTACTAGAATGATGTAGATCTACTAGAATGATGTAGATATAGTAGAATCATGTATATCTACTAGAATGATGTAGATCTACTAGAATTCTATAGATCTCCTAGAATGTTGTGGATCCACTAGAATGTTATACACCTATTGGAATCCTGTAGATCTACTAAAATACTGTAGATCTACTAGAATGATGCAGATCTACTAGAATGCTGTAGATCTACTAGAATGCTATAGGTCTACCAAAATGCTATAGATCTACTAGAATGCTGTAGATCTACCAGAATGCTGTAGACATATTGCAATGCTGTAGATCTTCTAGAATGCTGTAGATCTAATAGAATCCTGTAGATCTGCCAGAATGCTGTAGACATATTGGAATGCTGTAGATCTTCTAGAATGCTGTAGATCTGCTAGAATGCTGTAGATCTACTAGAATGCCGTGGACCTACTAGAATACTGTAGGTCTACTAGAATACAGTAGATCTACTAGAATGCTGTAGATCTACTAGAATGCTGTAGACCTACTAAAATGCTGTAGATCTACTAGAATGCTGTAGATTTACAAAAATGAAAAAGATATACTAGAATGCTGTAGATTTATTAGACTTACAACCCTGTATCCGCCCTCTTCAACAATTTATTTTTGTTCTTAACAAATGGCGTTTTTGTTGACTGCGAGGTACTTATCATGTGGCAATTATTTCCTGTCACGGTATTATAAAAAAAACTGTTAAGTACGAGTAGAACTTACACAAGACTTTCGCATACTGTTAGACACATAAACATTTAAGGGTATAATTTGAAATAATTTTAAATACCATTTCTAATTTTGGGCTGAATACTACATATTACACGTTAATTTCAAATATTCTTTTCTTTAGAAGTTAGAAGCTCGAGGCAGACAGACAGACTGCATTGCATCAAAAATACAATTTTGCTCATTTTTCATGTTAGGAATCCTACAAAATATCATTTTTCTTTATGTATACATAACATATTTTACCCCATACTATGATTTGAAATTGACTCTTTAATCAGACAATGGTTATATGCGAAAGTAAAGATCCAAGTAATAAAATACTAGATGGCTCTGGCCATAAAGAAACAGATTGTGTGCAGACGTACATATTAGAATCAATTGCTTACAGCACCCGATGGAAGCGGTCGTGCGTCAAAAGTTTTTTTTGTAAAAATGTAGTATAAATATTTAAAAATAATTGCATGTTTTTAAGTTCATTTCATACTTCGTAAGATAGGGGTGAATGTGCAATATTCTCGATATATTTTCGATTATTTATTTATTCTGTGCTTTAGTTGAGTACATGCACTTTTTTGTCAATTTTCATTTTGTCTTCAATATCTTCATACGTTATTTACTGTAGCACTAATAAATTAAAAGGTCAACGTCAAAATGTAAAAAAAAATTAAAACGACGTTGACGTTAAGAATAGGAATAATACAACATGTCTTAGGTATAAGGGACACGAACAACTTAGGGAATAGATCTAACATGTCACGAGTTGAGAAAGTTTAATGTAGCTATAATAGGTTAAAAGTTCAATACAAAAATGTAAACAAATTTTAAAATGACGTTGACGCTAAAAGATAAAAATAATTTGACACGTCTTAGGTATGAGAGACACGAACAACTTAGGTAATATAGATCTAACATGTCACGAGTTGAGAAAGTTTAATGTAGCTATAATAGGTTAATGGTCCGACCCAAAAATGTAAACAAATTTTAAAATAAAGTTGACGCTAAGAAATAGGAAGAATACAACACGTCTTAGGTATGAGAGACGCGAACAACTTAGGGAATATAGATCTAACATGTCACGAATTGGAAAAGTTTAATGTAGCTATAATAGATTAAAAGTTCAACCCAAAAAGGTAAAGAAATTTTAAAATGACGTTGACGCTAAGAATAGTAATAATACAACACGTCTTAGGTATGAGAGACACGAACAACTTAGGGAATATAGATCTAACATGTCACGAGTTAAGAAAGTTTAATGTAGCAATAATAGGTTAAAAGTTCATCACCAAGATGTGAAAAAATTTTAAAATGACGTTGACGCTAAAAGATAAGAACAATACAACATGTCTTAGGTATGAGAGACATGAACAACTTAGGGAATATTGGTCTAACATGTCACGAGTAGAGAAAGTGTAATGTAGCTATAATAGATTAAAAGTTCAACCTAAAAAGGTAAAGAAATTTTAAAATGACGTTGACGCTAAAAGATAAGCACAATAAAACATGTCTTAGGTATGAGGGACACGAACAACTTAGGGAATATAGATCTAACATGTCACGAGTTGGAAAAGATCGAGAGTCGAATATCTTTATACGATAAATAACACGCACACGGATATTATATTTTGACACGTTTCGTACACTCGAAGCCTTTTATTTTATTTAAATCAATGCACGAAACGTAATATTATGTAAAATTTTAGCATCTGCAGCCCCAGAATAAGTAAATATTTCAAATATGAACAATACACGTGTTTAGACACGGCTCTGTATATAATGTATGCATAGTTTCACTGATGAAATGAAATAACTCTCCAAGCCATAACAAGTATGGAGGTCACTCGTTAATGCACTTGCTGATACGTCACCAACTCCTCATATTATCCTAATTCTAGAACTATATAATTGAAATTACGTATTTATACAACTCAACAAAATTTTATAAATACACCCAATTTTATTTAAAATTAATTACTAAAAGAAAATCTAAACTTTAACACGGATAATATTCCAGTTATGGCTTTAAATTCCAATATTGATGGTATTGATCTGATAAAGCCATGAGAAATTTAAGACCAATAATTATTTATTCCAAGAAAATAATCCGTTTTTAGAATTACAATTGCATAAAGCAAATCTTTTATCAGATTTAAAGAAATGAAATGTATTTTAACGAAATTTCAGTAAAGTTTCTATGGTCTTGGTCTACATTTTTTTACAAATGTCGGAAATGGTGATTCAAAATCAAGTTACAATTATACTCAGTAAAGTCCGAAACCGTATTTAAGGAAAATACTTGCTAGATTCCTATGTTTAAGGGTTGTCTGAAGACTCTTAGTATTTGTTCAGCCCGATAAAACTTCTTCCATAATTGATAAGTACTTTTAGTTAATTATTTGAAAAATGAAGAATAGTTTTCTAGATATAAATACTGTTAAAATTATTTTATGGTAATCTCAATTTCTTGAAACAAAAATATTTAATTTTGGAAAAAAAAATTATTTAAGTCGTTTATTTATTTGTTTTTGGCAATTTTTTGGCCCAAGTCGAAGGGATACGAAAGACATTAAAATCTATGCGACACTTCAAAAATGAAAAAAAATTCATTGACGATCTAAGAAAAAGAGACTCATTGTCGATCTAAGAAAAAGAGACTCATTGTCAATTTATAAAAAAGAGATTCATTGTCAATCTATGAAAAAGAGACTCATTGTCAATCTATAAAAAAGAGACTCATTGTCAATTTATAAAACAGAGGCTCATTGTCAACCTAATAAAAAGAGACTTATTGTCAATCTATAAAAAAGAGACTCATTGTCAATTTATAAAAAAGAAACTCATTGTCAATTATAAAAAAGACTCATTGTCAACCTAATAAAAAGAGACTCATTGTCAATCTGTAAAAGAGAGACTCATTGTCAATCTAATAAAAGGAGACTCATTGTCAATCTATAAAAAAGAGACTCATTGTCAATCTAAGAAAAAAGAGGCTCATTGTCAATCTAAGTTTTCAAATGAAAACTTTTCCTATTTTAATTCATTGAACTAGTATTATAATGATTCCTAAAAGGAGCCATAGCTGAATTGTATTCATTGACGTAAGGTGACTATCGGTCACTTATCGTCATAAAATGTGATTATGAGCTCCTTTGTGCTTCGGAAGGCACTTTAAGCCGTTGTTCCAGCTGTTGTCATTATATAACCCTCGTTATAAGAAACCTAGTCTGGTTTCCTCTATTCGTTGCGAAGTCAGATAGAAATAGCTTCCTGTAAACATGAACACCCCAGCCAATTTTTTTGGGTTAGAGGGCTGGCCCCAATTTTAAAGGATACGAGATAAGTCAAAGCAAGTAAATATGAGGATTATACCTCTTCTTCTTCTATCATCCCTTATTTTGTTTTCCTCCCTTATGTAAGTTATTACATTCGCAATGAATATGACTATGTGAACTGGTTTTAATAGCGGGAGTTAATTTTCGTGTGGCACCATCTACTGGAACCACTGGGAAGCGGTATTAAAACATAATTTCACTAAATTTTTTTAAACATTCTTCAGTCTGCTCGGTAATAAAAAAAATGATATATGACAATAAATAATATTAAAAAGGTAGATTTTATAGCAATATGAAACAATTACATTTTATCTATGAACTAACTTATTTTCCTTAATTTCTTATCTTCTCGACTTCGTACTAAAATTATGTGTCCATGATTTAGTTCTGAGGCCCTAGAAAAATAATATAAAATCCAGCAAAATGTATTTGTAGCCAATGAGTATAAAATCCATCAAAACGAATTTAATAGCCTTTGAATTGAATAGACCACAGACAATGAGACGAACAAAAATAGGAAAACAATTAAATGTCAGGATAATACGTACATAACTGTACACCCCACAGATATGTGTATTCTATCAACGACTAGCGGGCCAGCCTTAAGTTTCGATTACAGAAGTAATTATAATTCGGGGAACTTTACAAGTTTATCATAACTTTTTGAAAAGAGAATATGTTCATGTAAAAAAAGTGACGTCATTTTTTAGTTTTTATACAATATGTATTATGATCTAAACATATCTCTCAAAAATGACATGCGCCACGTCCGCTGGTCCGTACGTACGCATGTACGTATACACGTATGTACGTAGGTACGTATTTACGTTTGTATATTGAGGACAAGCTACAGGTCGCAATTCTTGACTCATTTTAGTGTTTAAAAATGACATGCGCCTCGACCGCTGGTCCGTACGTACGCATGTACGTATACACCTATTACGTACGTACATATTTACGTATGTATGTATGAGGACAAGCTACAGGTTGCAATTCTTGACTCATTTTAATGTTCAAAAATGACATGCGCCTCGTCCGTTGGTCCGTACGTATGTACGTATGCACGTATGTACGTATGTACGTGTTTAAGTATGTATATATGAGGAAAAGCTACAGGTCGCAATTATTGACCCATTTTAGTGTTTTTGGTCAATTGATGGGTTAATTATTAGAATAGAAACCTATACATTTTTACAATGATTTGTTATATAGTTTCATTTTTATAAATACTTTCGGCGACTGTTCTCGCCCTCCGCTTTGTGCATATCTGCATGCCCTTCTCTATGTCGATTCTGACATTGTTTTTTAAATTTTTTTTTTACAATTACCCATATAATAAGCAAAAAAAACTCATTCTCGTTTTTACCAACCTGTGAACGTAAGCTGTTTAGCATTAAAAGCCTCATTACAATTTATATGATAGTTGTTGCATGATGCACGCAATTAAGCAGATGAGGGATTAAACGATTACCCTCAATAGTTCATTTATAATCTCCTGACCTCATTTTTTCTAAAATATTTTTAAGGGCTGACTTTTCTACTTTAGTCTTTACTTATTTATGCTAGATGTTTGTTAATTGGTAAGGAAACAATTTTTTCCTTGCAGAGAAATTCTCGAAAATACAAGACAAGAAGAACCTATAAGATGTTTTGGCGTGAACCTTTATTACTGAGTAATATTAGTAACATTTCTCAGTAATACAAGACGAATTTCTTAGTAATAATCTATTTTTCAATAACAACATATTTTTTATCGTCAACATTTTCTGATGCATAATTACATTTAAACGTTTCATTATCATAAACAAAACCTCTATGAAAAAAAGACACTGTATACTCTTGTCAATCAATACTCGTAGCAGAATAAGATGTACACGGCGTCGCTTTAATGATGTAGCGTGGCGCCCGATGTGCGTAGACCGCAGGACGTTTAACCCTTGGTCTAACGTTTAAATAGTGTATGTCTAAGATGGGATAAGATACAAAAGAAAAATTACTGATTATTATCGACAAATACTTAGGAATCCATCAAAGCCGGGTTGCTGTATCAATTTAGCAACACCCGTTGCATATTATTAATTTCATACTCATACAATTTGTTTCACAAGTCGGCAATTTCGGTACGTAAGAATATTAATTTTTCGACAATTTCGATACGTAAGACTAGAAATTACCAAAATTTACTTAAATATGTATTTATATATTAATAATATTACTTAAACATACATTTATATATGTAGCATTTAAAATTACATTTAAAATTAAATAACTAACCTTTCCGTTTTTATCAATTTCGGTTTATATTACTAGCAATAAATAAAATGCATAAACATCCCGTTTTTACCAATATGGGTACATAATACCAGAAGTTACCCAAAACACATATGCGTATAGTTTTTATTGATTTCAGTAGGTAACATTTAAAATTACCTAAATATCTAAATGCATAAATATATAAATGCTCCGTTTTTATAAATTTCAGTACCTAATATTAGAAATTACTTAAATATGTAAACTTCCTATTTTTATCAATTTGGGTACATAATATATAAGCGCATCATTTTTTATCGATTTCAATAGGTAACATTTAAAATTACCTAAATATATAAATGCATAAATATATAAATGCCCCGTTTTTATCAATTTCAGTACCTAATATTAGAAATTACTTAAATATGTAAACTTCCTATTTTTATCAATTTGGGTACATAATATATAAGCGCATCATTTTTTATCGATTACAGTAGGTGAAATTGAAAATTACCTAAATATCGAAATGCATAAATATATAAATGCTCCTTTTTACCAATTTCAGTACGTAACATTAGAAATTACTAAAATATGTAAACTTCCTATTTTTATCAATATGGGTACATAATACATAAGCGCATCATTTTTATCGATTTCAGTAGGTAACATTTAAAATTACCTAAATATCTAAGTGCCAATTTCAGTACGTAACATTAGAAAGTACTAAAATATGTAAACTTCCTATTTTTATCAACTTGGGTACATACTATATAAACGCATCATTTTTATCGATTTCAGTAGGTAACATTTAAAATCACCTAAATATCTGAATGCATAAATATATAAATGCTCCGTTTTTATCAACTTCAGTACGTATTACTAAAATTACCCAGATATACAAGCATTTAATTTCTACTAATTTCGATATATAAACATCGGAGATTACCCAAAAGTGTTTGTAAAGACATTCACTCTTCTTAATAAGACAATTGACAGGACGCTCACATCTGAAGCGAGCTATAGCAGCGTGACTGCTGGGGCAACCTTCAGCAGCGTTGGTATTCAATTTCATCCTTCTCTTTCTTCACGTCAGCTGTGAACTAGTGCGTGTCAAGATAACTCAGTGTGATGAAAATATGTATATCAGGGAAGGCCGAACAAGCCACTGTGGCAATGTATTTAACGGGTTCAATACAACCTGCTCCCTCAAATATCAGTATTAAACAATTATTTTTTTTTGTATGGAATATTGAAAAAAATAAACAAAAAAAAATGCATGTCTCTCTCTATCATAACTACTTTCAATATCAAGAAAGCTGAAAATATTCAAGAATATTTTTATAACTTAATATTGTATATGTAATATATAAAGTCATTTTTAGATACTTTTAAAAAAAATTAAAGATTGAACTTTTTATTAAAAAAAATTCATTTTAACACTCTAGCTGAGAGCTTCATTTTTTAAATTAATAAGTTTGTTATTTGTTATAATTGTAAGTTGTAAAAATATAATATTATATTTGAGCTTCATTTTTAAATTAATATGTTTGTTATTTGTTATTAATTGTAAGTTGTAAAAATATAATATTATATTTGAGCTTCATTTTTTAAATTAATAAGTTTATTATTTGTTATCAATTGTAAGTTGTGAAAATATAATATTGTATTTGAGCTTCATTTTTTAAATTAATAAGTTTGTTATTTGTTATTAATTGTAAGTTGTAAATATAATATTATATTTGAGCTTCATTTTTTCAATTAATAAGTTTGTTATTTGTTATTAATTGTAAGTTGTAAAAATATAATATTATATTTGAGCTTAATTTTTTAAATTAATAAGTTTGTTATTTGTTATTAATTGTAAGTTGCAAAAATATAATATTATATTTGGGCTTCATTTTTTAAATTAATAAGTTTGTTATTTGTTACTAATTGTAAGTTGTAAAAATATAACATTGTATTTGAGCTTCATTTTTTAAATTAATAAGTTTGTTATTTGTTAACTGTAAGTTGTAAAAATATAATATTTGAGATGGAGACTGAAACTAAAATATTATATTACAAGAATATTTCTGAATCTTTCAGAATTATTTATCTTGAAATAAGTTATGATGTAGATAGTGAAATTGTATTTTTCAACATTATTATATAACCTCTAACAACATCGTTTAATTTATGTAAAAGTACAAAATTGTTTCTTGTACCTAAATGATAAATAAATATAGTGTTATGTATATTTTGTTTAATATTTTTCAATATACCCATTAAAACAATTATTCAAAACATTATTAAACTTATCACCCAAGTATATTTTGCCATCACAAAAGTACTGTATCTTAGAGCGACAAATCCATTTCCGTTTTGATATATCCGGGCGTGTTCATATTTATATAACTTTGATTAAGTTGACAATTCTGAAAAAAATAATCAAGACATAAACTGCATAATGCTTTTTTCATTACATAAATTAGATATAGTGAAAGCATCTATCCTCTCCCATCTCGCTAAGTCTATCTTGGAGCAGCTAAACTTCAAAATTATACTTCAAAATTCAACGATCCGTGACCAAAATGCAGTTAGTTTGATCACATTGCTCGCCAATAACCAGATAACCTCGACAAGTTAGTTGTTACGAAAAGATAAGCGCCCACCAAAGTTGGTTGTTGTGGGCAAGATAGAAGAGACGCCGTGGCCGATCAACCAGCCGTTGGTGTAACTGCTGTCACTTATCTTTCTGTAGCAACCGTTCTAAGGGAAGTTGAAAACCACACCAAGTAGAGGAAGCTTGTACATAAAACCGCGAATGCCTTTAAAGGACACGACCTTCAGAAATGAAGAAGACGACCAACATTCAGAAATGAATAACGCTTATTTTTATAGTTGCATTTGGGCTGGAGCAGTACTATTTGCTAATGTCAATATTTAAGAAATAATTTCAACTTTTTATAATTATAAATAACATTTCAACAACAAATAAACTGGTAAAATTTAGGCAGCCAATAATTTTTCTTAGACCTTGAAGTCCTTTTATGCATATATGATTTTATACCCATATGTATAATTTTTAACTTATACCTGGGCCGTTCTTCAGCCTCTTCAGCGATGGCGTATTGGCCAGCGATATATCGAAGTGATCATCTGTTCAGTACTATGATCCTATAGCCTAGTTAATGCATTGGTGTTTATAAAGTAACGCTAATGCATTAACTAGATTACATGATCATAGTACTGAACAGATCCAGGTGTAGAAAGAAGTAAGACAAAAAACATAATCTCTCCGAAACACGTCACCACAGAGCTGGAAATCATTTTCAAGCTCTTGAATTGGAATGGATTTGGCATCCATACCAGTAGCGAATACATAATTCATTTTCGATTTGCCGTCGATATAGTGGTGATAGCAGAATCATTGGACGATCTAGGCATGTAATGCTCAGGGATTTAAGCAGAGTTTTCCAGCAGACAGCTCTTAATATGAACTTGGATAAGACAAATATCGTGTCTAACATCCATATCATGCTTAAACCGGCACATCTTGAGAATAGTCAAAGAACTCGGTAAGACAGTATTCGGAAAACTTTTCAACTTTTATATGTTGCCAAAAGATTAAATTTCTCCACTGTGTGTTGCCAGGGATGATATACTAACATCCCTGGTATGGATGATAAAGTAACAAGTAACCCCTAATTCTGGCCTCGAAAAAAGACTCTAAATCACTTAGCGAGCTACGAAATGATCCGTAATAAGGAGATACGTAGAAGAACCAAGATCACCGACATAGCTCATAGTATTGGTAGGGAAGGAATAGACAGGTCATATAGCACTCAGAACTGACAATCGCTAGGAAAAAATGCCTTCGAATAGTGACTAGATACTGGAATTTGCAGGATGGAACAATATCCCACTAGGCGGATAGATGACCTGGTAAAAGCCGCCGGAAACAATGGATCCTAAGCACCTCCTATTGGTAATCTGTAGATTAAACCTATGCTCAGTAGTGGACGTCTTCCGGCTGATGATTACGATGATGAACTTATTTTTATATTTGTATTAGTGATATTATTATATTTGTATTAGTGATAACTTTTAAAATATTATATACGAATATAATATTTTTATTTAACATTTAAGTACAGAATATCTACAATATTAGTAAGTAATTTTTATTACTTAAATGACAAGATAATCAAGATGAATCAGGTATCAAAATCAGCTTAAGAGCTACAATTTTGACACAGAAGGCTGTTAGTTATCTTTTAACGAAAATAATTTTAAAAAATGTATTCTTGCTCTAATTAATAGCCCTTTTCATTTAGATATCACATACCCAGGAAACAAAATTTCGGTCACCAACCAGAACCATATTATTTTCTCTAGATCCAAGTATTTGTCCAGAATCAATTAAAAAAATTATGAATAAATGAAATAATAACAAAATTTCTAGAAGCAACTGAAAAATAGCAAGCAAACGCCTTCTTAGGTTGTATTTTAAACTTCCCAACAAGTTATTTTTTGTTATTTTTTTAATTTAGAGCATGAACAAATTATTAATACATTGAACTATAATAAAATTAGATTTTAACTTGGAAAAGAATTACTAATTAGCCAGATTGTTATGTGCAGCCTCATATTCATGTTACAAACTCTCACTTCTCAAAAGTCCCCACCAATACGAGCTTTACGATCAATTTTATAGAAAGTGAAAATCAGTTTTTTTGCTGTTATGTCAAAATATGTCTGTTTTAAGAAACCAATTTTATATCAAAATTACAACTCGTGAAATTTTCTACAAAAGATATCGTAACTTTTTTTGTAACTTGTCGTTTTTATAAAAACGGCTGACAAAGTTGTCTTTCTACACCACGATGGAGATATAATGCAGGTCGCATTTTCTTTATGTCATATATGTAAACTTATTGAAAAGATACATATATATTAAAAAGAAAATCTGTTAGATTTTTTTTATATCCAGGTATGCTTTTTGATATAATTAGTAGTTATTATTTCTACTATTTCTGGATTATATTAACCGTTAATAAGTAACGTAGGTCGGAACATACAAACGAACGAACCACAGATAAATTAGGTTTTTTTGCGCAAGGCTAACTGCTGTTGAAGGTCGTAGGCCAGGTGAAACCTGATTATCGCTTATATTGAACAAAAAATACTCCTCTATCCAATATTTTTAGTATGTGAACATCTTTAAGACGTCTTGCGTCATTAAAATTGTTTGTATAGTTATTTCTAATTTGTCATAAAATTACGTAGGTATATGACATTTATTTTTGATACCATTAATTATATGTTAAAGAGTTAAAAAACCTTTAAAAACCTTTAAAGATTTAAAAAACTTTTAAAAAACCTTTTTAACTTTTCTAAGGTTAAAAAATATTTTGCACTAGTAATTTTGCGACGAGTTTTGTAATTTATATAATATTTAATATCTAGAAAACTTTTAGTTTTCTTAATGTTTTAATTGAATTATTTAAATTTCTGAGTTGCATATATACAGCTGTTACAAAGAATGTATCTATTATTGCTGTATATAAATCTGTGCATAAAATTGAGTATATTTTAAATGTATTCCTGTAAAAAAGAGATGTAATTTTTTTGTTGAAATCACTACTTTCCCAGTGATTTTTTTCAGAAACAGTCGAGAATTACAGTCCCTTACAATTTTCCACTCATTTATATGAACGCAATGATCACATGATCACTCATATAATCGTGTCCATATGTGCGTTTGTCACAAGAGCTTTCTTCAGAAATAATTTAATAAAGAGAGTAGAAATTTCGCGTGGTGATAGAGCTTATAGACTTACTTACTTCGCAGAAATATACAATAATAATAAGAAGCTTCTTTATTCTGAAACTGAATTATTTACATGTATTTATTATATCATAGCTATTATAATGTAACTATTCTAACAAATTATAAACTAATTATAACTATAATAATATTTTTATATATAATAATAACCAATAAAATCAAGGCCCAATTACAAATAATTTCTAGACACGAAATAAAAACTAATGTCGTCAACTCCAACCTCCATCTCCAGAAAACAATGAACAGCAATCACCAAAGCTCTCTTCATATAAAATAAATTCAATCGGGTAATTTCTCACAAAGTACAGAAATGTGGTGTTGTTCATAAATGTGGTCTTGTTCATAACCACAGTCTCTCTTCTCAACAGGTAAATGATTTCCATCTTACATTTTTCTAACCTGAAGCTATGACACTCCTTAATTTTGAGGTTTGAGCGTGATTTTAACCGTTTCCCACTTGATGACTTTCTACGAACGACTTGATACCATAGTACAGTGTACTGTGTTGATAGACAGACAATACACATTTCTTCTATTTCAGTCGATTTTTGAGTTTTGTATTTAAAAAAGGAAAAAAAGAACCTTTATAAAATTACTCAGGTGTCTATTTGTCTGTCACACTCGTATTACTTTCAGAAACGGTTTGAAATATAATCTTGAAATTTGGAATGTTAATAAAGCATTAAGCATCGTCATTGTAGGAATAAATGTTCTTGACAAAATATAGCAATAGCAAGAACTTAAAACGAATTGTCTGAGAATTACAGAGAGTGAGCAAGATTGGTACAAAATATAGTTTTTCCACTCAGTTGCGTATCAGTTGGGAAGATTCCAAAACTATTCCTTCAGAATTTTCTATGACTTAGTTCTGGAAATAGCCCTTAAGATGTCCACATCTACCTCCATCCATCTCGATCTAGTCAACAATTACCAAAAAATTATAGCAGTGATCCTATGTCTTATATTTTTTGAGGAATTCACTGGACTGTACTGGATCTGTAACAGGTATTGTTACGTTGTGACAAAATAATATTAAAGTTTGTAACTAATATTATGTAAAAAACTTTGTAGTATAAATATTATTTGTGCTTATAAGATATATTAAATACTTATTAAATAATGTAAAATATTATCAATTACTCACAATTAAATGAAACTACGTCATGTAGTATTATTTCTACTTTATTTAAGTTCTTTACCACGATCTAGATTTCTTTGCATTACAATATTGAATATAATATTTTACTGTTGAATTTATTTGACGTTAATTTTGTAGAAATTCATTATTCACAATTAAATGAAACTACGTGATGTAGTATTATTTCTACTTTATTTAAGTTCTTTACCACGATCTAGATTTCTTTGCATTACAATATTGAATATAATATTTTACTGTTGAATTTATTTGACGTTAATTTTGTAGAAATTCATTATTCACAATTAAATGAAACTACGTGATGTAGTATTATTTCTACTTTATTTAAGTTCTTTACCACTATGTAGGTTCCTTTGTATTACAATATTGAATAGAATATTTTATTGTTGAATTTATTTAACGTTAATTTTGTAGAAATTCATTATTGAATAGAATATCTTACTGTTGAATATATTTGGCGTTAATTTTGTAGAAATTCATTATTCACAATTAAATGAAACTACGTGATGTAGTATTTTTTCTACTTTATTTAAATTCTTTGCCACAACCTAGGTTTCGTTGTCTTACAATATCTTCAGGTGGGCTTGTAGCAAAGGGAAGAACTTAAAGAAAGTAGAAATAATACTACATCACGTAGTTTCGTTTAATTGTGGATAATGAGTTTCTACAAACAGTAAATATTATATTCAAAGTTTGCTATTTTGTACAGATTTCTCTTTTTGTCGCATAATGGACAAATGATAATTGACCAATTCTGAAATTTTCCCTAATTACTGTAAACCTTTTTTATGTATACGTTTACTTAGTGTTGTCACAATAATAATTATACTTTTGTCTATTTAAGCAGCGACGCCAGGACATTGCCCGCCATAAAAATGGATGTCCTTTTTAGATTATTATTTCCCGCCGACGACGCCTGGGCTTTCCCGATCATAAAATATTACTGCTACCCTTATATACCGCACTTGTCCTACGCATGCTCCACATATATTGTCTTTAATTTCCCCTTGCAATGTCTTAGGCACATCCCTTAAATTTTGTTTTGCAAATAACATATAATGTTATAACCTTTCTGAAAGCCTAGCAAGAAGTGGAAGTTAGAAATGAGATTAGATTATTACGTAGCGTTGAGACGAACGGATCTTTCGATACGTAACTTCCAACGTTACTTAACGTGTACCTTATGACTTTTGTTTAATTAACTCATAAACTTTGTTAATTTAGATTGTAATTTGTGAGATTTAAAATACAGCGAAAATAGTTAATTGAAGATTCAATACTTACTCCTTCGGACTGGTTCCTTGAAGCTTTATTTTCTATAAAAATCTATTCGTAGAAATATAAGTGTGGTACCACTCTCGTAGTGAACAGGGTGTTTAAGTTTATATTGATTCGACTAACTAGTGCCTCAAAGAAATAAATTGTACTGCCAGATTAAAAAAAAACTTGTTAAGAACGATTCATACTTGCTCTACGAGGGTACAAACTTAGGCACAAATAAACATTTAAGCGTTTATAGTATTTTTATTAAAACATTTACAAATATTAATATTATTTTTCACCATGTAAATATATTATTTCTCACTGTGTAAATATATAAATGTATTACCTAGTATATCTTTCATAGAAAAAATAAATGGGCATTTCAAAATGCAAAATACAAATTTGTTAAGAAGGAGTAGAACTCGCTCTACGAGGGTACGAACTTAGGCACATAAACATTTAAGCGTTTATAGTATTTTTATTAAACTATTTACAACTATTAATATTATTTTTCACCATGTAAATATATTATTTCTCACCGTGTAAATATATAAATATACTACCTGGTATATCTTTCATAGAAAAAATAAATGAACATTTCAAAATGCAAAATACAAATTTGTTAAGAAGGAGTAGAACTCGCTCTACGAGGGTACGAACTGAGGCACATAAACATTTAAGCGTTTATAGTATTTTTATTAAACTATTTACAACTATTAATATTATTTTTCACCATGTAAATATATTATTTCTCACCGTGTAAATATATAAATATACTACCTGGTATATCTTTCATAGAAAAAATAAATGAACATTTCAAAATGCAAAATACAAATTTGTTAAGAAGGAGTAGAACTCGCTCTACGAGGGTACGAACTTAGGCACATAAACATTTAAGCGTTTATAGTATTTTTATTAAACTATTTACAACTATTAATATTATTTTTCACCATGTAAATATATTATTTCTCACCGTGTAAATATATAAATATACTACCTGGTATATCTTTCATAGAAAAAATAAATGGACATTTCAAAATGCAAAATAAAAATTTGTTAAGAAGGAGTAGAACTCGCTCTACGAGGGTACGAACTGAGGCACATAAACATTTAAGCGTTTATAGTATTTTTATTAAAATATTTACAATTATTAATATTATTTCTCACCATGTAAATATATTATTTAATATTATTTCTCACCATGTAAACATATTAGTTAATATTATTTCTCACCATGTAAATATATTAGTTAATATTATTTCTCACCATGTAAATATATTATTTAATTTTATTTCTCACCATGTAAATATATTATTTAATATTATTTCTCACCATGTAAATATATTATTTAATATTATTTCTCAGTATGTAAATATATTATTGAATATTATTTCTCACCATGTAAATATATTAGTTAATATTATTTCTCACCATGTAAATATATTATTTAATATTATTTCTCACCATGTAAATATATTATTTAATATTATTTCTCACCATGTAAATATATTAGTTAATATTATTTCTCACCATGTAAATATATTATTTAATATTATTTCTCACCATGTAAATATATTATTTCATATTATTTCTCACCATGTAAATATATTAGTTAATATTATTTCTCGCCATGTAAATATATTAGTTTATATTATTTCTCACCATGTAAATATATTATTTAATATTATTTCTCACCATGTAAATATATTAGTTAATATTATTTCTCACCATGTAAATATATTAGTTTATATTATTTCTCACCATGTAAATATATTAGTTAATATTATTTCTCACCATGTAAATATATTAGTTAATATTATTTCTCACCATGTAAATATATTAGTTAATATTATTTCTCACCGTGTAAATAAATGAATATATTGCCTAGCATCTTTCATAGACGTAATAAATATACATTTCATAAAAAAAAGTTTATAGAGGTCCTATAAACTTTTTACAGCCCCAACTAGATGTCATAAGTTGGTAGACTGTTACTCGTAAACATGCAAAGCCTATTTAACTGTGATAATTTTTCTTTTCATTTCATTATATACACTACTTTTGTGAATGCTTTTAAGATTTAAAAAAATAGGAGTTTAGCTGGCAGAGGATGGAGACCCTTAACTCCAACAAAAATTACCATTTTAAAGCTTAATATTTCGTAAAAGGATTCCTATATCGAAAGTGTGGTCAGGATTCACCTCCATTATTTTTGAAAGACCTGTTCAGTGATACACTACATTATGGGGTATGAGAATACGAAAAGTCTGCCCTTCTTTGCATGTGGGGGAGGTACTTTAAAAACTTTTTTCAAAATATTTTACTTCACAACTTTGTATATAGCCATACATTTCAGCTTTATAGCACTATCGTCTGCGAGTAAAACAGCTGTGACCTACAGACGGATATATTATTTAAGGATCCATAGTCCGGTTACGGATATCTAAAAAAAGAGTAGGCTGTATCGTCTACTGTCGTGTTTTGAGCGTCGGTCTGCCTGTGATTAATTAAATAATTAAACGTAACTCATTTTATAAGGCAATGTGTTTTATTTTTTTGCTTATAGTTAACTACACCGCGTAAATTAGAATTAAATGCATTGAGAAAGGGATTAGTTTTTAACTGTATTTTAAATCTATAAGTCAAAACCTATTAAGTATAAAAATATTAGTATAAAGGTATAAAAATATGTACCTGGTGTCTAAAGCAAGAAAGTAATATAATATCCTCGAATATATAGCTTATAGTTTGTCAGAAGTAGCTATAGATATACATGGTAATCTTCAAAATGCCCACTATTTGAACATACATGTCCACTCTGCAGATTAAGACATTGCCACGTCAAAAATTCTGAAAAAAATGACACGTAAATAAATAGGTTATTTGAAAACATCAAAAATATACTACAATTAGTGGCCATCCTATTAGATTATAACGTAAATAAAAATATCATTGGTACTGAAACGCATTCATACCAAAGTTGAATATTCTTTTGGTGTATAGGCATTGATATCGATAATAATGCCTAAAACACAAATATTACTTACATCGAAATGATCTTCACACATAAAAACATTTGAGTGAGCTACAATGCTGTTTGGATCTCTTAGGGCTAGTTGCAGCCACTTTTTTCGTCTTTTAAGATTTGTTGGCACTGAAACGAACACTTTGTGTGGACTTTTTATAGACGTATTTGCACATTGTGGCACTACACACCATTTATACATCATTTTAATGTGAAAATAAATAATAATCTCCTTCAGCGAGCAGGAATGTTTGTTTACATTGCGTGTGACGTCACGCTAGCGGCCATTACAGAAATTGGGTTTTTAGCTCGAATTCGACCATTCCAACTTTAAAAGTGATTTATATAAAAATTATGGCACATATCCTGAAAATATATGTAGTGTGCTTATCATACAAAATAAAACAATTTAAAAAATCAAGTTAAATAGCCTATTTTCATATTTAAGAAAGATTTAATGGTAGAAGTTAACAACACAATTGATCATCCATTCTGTGGTGATAATGTTTGGACATTGGTTCTCGCACGGGGAGGTGACAATTTTCTAGACTTTCGCGTGAGATACTAGACTGCATTTATCGGTTGGTGGTTCCAACATCGCCGAATCGAATTATTAGTACCGAACCAGAATATTCATAAAAATTGCAGTTCACAGTAATGGCGATTTTTGTAGCGGGTGTGGTAATAAGTTTATTGGTGCGGATATCCGCAAAGGCAAATTTGAAAGCTAGTTGCGTCACTACTGTCTACATCCTGTTTTTAGATTATCAAATAACAAAGATCATTTCCGGTAAAAATGTGAATGCGATTTTTATTACGTTCATTAATATTACTTATATATTAGTTAAATATATATTACTTATATATTAGTTAATATCTATGTACATAGTTAATGGTCCTTCCCGGCTTTGAAAGGGCTAAAAAAGGCCCACGACTCAATGTTGGTTGAATAGACTTTTTAACAGAATAATTATTTGCTGTTAATTTCTCATCAGTTGACTTACTTTACTTATCCTTCAGTCGAGTTCTGAACTACAGAGTTTAATCTTATAGTATAAAAAGGATTTTAACATACAGTCTATAATAATTAACCTCATATATTCACGAACTTCTTTGTAGATTTTTATGATGTCCACGACTTCATGGTCAAAAGCTATCCATTTTTTATGAGATCATACTGGTGGGTGATCACGACCAGCACATTGTTTTAAACCTATTACACTTATGTTTGTATTCATCGTGTAGTTTTTAACAATGCTTGTATTCATTGTATGTTTATATTCATTGTTTGCTTAATTGTCAGTTATGTGTTTTTCGTTTCGTTTCGTAATAAGTTGCTAAATGCATTGGCTGAATGCTGTACGCTGATTGAGAATTTTACTGAATGAATAAGTAGATAAGTTAATCAATTTAATTTTCTTCTATTAAATTTCCTCACATCTCTCATAATAATCTTGGCAACGGCATACGCTGACTTGACTAAACCTACCAAAGTCTTGCCTACAAACATCAAATTTAGCACTTATATTTCTCCTAGCTTTTAGGTGCTCATAAAAAAGGGTTTTCGAGATTCAACCCGTAAATGTGTGAAAATGGGTATGAATTGTATGGAAATTTCGAAAAAATTAAAATTAGAAACTTGAAGTTTTGTTGTATAGAAATAAAAGAAAACCTTTTACAGCAATATGTAAAATTGCCAACTGCAAATAAATTATTACCCAGAAAATGCAATTATGGTCCCTTTTTCCCGAGCACAACCGGTATGGCCACCAAGTATGTTAATACAATTATGGTCCCTTTTTCCCGAGCACAACCGGTATGGCCACCAAGTATGTTAATACAATTATGGTCCCTTTTTCCCGAGCACAACCGGTATGGCCACCAAGTATGTTAATATAAGTATATTATTCAACTATAAACTTTTTGAAAGTACATTTATACTCTTATTTGGAAGAGAAACACAAAACTACTATTGTGATGGTTTCTTACTAAACAAACAGATGTCGTCATTAAATAATTAAACATTGATCTATTAACCAATTGTGCAACTTTCATGATAAATACCCTTATGATTTCTATTGCAGATGTTGATCAAACCTGTGAGGTATATACCTGCAAAGTTTCATTACAATCTACCAAGTGGTTTTTGCGTGATGCACGCACAGATCCAGCCTCGTTACAATTTAATTACATGTGTAAATATATCTTAGACACCTATGTATAATGTTAATATTTACTCTTTGTTTATTGTCATCAACTCGCCTATACCAATCATTAAAAGATTTTTGTATTACAAAATAATTGGGTATTATCCTTACTTATCCCCATCACGTTTTCTAATGGGCATTGTCAGATGTAATTACCTTCAATTACGTAGATGATTACTTTTGATCATCCATTTTTGAAATTAGTAATTCATGACGTTGATAACCCCTCGTTAGAGAACATTGTCATAGTTTAATTCACTTGCGTAGAGCACGCACAAGTATTCTACAGCTTCCACCTGTCTTTTATGCACTAACATTGTTCAACGCTGTATTGCGAGAGGCAACCCGTCTGTATATCTTTTCCGCTCCATTGACGGTTTCAGAAACGGGATTATGAAGTCGGTTGGTAGTTCCCGACTGATCACTAGGTGATATTTATTTGAATTTCGGTGTGTTTCTGTCTTGTTCGTTATTGCTACTATTTTCCTGTCTTCCATATTATTATTTTATAACTATTTGTACTTATGGTCCTCCATATATCCAGCGCTTTGGGTAAATCTGCAAGTTGGGTTTCCAAGAAATAAATAAATAAATTAACCATCTACCGTTGTATTAAAATTTCTAATTTATAAAATTGCAATGGATTATAAAAATTTGCTCTAATCGCATTATTTTGGTCATCTGCGCATCTAGCATGCTAAGATGTAATAAAATATAATAGATAAATTAACAAATGTTCTATGTCATATCATAATTTTAATTTACATATGGTACTGTTATAGGACCAGGCTGACAAGTTTTTGTCCTAGGGCATAAAGAGTCAAAATTAGATTCTAAAAAAAATGGTTTGTCTAAGTAGTCCCCTTAATTTCATGGCATCTGTCACGCCTGTCGAAAAATGATCGTCTCGCAAATATAGCTCGCTATATACTCTCCGAACGCTGTATTCACCTAATTTTCACTGTCATACCAAATAACAGAAAGTTAACACCGACAGGTAGATCTGAAATGTAAGGACGGTGCTTAATTTCTTTCAAGTTTGCCTCCCTCATGCGTCGTCATCTGGGACAGGTGCTTTGCTTTTCAAAACAACCTTTCTTTTAGAAGTTTGTCTCTTTTTTGCGATAACGGATTGGCTGATTTTTCTTAAAATATTTCCGTATCCATTCATTCTAGAACTTATCCTCTCGGAGTCCACATTAATTTCGGTCCACTTCTTGAAATCCTGACATAATTCCAGATCCATACAATTATATCCAATTTTATCCACGGGTAATGATTCTATAGTGTTTGGTTGTTAGCTCGATGTCCAAATGAAGATTGATGATATTGACTCCAATAAATAATACAATTCGTAAATTAAAGTATGAAAAGTTTTTTATTTGCGTCGAATGTCTATTCCGAGTGGACATCTCAGCTTCTACGTACACACACTCTTTTTGTGGCCACACGGAAAAACAAACTCTTACATTCTTGGTGTTGCCACAGAGTATCCCCCCGGTGACTGAACACTAAGAAGGAACTATACAACACATCTTATGACATCTTATTTACATGCATTACAAAATTATTAATTGAAAATAAAAATTAAATTTATCCAGCATGATTATGAATAATTACACGTAATGTAAAACCACAAAGACTATTCACTGGTGCTAGCTTGACGTCTAAATGAAGACTGATGATTTTGACTCCAATAAATAATTTCAAAAATCTTAGGTTAAAGTCTCAAAAGTATTTTATTTGCGTCGAATGTCTATTCCGAGTTGACATTTCAGTTTCTATGTACAAACTCTTTTTGTTGCCACACGTAAAAACAAATTCTCGATGTTGCCACAATTCAAAATTAAATTTGGTTCAAATTGATCTTGCATAGTTTTCAAATGTTTGCAAAATTTCGATTAGGCACTGATTTCTTATGAAAACGCTAAGATTTCCCAGGACGTTTCCCGTTTTTTTATGAGTTTTATCACAGCCCCATGTTGCATTTTCATTAAATTTAGCCATGTTATTGTCATTTAGATATTTACGGTACAACCTTAAGGTATGAATAACTTCAAAGTTCATTTATATAGTAATTAGGAATATCTCAACAAGGTCCTAAGATACAGAGTGTTTCTCGCGACAATAAGTACGCTAGGCTCAGAACTTATCAATATGTGTTCGTGTATAGCAAATAATAATATTTATGACTAGTAGAGTAATAATATTTGTTTGTCATAATAATAATATTTATGACAAACAATTACACAATTTGAAACAGAAAGTTATACATTATACAGAATAGATAAAAAATGCTATTAATAAACGCATATGATTACTTTTGATCATCCATTTTTGAAATTAGTAATTCATGACGTTGATAACCCCTCGTTAGAGAACATTGTCATAGTTTAATTCACTTGCGTAGAGCACGCACAAGTATTCTACAGCTTCCACCTGTCTTTTATGCACTAACATTGTTCAACGCTGTATAGCGAGAGGCAACCCGTCTGTATATCTTTTCCGCTCCATTGACGGTTTCAGAAACGGGATTATGAAGTCGGTTGGTAGTTCCCGACTGATCACTAGGTGATATTTATTTAAATTTCGGTGTGCTAAATTTGTGTTATATGTGTGCTAAGTCCTTTTGAAAATTGCATAGTAACACAAATGTATTATGTGGTAACTGCAAAATTCTCAAGTTCTAGAAATATAATTGTGGATTTTGGAGTTTTTTTATTTGTTTGTTAATTAGAGACATACAAATGTATTTTTCATAATCAATTCATATCATACAAGAAGAAAAACAATATTTTTGTTAAAACTTTCCTAAAGTTAACTTTTTTAGTTTTATTTTATATTTAAAAATATACCAAATGTTGTTATCTCTCGTAGAAGATATTTACGGAAAAAATATTAATAAAACTTGTTGATTATATAAAATAATTGTATTATTTATAATTTACAAAACATTTTCTGGCCTTATGGATTTAAAAACTGGCCTGCTTGAAACTAACGTTCAGTGGGGGTTAGAAATATCTCATGGTAACAATTACGTTCATAAAATTTATGATACCTGTCAAGGGTCAATGACAGTTAAGTCGTTAACGTATATATGTGTATATACATACATACATACGTTAGACTTTTTAAATTTAGGTAATGTTAAAGGTAAAAGTCTGAAAACGTGCCATTTGATAGATGGCGTAATGTTATGGGCAGATTATGTAAATAATCGAATTCGTACTTGAAAATTGTACGTGACATAAATATAATATTTCGCGAAATGCATTACTTATATTTTCGTTTTTCCTCGTAGCTCAAAAAATATTCCTCTGATAAGATAGAAATAAATAAGGACAGTATCGAATGACGATAAGGTTTGTAGACATCACTTCGTTAATCGGTTTTCGGAGGAGGGGCACCGTGATGGGGACATTTAATTAAACAGTTAGTTATTTAGAAATTACGCATAATTCGATAAGATTTATTTCATTTAAAATTCACACAGTATATTTGAACTAAATAACACTGTTCTAAGTGATATTTAGTTCAAATATACTGTATTATTTTCCTGCGTGCAAAGGTTGCCATGTCGCCATAATGACATTTGTAGAACTGGCAATACGTACAATTTATATATATATATATATATATATATATATATATATATATATATATATATATTGCATAGTGTACATTTCACAAGCATAAGAAAAATATCGGGAATTCCTGGAAAACTTTTATCGCTATGGTTTTCCGACAAGCTTATAGTAACGCTTGTGACATTAATATTATTATTGCGAAAGTTCGAATGGATGTACGCTTGTTACTCTGTAGGTCAGTAATTTTTGTACATATCTATACGAATTGAGAAATACTAATAAATTATAGTCTGGATTAATATCTAGATTTATTTATTAGTTTTTGAGTGATAGCGGCCATATTTTGTGATATTCGTTGATTGTTGGAGGGTAGAGGGTAGTTTCCCTAGGAGACCATGTAGAGTTTTCTCTTTTATAATTTAATCACGATGTAATAAATTTAATTTTCAAGAAAGTAATATAATATCCTCGAATATATAGCTTATAGTTTGTCAGAAGTAGCTATAGATATACATGGTAATCTTCAAAATGCCCACTATTTGAACATACATGTCCACTCCGCAGATTAAGACATTGCCACGTCAAAAATTCTGAAACAATGACACGTAAATAAATAGGTTATTTGACAACATCAAAAATATACTACAATACTGAACGCGACTGGATTTGGAAAAAAAATTGAAAAATTGGAAGAAATATTCACGCACATATAACTCACGCACACGCACGTACGCACGCACATGCGTGCGTGCGTATGAGGTTTTTTCAATCATTTACAAAATATTATATTTAATCAATATTAGAGTAAATTTATTACATTTTATTAGAAGTGATGTACAAATTTATTACATTTTATTAGAAGTGATGTACAAATTTATTACATTTTATTAGAAGTGATGTACAAATTTAGTACATTTTATTAGAAGTGATGTACAAATTTAGTACATTTTATTAGAAGTGATGTACAAAATTATTACATTTTATTAGAAGTGATGTACAAATTTAGTACATTTTATTAGAAGTTATGTACAGTATTTAAGTAATATAATAGTAAATTTAATTTTTTTTTAAGACGCACTTATTATTGTGAATAAATTTTCATTACGCCGACAGTTTCAAGTTAATTTTTGTAACAAAGTAACTTATGACAATGGAAGTGCAGCCCGTGCGTATTTTTTGTCGAAAATAAAGAATTATTTATATGATATTATAGCAAAACAAAAGAATATAGAAGTCACGGAAATAATTTTCAATGACAGTTTTAATTAATTTTCCAAAAAATATCGATGTTTTCAATGCCGATGTTGTTTTATTAAAAATTATATTGCAAGTTTGACACAGCAACTTAACAAGTTAACTTTTATTTTTCGGTCATAGCAAAAATTATTTATAATTTTCATTTCAGAAGCCGTAAATCTTAATAAAATATCTTGTGCAATATTTTCGTCTTCGGAACATTCTCGTCGGAAAATATGTTTTTTTTTTATTTCAGTCAGATGCGTATAATATTGTTTATTTAAAACTACAGCAATAACTTTTAATTTTTTCCCTGGAATATTACGGTATAATTAATATATACGGAATAATAACATGTTAACAGTATGCCAGCTAAGCCACTATTACAAGATATTACCTTCCTCATTTCCGAAACTCAATCAAAAATAATCAAACTAAATGCAATTTAAACAATGCACAGTATACACACATTGAACTTTCCACGTAGTCAATTTAACTTTACTTGTTTAGATATATACAGCACTAATGTTGCACAATACGTCACTCTTATAACTACATATATATTGCTATTACAGTATGTCGGTGACGCGAATTCACAAGATTTTGCCGGATCAAAAAGCGTCCAACCCGCACATCATACAGTCGAGTATATAAGTTGATGTATATGTGTATACGTGTACACAGGTCGTTGCACGTTCGCCAGTCTCGTACTAGAGCAGTAGATGTTATATATATATATATATATATATATATATATACACATATACATATATATATATATATATATACACATATATATTCACTTGATTATATTAGATGTTATTAAATACTTGTTGAAAGTCTATACTAAAGATAATATGACAAATAAAGTGATTTCATTTCAAATGAGGTACGGAACCCTATGTTCGGTTTTATTTGCTTTCGTCTTTATTGTCTTAAAATTTTATAAAATAAGAGATATTAGCATTGATTTACAAACGCCTTGATTCTGAGTCTTCTCAACCCACTATTGGTGTAGTGTTAACAGCGGAACATACAGAACATACAGAATTTCAGAATTTATCTTGTGTTTAAAATCGACCTTAAAGATAACTGAACGTTTCGTCAAAATTTATAAAACGAAGAAAGACGCACTAAAGTGTGACAAAATGTATATTTGAAACATGAAAGCTAGATTCATCTGTTTACGTTAAAACCAAACAGTGACATCTGAAACGTTGGCGCTACTGGCTATTTTTCGTTAAGTTATGGAGTTTAAGAGTAAGTACATTAAGTTTTTGTATAATTTACTTTACATTAGTGAACGTACGACCAAAACGGTGTTGTTAATGTTCGCTCTAAAAATCGGCATGTTGTACCGCACTGATGTGTACTTGCTTTTATTTTTCATTAACGTGAGACACATGGTTAGATGAGTTGGGAGAAAAGAATGACATGATATAATTTTACGATCAGAAAGAAAATGGCGGAGCTATTTTTTCGACGATGAGTGTTCTGAACGTCATCTATGGTTGACAGGAGATGCAATTCTATAGGTTATGTCTTTCTGATGCGCGTCTAAGGTTTATTTGTAATGTCGCTTTCAACGTTGACCGCAAATTATTGATTAGAAATTGTATTTCTTTAATCGAAAATTTTTTAAAGAAATTATAATTCGGTGACGTAAATGGACACGAGACATTTCTTAATTCTAGAGTACGGATTTTATTGGCGTTTCTAAAATGCAAAACACTTTTCATGGAATGAAGTATGTAAAGATGTTTCTAGGTACATAATTTACAATGTAAAGTGAATTTAACGAAGTAACTATAAAAATAAGTTGTCTGATCTTTCAATTTCCTCAATTAATTCTATTAATAAGGCTAAATTTACTAAATTATGGAAAGACATATTTAAATAACATTGGTTCAGCTACCTTTACATAAATCAAAATAATGCACTATTTCAACGTACTTAGCTGTCAAAATAAAGGTATTCCGTAACGCTTACTTTGTTTATAAAGTAAAATTATACAATAAGAGGTTGAATACCAATATCTTTTTTGATGAAATAATTACATCTACACGACAACAGCTCTTATCTTACAGAGACAAAATTGAGATCACTAGCGACCTCAAGGCATTTGATTGATACCCTATCATTATCATCAAGGGCTATGGGGCAACTTCACCTAATACTCCAAGGTTACGAGTACCCGTGTGGCACTTAGTACGTTAAACTCTCCATAATTATTGTAAGTTTAATCTTAGAAAGTAGAACCTTATTACTGAGTTTAAGTCAAATCTTAAATAAGCAAACATTCTCTTCGACGCTATATATTTACCTTAGTTGTCGTTTCAATATTTGAAAGCAGCCCGTAGTTCATCTTATCTTAATCTAGTTTGGACTGCTGTGGCTGGATTACGTTTAGAATCCCAGTTCAGATACGGCCGTATGCCGTGGACCGATTTTTGTGTGATACGTGCGTTGAAGTATTAAAACAATATGCTCTGTCCTCTCCGATTATTATCGAACCGGTTTTTGCCGGTTGTCTACGTTGCGTGCGATTGTGATGTTGATAAGAATTAAATAAGGCCAAATGCTAGTTGGATGTGGGGAAAAAAATAATTTTCCAATAAAAAAAATTAATTCAAACGCATGCACACGTAACAGAAGTGAAACTTCTTAGGTGATATACCCCTCGATCATACCCCTCACTATATAGTAAGGGGTAAAATGGCAGACAGGCAGAGAGAGAGAGAGAGAGAGAAAGAAAGAAATGCTAATTACCTACAAATATTATTCACTATCGAAATAAATACAACACGCATATAAATTAATATTTGCTAACTTTCATTGGGAAATGCAAGTCACTCACAGCTAACTGTGTAGGATATATATATATATATATATATATATATATATATATATATATATATATATGTATATATATATATATATATATATATATATATGTATATATATATATATATATATATATATTTGTGACTTGTGTTTTTCCATAAAATAGGAAAATATGATACTCCTTTTCTTAAATTCGCTCAAAATAAAATTGCAAACGTGCTTAAGAGCAGAGTAATACTAAGTGTAATACATACTAAGTGTAATACATACTAAGTGTAAGCAAATAGATTGTGTTAAATTTAAGTTAATACATTGTATTAAATTTATATAAGAAGATTCTAATTGCTATAAATTCATAAAAATTAATAAAATATTATTACAAATCAATGTAAACAAACATCTGATAAAATCTTCATTTAAATTTACATAGACAATTAAAAAAATTGCCGCGATGCCTGTACCAGAATACTGCTAGATGCGGCTGAAGGAAGTCGGGATGTATCAGTGCTGTTGTAAATAATATTTAGACAGTTATATGTACTGGTCTATTAGGGATTTATAAATAAGTACGTAAGTTGTTAACCTTGCAATGAAAAGAAAATACTAATAAATCAACCATATATAGATAAATTAACCGACAACATTTTGACATTTTCTACTTTTAATATATAAGAGGTTCAAAACAGTTGACATCACTAGATTTCGCGCATGTCTTATCATATCATGTTCATCTATTCTTGTCTTATTTTCACTTCATATATTATTATATCGTGTTCATCTATCTCTCTCGGTTGTTAGTTATACATCCATTATTCGTCCTTCTTGCAGTAGATTCGTTACATTCAAACGTTACAACTCAACGTTGCATGCAATTTGACCTTGACATTTTACTCTCATCGCGTTCAAATAAATTTCACTTCAAAATTATTAATTTTTAAATTTTTTGGGTTTTAATTAATTACATTCAGTAGTTACTGAGAAAATCGCGCATATACAAACAGATAAACGCGGGGAGTGACTCTGTTTTATAGCAGCTATGAAGAGCTAGAGGCCTCTGACATGGGGAAGAATAAACAAACAGCCTCGCCACGATAGGGTTTTTTCTGATACTCCTGATACAGAATGCTATGAAACTAAAATACCTGCAGCCCTTTTTGATTATTCTCACACATTATATCAAAAATAGGGTAAAAAATCGTATTTCACCGTAGCGTGCAAATCCGTTAGCAGCGTCACAAAAACATGTAACGAACGCAACACGATAGTAGTAGGGATAACGCTTTAAGCTTGCATATAATCTTGCAGCGCATAAAGTTAAGTACACTACTTACTTTTTTTTATTTGCCAAACAAATATATTCTCTTTTTCGCGTACTGGTGAAACCAGAGTAATTCATGTCAATATCAAAAAGTATTAAGTCACGTTGTATTATACTTTCTCATTTATTATTGAGGTTCATAAGTTCGAATCTCCTACCCGATATCGGTATCACTGCTAATTTGACTTAAGTTTTTTAAGACAAATACGGAATTTAGTAAAATTATCGCTCGCAATAAGTTACCATTCAAAATTATATTTGAATATCATTGTATATAATATAGATGGAAAATAAAGAAAACAATGCGAGACCAAAATTAAAATTCACTAGTATTCGTAAAATTGTATCATCATCATCATATATATTAATACGCTAAGGTTAAGATGTTTCTCTCCCTTTTTAGAAAAAACCTCACAACTAATCCACATAAATTATATATAATTTTATAGATAATTGCTTGCTCTACCGGCGTCCACAACTAAAAAATGTATTATTGCTATTGTTTTTGCAAATTAATTAATTATTAAAATTATATACACAAAACAGCAATGCTGCCATCTAACGGCTCAACGTCAATATGATTGACGGTCGGTAAAATTTTTGTTTAATTTCAAATCCACTCACGTATAAATAAAGTGGCGCTTTAGCTCAATGCTTTTGATACTTGCGCCTCTATATGTCAATTTTAGTAAAATATTTGTTTGATCTGTCATCTGAGCTTCATAATGCGAAGACTTCGCACGGGTCACGCTAGTATACACATATTGTGATAATTGTATATACACATATTTTGATAATAACATGCTCAATATATTCATTTGCCAACTGAACTACAGATACGAAAATTTACGAGACCTAAGAAAGAAGGTGTCTATTATTAAAACAGGTTATTCTATGCATTAAAATTAGTAGAAAAAGTTAAGAAACTGTATGATAAATCCCAGTTATTTCTGAAAAAACTATCACCGTCAAAATTATTATTTAAAACGAAAAAATACATTCTTCTACAGAAATCACAAATACTACTATGTACTCGTATAATATATATGTTCTTTATTACAGTATATATGTGCATTGATATTGTTTTAACATACAGCTGGCTATCCCGAGGCCGGAAACGAAACGAACTATTAAGAAAGGAGATCAAAAAGTTCGCGTAATGGGGTGAAAAAAGGTCAAAAAAACATGGTGCTACTTTTTCTATTCAATACATTCTCTCTGAACCCTAATACATTTCTCAGATCTATAGACTAATTTATTTATGCCCTCAAAATAAAAATGTTTTTTGAACGAAGTTCCTTAAGGCACATTACAGGCTTAGCAAATGAGAGCTAGCCCGAAAAAAGTATATTATTTCGAACGCTACTTTTGCTACAGTATAAAACGATACTCTTGCTACAGTATAAGCAGAAGCGTATGTCAATTTTTTTTTCTGTTTGCTTTTTATTTTAAGCCAATCATTTGCTAGACCGTTTTCAATTCGGTATGTATTTATTTGCATTATAAATTATAAAATATTACTTTATCATTTATTAAATACATTTTAAATATTAATTTTTTTAATTTAATTACTCGATTGAATTTAGATTTTAACAACCATATTTATAATTATGGTTTTTATAATCAGCCTTTTATTATAATCAGTATTTTTAATCATCTGTATAATCATGTATAATCAGCCTTTTTATTATATTATTTCCATTAATAATTTGCATACTAAATAAATGATTTATAATCTTATATCATGCCAAAGAAGACTTTTAACGCATATTATTAACGCATGATATTTTTTATCAATAAAGAATTAATTGTAAAAGTGATCAGTAGAAGTTGACGGTGGAGATGACGAACTCAGGTTAAAGTCCACAAAACAACAGTCTTAGCAAAGATGCTAATATCCCACCTGAAGATGTTGTAATACAACGAAACCTAGGTCGTGGTAAAGAAATTAAAGAAAGTAGAAATAATACTACATCACGTAGTTTCATTTAATTTGTTAATAATTAATTTCTACAAAATTAACGCCAAATACTATAATCAGGTTAAAGTGTTAAAGTGACAATAAGTGGATGATTTATCTTAAATTATCCACTTATGATTCTGACTTTGAATTAAGAAAAACTTAAGATGTTGTTGAGATTTCGTACCCGGATGGGCAACATATACTTTAGTGACGAAGCTCACTTTCACATTGGAGGAAATGTGAATTTCATATTATACACAAAAGAATTTTGGAGAGAAAATCCTGCAAGCATTTCTTTTTTGTGTATTCAGTGAAATCTTTCGACTATAAATATTCTTTCTTTCTTAGACGGAAAAGTTCCATAACGCCCTCTCTTTCCCCCGGAAACTTTGAATTTAAAATTAATTTTGTCAATTGCCAAGAATAAATTGTTGCATTCAATATATTTCAAGGTTAAAGTGTTAAAGTGACAATAAGTGGATGATTTATCTTAAATTGAAATTTTGGTATCATCTTTTATTTGCATCGACAAAAGCGTTGTACATCTAACAATTGATACCAAAATAAAAATCATGCAATACTGTTCACGTATTACGCAAGTTCTGTTTAATTAGAATATATTTCTCGGGTCGCTTCATTACCGTTATCATTTTTTCGTATTTCACAATTAACAATGTTTTATTATGCTAAAATATTTTTTTTTATTTAATACATGATATTTAGAGAAAAGAACTTCGTTCCAATAGAGTGTCCTACGAAACCTCTCGTTCTTTTTCTTTTTGTCTTGAAAATAAGTTAAAATTGCAGACTTGACCTCTTCATCATCGCTAATTTTTTTTCAATGAAACTTCTTTTTCATTTTGGGAAAAAATAATAGTCGCATGAGACCAAGTTTGGGTTTTAAGATGGGTGTTGCAATATTTTGGCCAGGGCAGGGCAGCCATCGCAATACGGTTCTTGTGTACAAGTCCATGGTCATGGAAAAGCGGCACACCATTCGCTAATTTCCCACGACTTTTCCTTAAATGCTTCTTTAAACTGCTCCAGTAGACCAGTGTAGTACCCTCCCGATATAGAAATGCCCTTATATTTGAAGTCAATGAGCTGGATACCTTCTGTGTCCCAAAAAATGGCCGTGACTTTTTCGGCCGACAGCGACACCTTGAATTACTTAGGTAATGGGGACCCTTTTTATGCCACTAAATAGACATGTGTTGTTGAATTCGTGTTTCAAAATGTTTTCGTTTGACACCCCACATGATAACCTTGAAAGAATTTTTTATCCCAAATTACCCCCGAAATTAACCCTCGAAAAAATAATCGAATTTTTTATACTTCACGCCTGTGGGTCAACATACTCTACCTCTGTGCCAAATTTCATTACATTACAGCAAATAGTTTCCGAGAAAATTGCCTGTGACAGACAGAAGGTGAGTCACCGAAGTTATTCCATTACTGTTCCGTTTTAGCAATTTTGCCACAGGACATTAAAAATGAAACCATTAAATTATTGATGTTAAAGTAAAATCACTGACTTAATGAAATTTTGTTGATTAATGATTAAGTACGTTACAATGTTTAAGCACTTACTTGATTAATCAGTACATAAGTATTTTGATTACGGAATATGATTGTAACGTAGACGAGTATGATTATATTGAGTACGTATTGTAATTTAATTGTAAAACACAAATTAATATTTTCATTAAATGATTGTTAACTCTGTTTTTTTATGTCTCGATCTATTGTATCTTGTCAATATTTTATTCGCCTCCAATTCCTATTTTTTGCAAGTTAGATCTGGCAAAATTAATCCTGTGAATAAAAAAGCAACATAAAAAGGTTCGATATAAACGATGTGATTCGTTCCACCAGAAACAATGTTAAATTAGCTAGTGATAATCTGACGTAATGGTATATTATCATATCCTTTTTACCCCCAACGCTATAGTCCATTGATGGCCTGGATCTTGTCCACATTACACATCGTGTCGTCTCCATACTCTGCCAGCTATCTTTCGCCTAACACATGCATTTCTCGTAGGCCCGCTTCCAAATCATCAATCGATCTGTGTCCGAATATCCTCTCAGAGCGGTTGTCTTCTAGCCCAGCTTTTTGGGATTCGCTCGGAATCTATCGTATGGATTTCAAAACAAAATGGATTTTTTTTGCATGGACCTTTTTGCCAATTAAAAAGTAAAAATTGTAAATGAAGTTGTCAGGTATCATTGGACAGGTATTTCAAAATGGATTTTATTTGAAAAACCTGTCCAACGCCAACAAAAACCTGGTAATGGAGCTGGCGTTGCATAAGTAGAATATAATTTTAAAAAGAACCGATATTTTTTAAAATATAAAAAAGCAAACAATTCAGCGATTGATGATCACAAAAAAATAGAAAATTAAAATACAATTAGTAATGATAATCCAAATCAAAAAAATCTACCTTCGTTAACACACATATATTATATTGTTAATATATCAAGAATTGTTAATAAATACAAATAAAAATCTCATACATAAAATATAAGCGTTACCGTTTGCTTTTCTTTATGTGTGGCCATTACCTACGTTAATTAAAAATGAACTGTTAAATAACATTGACATTCGTTCTTTTTTCTTTCTTTCATTTAATGGCGATAATTCTCTCCATAGAGAACTTTTGCCAGCGTCAAGTTTAAATTTGTTGGTTAGGCAACACTGACTAGATTACACTCCAAATATCTGTCACTATTGCTTGGTAAGAAAAATAAACTGAAATTAAATAGAAGTTTACTAAGCTAGAAAAAATTAAGAAAAAATACAAAGAAAAAACACAATTCTAGATAATACAAAGGTGAAAACAATATATAGACAAATAATAAGATATAAAAATAAATATGAATATAAAAGGTCCTTGATTCTGATGTCGTTCTTTCTTATGTATTGAATGATTAAGTCAAGAATGGTTTTATTAGAATCGGATAGAAGGGATCTAATGTTAATAGGTAACTGCATTTTTTGATTCAATAATTTATAAGTGAATGAAGGGAATTTATTATTTAATGGGCATGCCAAAATGAGATGATTTAGATCACCCTCACCAAACCCACAATCACAAGCTGAAGACTCTATGACACTCAGCCTAGCCAAATGAGTGGAAATAGAACAGTGATCCAAACGCATACGAGATACCACTGAGGTTTCCTTTCGAGAAAAAACATTCGTTCTGTATTGTGAAAATTAATATCTTTTTCTCTTTTTTCATGATTTACGTGGCGTTCTTCGACGACTCTGTCAGATCTGTGAGGTTCATGGATTGGAATGTTACATCTGCGTATCGGTGTGCATTAGCTGCGTGCTCATTTGTTTGATTGGCGATTGAAATATAATTTTTAGCGGCTTATTTTTCGTTTTTTTTTCGTATGAGGAAACGAAAAAATAAACCACTTAAAATATATTTATCAACAAATATATTGTTTTTGTTCACGATTTATTCTTATAACTTATTGGACACTGAGATCCTAATGTAAGATTGACTCCAGAGGTTCACAGTTGGATAGATAAAGATTTTTCTAGAAAGTAAGCACGTGCTTTTGTGTGGGTTTTCTGAGCTTTTCAGCACGTCCTACACCATGACCGGACCAGCAATTGAACCAGTTTGTGCATGTGCAATTGGCGTCGGTCGCAAACGGATTTCCATTTAACTCTTCAGAGTAGACAGAGAAAACAGGTTCGATAATATTTGTTGCTTTTTATCCAGTATTTATGACAGTGGGTTTTTTTGTTCTTTAAACTATTAATAAAATTTTTAACACTTTTGTTAATAAAACTTTTACAGAATTCAAATTAGCAGAGCAGCAAAGTTGATTAGTCTGAGGTGTCTCTTCTTGATTCTGTATCTGTCAGCAACTTAATGCGCATCTTCTTCATCTCTGTCAATGTGTCACTGCCGCAAGGCTCCTTTCCGGTAAGCTTGAAAGTTATAAAATATATAATTTAATGATAAGAAATTATCTTTTGACGTAGAATTACGTCTTCTTCGGTACTAAACAAAGGTTAATTTAAAAGTTCGGCACAGCAAATTACCACCATCACCCACTTTAAACTTTATCATTTTAATAATCGTAAAATAATAAAAAAATCAAACGTGGCCGTTTCTTCATAACACGGCCGAGATTTGTGCGTGACAACGTCTCCTCGAAACACCTTATAACGAAATGTCACATGTTTTCGAACGCGTCTCGATTCACTGTTGCTCGTCGTGTGAGTATACGAAACAGGAAAAGAAGGACACTATCTATACTTTGGTATTAGCTACGCGCACTGAAAGTCGAAACGTCAAATTTTGAGTTTTGAAAATTTGTAACTTTTGTTCTCTTGGTCTAATTTTTCAAATTCTGTCATTGATGCCTTTGTCTAAGTGCACTTTATTTTCATCTACATTCGAACTCGAACCCCAAAGATATTGGGATTTATAGCTTTAAAATGGTCAAGTTTCAATTTTATAAATACAAACACTAACCCAATTACATCGTTTGTTAATCATTTCATTCACTTCACTCACTGAGATCGTATTGGAAATAGTCTCATTATTATCACTTGACGACTAACTCACATGACGAGCAACAGTGAACTGATACCTCAAACGTCCAGTAAAAACTCCAACGTGCAAATAATATTCGAGAACATTGAAATACATTCGATTTTTGATTTACTACCACATTCGATTTTTAAACTTTGAACCAATATAACAAATGACATTACAATGGTTTGTCTCATTCTCGCCCCGTCGACAGTGTAGCATGTGACAACCTCACCATTTTCGTACCCGTGCATGATCCAACTCCCCCGTAAATTATTCAACACGCCAATTTTTAACTCTTGAATAAAACTGCAATACAAAGATTAATTAAATTTCGTAATATTTTGTCTGCTACGTTCTCTTGTAGAAGAAGCAGTCTTAGGAAACTGACATCTTCATATTTATTCGATATTATTTGCACTATGTTCTTATAAAAAACGAAAAATATTGATGAAAGTGAGCGCCATCTGTTAATAATTGTATAAACTTAATAGGGATGCGGTAGCAGGGTAGTTCTAAATTTTAAGTTGCGGCACTGTTGCTATTGTTACCTTTTAGATTTTTAAATAAACATGTCGGTTATATTACACAACTCGTAGTGCAAAAAAGCTACTGCGTACTATTATTGAACAAAAGAATTTCAAAAAGACAATATTTAATTCCACAGCAATGCCGCTTTAAGGCAAAAATCGGTAACCATCGTGTGGTTATTAATAGATTAATCAGATTTCCTTGTTAAACTGATCTAATTAATTGTCAGATCTCAATCCAGTTGAGTTATCTAGTGCTTAAATTGTGGTTAGACTCCATTCTCCTAAGTAAATCACTGAATCTCAATCAGCAAAAGGAATCGATTCACCTTAATGACTCAATGATTCTAATGAATCATTAGAACTAGGTTAATTGAGATATAATGTAAGTCGTTTGATTGTGGATGAAATACCGCTCTCTTTCTTAATGAATGAAATCTTAATGAAGAAAGGTTGCAACTGATTAATTTTCCTTCATACTTTGTAAGCTCAGGACTATCAACCAAATGTATACAAACCTTAAATATAAAAACATATTCTTCAAATATTCCCTAGAACTTAATGTAAAACTCAAATATTCCCTTTAACACTAGTTAATAATAAAATAAGATTTGAGTGGGTTTCCGTATAATATAATGCGTGTTATTCACTCATCCCAGATAACTTGTAAGGAGAAAAAAAGAGACGCGGCTATCTAATATACGATGGCTTAGGTATTTCCATTCTCTCTACTTGAATCCTTATGCAACAGAAAGGGACGCACAATAAGAAAATTGGATGTGTACCAAATAAATTAGAATCGTACTAAACAATAACTTCGTTAAGGTGAAGCCGATTGAGTCAATGAGTCATTGAGTCAACGCAATGCAACGCCATCCCATCCACTATGAGCTACCCTGAAGCGTCCCTGAATCAGTCAAATCAATCAAAAAGATATAGCTTAGTGATCAGTATACTGTAGTGACTCTTTTGATTCACTTACTCATCTGTTACCTACGACTATACTGAAGCGCATGATTCGAAGATTCAATACAACATTGAAACAAGTCTAAATACTAATTTTTCTAAATGATAATTTGTCTTAAAACAAATGCTAATATAAAACACTCGTAGACAGCACAACTCAAACAAAAGCAAACCCAAGATATATCTTCCTAAGGGTCGGCTAAATAGATATTAAATAAATTTAATGATAATTCCTTTATTATCTATATATATATATATATATATATATATATATATATATATATATATATATATATATATATATATACATATTTATATATCTGTTGTTTTATTTAGATCCGCAACACTATAAATAACAAAATCAAAGCTGCGTGTACGAGAGAGAGTAGAAGTGAACTTCTCTGACAATTTTATTGAATTTGCATACAATGACTTAGACATAAAATGGATTAAAGAAGTCATCCAAGAATATGCTATTCAACACGAAAAACAACTCCTCAACCATATCAACGTAGAAGCTATTAGACTTCTGGGTATAACCCATGAATGAGAATGCTAAAACGTATTACACCTTATGAATTAATTTCACGAATAAACTTAATTTATCTGGGAGCTGAACATTGGTGCAGTAAACCCGCACACAAATTACTTGAAAATAACATACATTTCATTAATGATAATTAATTAATTGTATATTATGATTGTATGTATTTATAAATTAAAAAAAAAATAAAAAATTACATGTAATCAAATATGCTGCGCGTGCATAAAGACACGGTGTTGAATCAATCGTATAATTTCTGCACTTAAAAGTGGTATCGACAAAAAATATATTACACACAAGAATATCGAAAGAAAAGTATCGATACCCCAAATTATTTAAAATTTTCCTGAATTTTATATTACTAATTGTGTATTTTTACAATTTGTTGCCCATACTCCAAATCCATAGTTATATTTGTTACTTTCTTTATGAAGCTATATCTTATGGTTTCTATAAACACACTCCAACAGAAATTGTATACAAGTATCCAACAAAAAATATATAGTAAAAAATAAAATTAAAACTTAATTAAGCAATGTTTTTAATTAAAACACTCAAGGTCCATCACGAAAACCAATGGGGAGAAACGAAATTACAAAACATATCAGCGAAACGGTTAGAAGAGAGGGAATGTGAATGAAGTTCTAAAGTGCACACTCCGCCTCTGTGCAATCGATCACTTAAAAATAATATTTTGTCCATTCGTCGCATCGCCCAGAGTTAAGCCCGCCCTACATGACACTCGTTTCGCTAATGGATTGCTTGTAAGATGTTGCGATGGCAACCGCGCTGGCTATCATCATGGAAATGACGTCACTACAAGCCCCATTACGATAACGCGTACTGGAATTCTGTAATAGAACAGATGTCTATTTTCGCTCGTTTCTCTGCTAGATTTAAACGTTAACCAATGGGAAAGTCGTATTTTGTCACATGGGCATGTGTTTACCACAACTGCCGATAGTCGATAGACTTGATTACAGAAGACCCGTTATATGTTAACAAAAGGAGCGTTACTTGCAATATTATTGTTTTATATCTAAACTGACTTTCCTAATCTAAATATATTATAATAAAACTGTTAAATTTACAGCGAATTTTGTTTTATAAGATATTTTCAAAATTGATCAACAATTGGTATTGAATTTTCAATAAAAGAGAAAATATTTATATAAAATAAATTTTGTAACAAATCACTTTATTAACATATATAATATAATGTAATTAATAAATAACTTAAGTTTTACACGTGACTTTAATAACCATTATTCGAATTACATAATTCAGACATTCATAGCAATTTGCAAACCAAGGTCAGCCGAGGATATCGTCTCTAGCCATAAAGCAGCCGTTACAAGATCTAGAGTAACAACTCGTTTAAAACCCAACAACATCAAGTAAATATCAAAAAAGCAAACAAGTGTCGTGTGAGTAGTGCTTTAGGTACTGGACTGTGCTTTAACGCTAAGTTTTTTCTGGATCGGTACGGAATGTCTTTTTTCAAATTACAAACAGCACCCAGTGCCGTCAAATGACAATACTTTGATAATATTGAATATTCTTTGTAATATTGGTAGTATTCAGTGATAATTCAAAAGTAATTTTTGAAGTATCATATTAAGGACTGGATTTTGAGAGAGATTCGATATGACGTCTGCTGTACTCACATGAGTAAAGTATCACACGAGAAAAGTACTCACATGAGTAAAAGTGTCGATAAATAGGTATCTAGCAAAAAAGTAACGGTCACAGAAAAAAGGTTCGCAATAGTGAAATGTATCGATATCGATCGCATTTTTACGTTATTGTTACTGCTGAGTCATCTTTATAGCTGTATTGTCGAGTTTATAAAATTTAATAGTTATACTGTAACAATAACAAACTATAAATATGTCAATTAGTGTGTACGGTACGATACGGTAGTAATGGCGATTGCAGACACGCAATGTCAAGCCATTAAAAAGTTACAAGAAGTACTTGACAAAATCAATAGCAACAGTCGTTGATAACAAATCCAATCAACGGTCCATGTTGATTGGAAAATCAAACTCAGCGACTCTAAATCAATTCATGTCGCATTTGCATTGCGACGAACAAACAGTAATCTACACAAAACAGATCTTAACGGGATTCAAGTCCTGCAAGCAGATACAGCAAAATATCTTGGACTCCATCTGGAAAAAAGGCTTAATTGGAAACCCCACGTTAAAGTAAAAGCTGAGCAAACCAGGTTGAAACAACGACAAATGCTGTGGTTGTTTGGACATCATTCCAAGTTTAACCTCTACTATAAACGACTGATTTACCTTTCTACCGTCAAACTAATTTGGATGTATGGTATCCAGCTTTGGAAATGTACCAAGCAGTCAAATCGTAATGTAATCCAACGAAGCTAAAACAAGTTCTTGCATATAATTTCTTAATTGGTTACAATGCATATCGCTATGTAACCAATCAAGAAATTCGCAGCGACTTAGACATAAAATGAATTAACGAAGTTATCAAAGAATATGCTATTAAACACGAGAAACGACTCCTCAACCATACCAACGTAAAAGCTATTCGACTTTTGGATATTACCCATGAACTGAGAATGTTAAAACTTGTTAAACCTCATGAATTAACTTCATAAATAAACTTAATTTATCTGGGAGCTGAACATTGGTACAGTAAATCCTCACTCGACTTACTTGAAAATACAATACATTTCATCAATGATAAATTAATTAATTGTATATTAACATTGTATCATGCATATCCAATAAAAGATGTTTTAAAAAAAATATTGTGTGTAAAAAACACATCTAGTGTTTTTGTATTTTCCCAAAGTATTTTTAAAAATACCTAGAATGATTCTTGTCACAAACAAAATGATAACGTCTAATATTTTTACAATTTAATTTTTTGAGAAGATTAATGTCAATTCTTATTTAATTCGACTGAAAGAAGACTACATTAGTATAAATAAAAATCATCTCATTTCAAGATACGCTATTTCAATTACTTGCAATAAGTGTTCTGTACACCGGGTACCACGCGGTATTGTCAAAGCGATACGACACAACGTGGCTAACCTCTTATTAGACCTATATCTTCTTCTTTGTCAGCACTCCAGCCTGATGCAGGTTAAGGCTTTCCCAATCCCTCCAGGCAGTACGACTTGTAAGGATTCTCCACCTTGTGAGTGGTCTTCCTCTTCTCCTTTCAATCTTCGCGAACATCAGTTTCAACTGGGTCCAGATCTTCCCGTCGAAAAACGTATCCCAACCATCTGATTCTGTAGGGCTTGATGACTCTCAAAATGTTTGCTTCCCCATATTTAGTATAAATTTAATTGTTATATAAGCTTCTCCAGATAGTATTTTCTTTGACCGCTCCAAAAATTAATCAAAGGTTATTTTTTCAAAGATGAGTAGCCTATTCTCTTCTGCTTCGTTACCATACAAAATGATAAGTCTGATGAGAGTTTTATATAAATTTATTTTTTTATCAACAGAGATGAGTTTTGAGTTGTCTTTTTAGACCATAGTAACATTTTTACTGGCAATGAGTGTGCCTAAATACTTAAACTGAGCGACTCCTTCAAAATTATAATTTCCAATTTGGAGCGACTACCTATCTGCTATAAAGTAATGAGCCCTTTTCCTAAAGTTATTTAGAAAATATGGGAACGTTCTAGGAACTTCCATGATCGAAGATATATAAAGGACGCGGGACGCTCTCAATGATTCAGTATTAACTAAGATGTTGGACTGTTAACATGCATAAAATGTGCCAACGCGTAGCTCCTGACGAAATATCTGAAACTAATGCAAAACGATGAGTCCAGCGGTTTCGCAGCGGTGCTTATTTCCTGAATAACCTAGCTCTGGTCAAAGGTGGATTTGAATAGCGACAGGTTAAAACTGTTAATTGAAGAAGATAGCCGATTAAGGACACGCGGGCTAGCAACTGAGCTCGAGTGCTCCCGCGGATCTACACAGAATCATTTACGCCGCTTGAGAATATCTTCAAATACGGCACGTGGGTACCACATGAACTTAACTCGGACCAGCCGTAGCCGTAGCCCGGTCTTCATATAGCCAAACAGACCCGCCTTAAAGTGCTGGATTTCGATTGGACACAGATCACCCACCCGCCATATTCCCTAGACCTTGCACCCACTGATTATTGTTTGTTTAGATCGATCAGCAACACCTTACGCCAAAAAAAACTTTGATGATGAAGACCACCCACGACAGTTCATAGGCATAGACATAAATTTTACATATATTTATATCTACTCACTGCCAGTGCGTTGGACATATGTAGTACAAAATGATGGCCATTGCCATATAGACGATTGATTAATTTTAAAATTGGAAATATAATAAATAATTATAACATTAATGACCATTCATTACTTATTAACAAATCTTATATATATATATATATATATATATATATATATATATATATATATATATATATATATCTTTATGTATGTATTGTTTTTATGTAGTGTTACATACGTAGGAAAATTCACGAAAACAATTTACCTATTAATTAGGGACTGCGTATCAGTATCGCGTTTTTGACCTAGATCTATCAGAGAGTCATTCCAGTTTGACCGAATTTTTTTTCCTACAACTCTGTTATCAGAGTGCAATATAACTTTTATCTTCACTGTAACTTTTTCACGGCTTGTGCCTATTTTAAAATTTGATAAAATACGTAGATAATCCTAATAATTTATTCATGCAATAATCATATTTTAATTTTAAGGTTCATTACCTAAGAAGGAAAATAGAACCCTTACAAGATTATGTGTCTGTATGTCCGTATGTTACAGCCAATTTCCTCAGAAACTATGTGATTTAGAAACTTGGAATTTGGCATAAAAACACATATTTTAAACTAACTCCTTTAATATACATAAAAGAATTAAAAAGGGCGTAATAAACAACCCATTTTTTTCTTTTTAAATATTTAATTTATAAAAAATATAAGAAATACGAAAATGGAGCATTCTCCCTTACTCCGTTATTTCTGAAATTAAGTGGCATGAGAAAACCAGAGTTGTTAAAATCTGACTAGATGATTACAGAAAAACTGTAGGGATTACCCTAGATATTTTTTTTTAAATGTGCACCATGTTTTATATCTGTGAAATATTTAGTAGGTAATATATTTACGTTGCGAAAAATTAATATTTGTATATAATTTAATGGAAATATGATGTGTACTTAGATGTCCATAAGTGCTCAAATTCGAAGGAAACAATCGTAACACGAATTTTACTCCTACTTGATGGTTTTTTTCTGAGCAATTTCTTGGACAAGACAGCACGTTAATTTTATAAAAAATAACGTCACGTTTGTTTGTTTTTTAGCAAAATAGCTTATCGTATTAATATAACATTTCTCTGTCATATAGCTCATAGTGTTCAAATTGGTATACAATATATAGTATTAGATTGGCTAGTAAGTTTTTAACTACAACTTCGAGATTTTTCTAGAAATATTCTCGAAATTTCTAGATGGTTTCACTGTGGAATACAAATAGGCCAAAGTGCAGTCAGTTGACAGCAGTCAGCGCCGAAGCTTTAAGTGAATTACATAAAAGACAATAGATTTAAATCGTTATCCAATACGGATTCTATTACTTTACGAATTTCGTCTAGGTCACAATGCAAAGACTGCCACAAATAATATATGTTATGCGATTGGAGAGTCCACGGTGTCTTAGGCGACGGCAAAAATTTGCTTAAAAAAATTCAGGAATGAGGACTACGATCTTGAGGACGAGCCCCGTACCAGACGTCTTGTTGCATTGGACGTTCAACGATTACGACGCCTAATTGAGGAGGATCCTCGACTGACGACTCGTCAATTGGCAGATGAGCTACACTGCAGTCATGGCACCATAGAAACATATTTTCACGAATTGGGAAAATTTTCAAAATATGGTGTGTGGATACCCCACGAGTTGTCATCATATCACCTTCACTGCAGAGTTGATTTTTGTTGACAGTTATTGACATTGAAATGTAACTTCGACTGGCTGAACCAGTTAGTAACTGGCAATGAGAAGTAGGTTACATACTTTAACTGTACATGCATACGTCAATGGCTGAGTATCGGAGAAGCAGGAGTTTCAGTATCCAAACCTGAAAGAAGTATCAAAAGGGTGATACTCAGTTACTGCTAATATGTCAAGGAAATTATTCATTGGAAATTGCTTCCAGAGGGATCTACAATTAATGCAGATATTTACTGTGAACAATTGGACCAATTAGCTAATAAATTGATTAGTCAACAGGATCGAGTTTATTTTCTACATGATAATGCTAAATCATATGTTGCAAAATGTATTCGTGATAAATTAAATGAGTTCGGCTGGGTCCTACTCACTCATCCACCATATTCGCCGTACATTGCGCCCCCTGATTACCAATTTATTCAGGGCTCTAAGTAACCATTTACGTCTCCAAAACGACCTCGCACCGTTTTTTTATTCAAAGTCACCGGAATTTTACAAGAAAGGCATATTGTCACTGCCAGCTAGATGGCGACAAGTAGTAGATAATGATGGTGAATACTTAAATTAAATTTAGTGTAACATATAATTTTTTTAATACAAATTGTTGACAGCAACTCGTGGTTAAAAACTTATTAGCCAGCCCCATATTCTTCTCCAGAAAGTATGAATAATGAGCGATAATGATTCAAGCGAAGAAAGTCGAAGAGTGGCGGATAAAATTTCGGGTTAAACTTTAACCACTATGACCACATTAAAATAATGTACCACATACTCTATTTTACAGAAAACAATATTTACAAAAAAGATTAACTACTAATTATTAACGACTATTTGTTGCTATCCGTTTTGTCTTGCAAAATTGAACCAGAAAAATATTTTTAAACTTTTCCTTTTTGCGTTTTTCGCAGCCAAAATTGCCATTTTTAGATCCAATTTATTGATAGGTCTATCCTGATTACCCCTATTCGCCGGATGCGGAACGAAGGGGGAGATGACCAAATCGACGACAGTGCCCTCTATGGTTAAAAAGAGAAACAATGAGAGCTCTTTTATGAAATAAAAGCCTTCATTTGCAAACAAAAAAATCTTGATGAAATAACTTTTTAACAAAAAAAACAAAGTAGAAATGTAATATCTTTTTATATTGAAAACACGTTCTTTGTTTGATGGATTAAGAGTATGTAAAAACAGGTTATTATTTATCTAAATAGCATATCGTATGTACTAGCGAATCGTATGTACTTCAACCATACTTAACATACTTATACGTTACTTACACTAGTTATTTGTACTAAACTACACCTTTTTATACTTACGTACACTAACCAATAAGATATGTACTACCAACATGTGAAAAAATACACTATTTTCAAGAATTCTTTGAGCTATATCGCTATGACCAATCCTTTTTTTCAAACTTAAGTAGTTACAAATTCCTTAATTCGAATGTAGACTTTTGAAGACCCATAACAATTAAAAACAAATTTCTTTAAATAAAAAAAAATATCTACATGCTACATAGTTTCTTGACACTGATAGTGATGTTCGAAGAAACGAAATGATGAATGGAAAATTAAATAAAAGAATTTATGCCAGTATCAAATGTGATTCAGAAATGATGATTATGCTATGCAAAAATTGTTTCCTTAGAGTTCTGCTACTGATATCCTGATATTACTGAACATAGGATAGTTGGAAAGCTGTTAATCTTAGTTGCTTCGTGCTTAACTATTTTGTTACCTTCTTGCTTATATCAAGACGAGTCGAACGAGTCCAAATCCAATGAGTTTGTTCCTCACTATTGAGGAGTTCCTGCGATTGTGTTTCGCCTCCATCATCAGATCCTAATCACCATTTATAATTATCAACAGATTCGTCAAGACTAGTCGATTGAGCTCAAACTCGATGAATATACTCCTTCAAATTAAAAAGTTCTTCCATCACCTTCCGGTTCCATCATCAGATCCTGACCGCCATAATTTACTAAACTACTTATAAATAGGATAAATGACTTCAAACACGACCTCAAATGTTTCAAAGGTATCTTCCACTCTCATCCATTGAGGAGTTCCTTAAGATATCTCCGGGGTTCATGGTCAGTTCCTGATCCTATTTATATAAGACCACCTGGGCAGTAAGTCTTACCATTTGAAAAAGATTTTTCAAAATCCACCCAACCAGTAAAATGTTACGAGTGGATATAAAGAAATAATTAAAAAAATATACGAGGGCCGAATAGGGAACCTCACTCTTTTGTTGAAGTCAGTTAAAATGGGCGACAGTTCTTATTTAAAGTTGTAGTATTATTGTAAGTTGTAGTGTTGTTGTGTTATTGTAAACAAATGCGAGCTGAAACAGTAAATACAATTTTTTCTTTTCTCAACAGCTATATATTTACAAGGTCGTTTTTATGTGGAGTTTTATTTTGTCCAAAAATAATATATGGCTCGAGAATGAACCCTTTAAATGCGCAGGTACTGGAATCGAATTTTCTATTTTCGAGTAGATTTTTAAATAAGCTCCCCGGCCTTTTTCGAAACTAAAAAAGTTAACCCACGCAATGGTTAAACAATAAGATCTTAGATTGCCGCTGGCGCAACATTCGCCTTATTCCTTATCGTTTAACAATTTCCTGTTTGATTTTTCTTTTATTTTTGAACAAGCTATCAATTAATTTTAGGACTCTATGATTTACACGATGACATTAATTTCAAGATTAAAACGAATCGATCAACGCCGAAAACATCAAAATCGATAAATCCATTTAATCTCTGAAAAGAAATTACAAAAAATAGAGTAAAGGGTTTAATTAAATTGGGTATTTGACTACATTTTGTTTATTTCATTAATCATAATTTCAAGGTGCAAGCTGATGAAGAGTGAACAAAATTTTTAATAATCTTAAAAATTGGCCGAGTTATAAAAGCTTAAATTTAACCTTTAGACAAGGACGGCAATACTGTGTTGTGAGGTCATTTTTATATTGCACATTATATTCTACAAGAGGAAAAGAGACAGGTATATACCCAACTCTATCCGTATCTTCAAATTTAGAAGCCTACAACTGGCTTATTTTTCAATCAATTTTTGAATTTTTTTCAAGACTGGTTTTTAATTAACTTATATTTCACAATATTGTAGGAAAAATATCAAAACTTATAATGAGTCAACTAGTGTATTGTTGCAAAGTATACGTATGTAACAAAGCTCCTTTAGCATGTATGTAACAAAATAATGGAAGTATATATACATATTAGGTAGATGTCCGCTCATTTAGTGGTCAAACAGAATATTTTAATTTATTTCCAAAAATATGAAACGATATGGAAGCATGAGAGTACTCATGAGAGTACTCGGATACAAGTAAGTACTCATACTGAATGCGTGAAGCAATAGGGCTCACTCTAAAAAACGTTATAAAGTAAAAAAATTATCCAAATGGGTAATTTATACTATACTTTCTCCTCAATTAAATGAAACTACGTGATGTAGTATTATTTCTACTTTCTTTAAGTTCTTTACCGCGACCTAGGTTTCGTTGTATTACAACATCTTCAGGTGGGATATTGTAATACAACGTATTGTAATACTATTTGTATTGTAATACTAGATGTTGTAATACAACGAAACCTAGGTCGTGGAATAGAACTTAAAGAAAGTAAAAATAATACTACATCACGTAGTTTCATTTAATTGTGAATAATGGATTTCTACAAAATTAATGCCAAATATATTCAATACTTTATCCTAATTATAAAGTATTAACAATATTTTTACTATACTTTATTCTAATAATAAAGTGTTCCAAGTGAATCTGTCTAACTTCAGTCAGTAAAAATAAAAATACTGTAATGAATTTGCCTAACTTTTGTTAAAACGAATAAAAATTTCGTAGTGAATGTGCCTAACTTATGTTGATAATAATAACAATGTCGTAGTAAATCTGCCTAACATCTGTGGATAAAAATAAAAATGTAGTAGTGAATCTACCTAACATCTGTGGATAAAATTAAAAATGTAGTAGTAAATCTGCCTAACATCTGTGGATAAAAATGAAAATGTAGTAGTGAATCTGCCTAACATCTATGGATAAAAAAAAATGTAGTAGTGAATCTGCCTAACATCTGTGGATAAAAATAAAAATGTTGTAGTGAATCTGCCTAACTTCTATGGATATAATAATCATTTTGTAGCAAATCTGCATAACTTTCTTGCACTTTGACTTTATATATATATATATATATATATATATATATATATATATATATATATATATATATGTATATATATATATATATATATATCAATCGCTGGCATAGTGTTTAAGACGCAAGTACCCGACTAAACGGCTCCAGGTTCAATTCCTGGCAGGATGTTTAACATTCATAAATTGTTTATCTAATTTTGAATGATTTATTATATCTTGTAATATAAAATTTAAAATCCAGTATTATTTAAATGATAAATTCTAATCACAAACACCAAATAAATTCATATTATATTACTAACGTGAATACAATAAAAATGTATATAATACCTGAACTTTCATTTTGCTTAGTTTACAAACATTCTCTTTTGGAATGGAATGGAGGGTGGATTTTTTGCCATCAGTGGTCTGCAGCAATCTTTTATATTTTACCACTTAACTAATATTTCATACCTGTTACATTGTGGCGAGCTAGAAGCGATCGGTCTTGTAACAATGGGTCTGTCATACATATACTAAGTTTTATATATTAGCAACAATTTTTTTTTATAAATAAGCCACATTAACTTCAATATTAGTAATATATTCCCTAATAAATCACAATACACAACAAATGTTCTTTCACAGTTCTCTGGTTGATTGGAAGAAATTGCTCCTAATAATTTGGGCAAAAAAGATGCCAGCTTTCAGCCTTTTTCAGAAATTAAAATAAGATAAAAAGTAAGTATATGGTAGAGCTAAATGCCATGGCTTAAAATGTATTTCATGCATTCTTGATTTGATATATAATTTTGAAACTTTCTCTAAAACTTTAGATTGTCGCCGTTATGAAACCAAAAGTTAAAATTAAAAAAAAAACAAATAACTGAATTTTTTGTTAACTAGATGACTAACTGGCCGATTCGGAATAAAAATATTTATTTACACACTCCTTAAAATGACGTGAAAAAATTAAAAGAAGCACGAAATATGCTGAATACCAGATTTTGACTACAATTTTGCTGTCAATTAAAAATAAAGTGTAAACATGACTTTTTTTACAAAATCTACTTCAAAAACCTTCTTATTTCATTAGTTTCTTGTTTCAGAAAATTAACATTGCCACCTTTACAGAGTGACTCAAAGAATGAAAGCAAAATGTGAAAGTGTGTGCAATGGAAATAATTTTGGTGAATTATAATTAGAGGAGTAAGAATTGAAGACATATATATTAAAAATTGAGCTAAAATATGACTAATAGACAATAACAGACACAACGGTCATAGACAGTAGCAACATGTCATATGACGTAGTGAGTAATAATATCTCCTTTTTAGAATATCACTACTTGGGTTGGCCAAATTAACCGAAATAGTTATTCACTTGCCTGTCTACTCTTGTGCTTTCGGTTATGCTACACGATTTTCTTTAACGATTTTCCCCAGATTTTGAAGTGTACAGTGTGCGAAGTGTACTTTCTGTTTTAGTATTACTAAACAATTTGAACAGCCTGGTAATATTAATGGATTACTGAATTGTTTAACGTTTTTTAGTTGGAATAGAAAAGTGTCGCATTTTTCCGGAGTGGGTCGTTACGGTTATGATATTTTTTTGTTAGCGTACTCACTATTATTATTTACAATATATTAAAATGTAGAAAAACCCGAAACGAATAACTTTAACATGTAATGTAATTATTGAAAGGTTTCAGAAAAACATTTGATGACATTTTTTCCGTACCAAATATTCACTCATCCACAGGGGAAACCCTTTTCCGTAACAAGTGTTCACTCACCCGCAGCGGATACTCTTTCACGTAACAAGTGTTCACCCGCAGCGGAAACTCTTTCCCATAACAAGTGTTCCCTTATTCGCAATGGGAAATCTTTTCCGTAACAAGTGATTCCTGATTATGTATTGTCCATTTTCGAAAGGACAATACATAAACGCATTACTATTATGGTTACGCGAGATGGAACAACTCAAAAACAGCAAGACTGTACAGGACACATTTAGAACGTAGAGGTGGGTCTCAACCAAAGCGGTTCGCTGACCACCTATAGTCGAGAGTTCATAATAAAACAGACTATTGACAAGTGTCAAAGTAGCAGAACATCGAACATGAATCCCAATATATGAGACAGATCACATACTTCAGGGAGATATAAATAACTGCCACAACACATGACTAAAGTTGAATAATTGGACTTGAAGATTGTGACAGAAGAGTACAATTTTGTCACAAAATGTTAAGAAGCCAAGAGGTAAACGAAAACGTTTTCAATAGGGTATTTGACTGATGTCGATATATTTTGTAAAAATGTTTTAAAACTGCAGAGTAGGTTTAAAAAAATCCTGGGGATGAAAGAAATAATGCAAATAACAAACAATTAATCGAAACTTCTAAATAGGAAAAAGTGTCAATTTTTTTATTCATTAAATTGAAAAAGTTATGAATTTAGTTTCCTCACAAAATGTAATATATAATTTAAACGCAATATTTAACGAGATACTAAAAATATTTAATAAACTCTCTTACAATGAATGCTAAATAACTGGCCAGTGACGTCATAAGCCAGTTGTGTTTGGGGCGTTTTCGTGCGACTCGTAGTTCGTCAGTTTTTAACTCGTTATAACTTTGTAATGAAAAGTCCTAGGTATGATATATTTAATTTGACTGTTTTTAATGTTATTGCTTATCCTATTTTAGTAATAAAAAATATAGTCAAATACCCTATTTAATATTATGAACAACAACACACTGTCAATCTTTAGTTTGAGCTACTATATAGACAGCTAATATACCCTTTGGAATATCACATTGCTAGAACATGGAGTCTTATATCAAAATGTATAAGAGTCAATCTGAATTTTTAGATGATGTATATTTGCAGACGTCCAGAAATATGATATTAAAAAAGATGGCGAATATTGTCACTATACCTTGAAGTTAAGAAATTATTATAGAGTAAACGGAAAATTACCCCGGGAAATGAAGAGATCTTAGCGGACCCATAGCTTAGCCTCCATGGTCACCCGATTTAAATACAGTCGACTTTTTCATTTGAAAATACTGTAAGGGGTTGGTATACTCAAAAAAGTATCAGTATGAAACAATTGAGAAGAAAACTGAAAAAAAAATTGAGAACAATACAACGGCTTTAAGATGTTTAAAATGTATATTTCTTGGTGATTCCGTATTCATATTGAAGATGGTCGTAATTTTGAAAGTCTTATGTAGCTTTTTAAATTTCATGACAATTTTTAATTATTTTCAATCATTTTTTTAATTACGTACCAAACTTAAAATTTTTCACCTATTACATTTTGGATCCATTTTAAGGTCACTCCGTAAAGGTAACATACCAAATTCTTAGGTATAACAATTTCCTCAATTAAAAGCTGATGAAATAAGGTTTTTGAAGTAAGTTTTCAAAAAAATATATCTAATCTGGGATTCAAAATATCCCATGTTTCTGTTAATTTTTAGGGTTCCGTACCTCAACAGGAAAAAAGGAACCCATATAGGATCACTTCGTTATCCCTCTGGTAAAGGCAGTCTTTCAAGACTCTTTATAAAAAGGAAGGCGTAGAGCTAACAAATTGAAATTAACATCAAATACTTAGGTCTACGGTTTCTTGGAGCTGTAAAATAAATCAAGCTTCTAAGTCAACGTAATCAAGCTTTTAAGTCAACTTAATAAAAAAATACAATAATTTATGACCCATATTTTGACACTCGCAAATAAATTAAATCTATAGGATACTTCATCTCGACCTAGAGTCATACAATTTAGCAAGAAGCAAGATCTTACAGCACAGGCAAAGAAAAAAATCCGAAAATCGTTAATTTGTAGTTATATCAAATAAAAAATGATTATTTTTTAAATATATGCCTGTGAAATATATAGTAGACAATATATATTTTCGTTCTAAAAAATTAAAATTTCGTTAATAGTTTAATAGGAATATTATGTACCATTAAATATTTATAAATGCCTAAATATATACGAGCCCTCATAGTGCGAGTTCCACTCATGCTTAACAGGTTTTTGACGCCTTTTTAAAACGTATGTAAATAAATATTTTTATTACGAATAGGTCAGTTAATCATCTAGTTATTAAAAAAATTAATTTCTGTCACGATTATTCATATCACAAAGAATTATTATGTATTCGATCTAAGTTTTGGCTAAAAAACTCAGAAAAAATTATAACTCAGAAACTCAAAAACCGCTGAACATACAGGATGTTTTGAGTTGGTCTTCATATTCTCTAGTTCTATGCTTCCATGACTCTCTTTTTGGAACAACTGTATATTATTCTTTACTGTGGCAACAAGCATTAAATATACGAAAAAAAAATTTTATAATTATATATTGGTACTCACACACTGACATAAAATTTAAAAAGCACCATCTGTAATCGAATAAAATTTATTTCAAAATTTTAAATATATATTTGGCGGACTTATTACTATATAAGCAATCTCTTCCAATCGACATAATATATTTATTTGAGGTATTAATAAAATTAATTAAATATAATTTCATCGCCATCTATATGAAAAATGACATTTTAATATTTGACGTTTGTCAAAGGATTAATAGTTTTAATGCTTCTTTTTCTCTATGGCTTTATAATGTTCCAGTGCTTTCAGGCTCCTTTGCAAGTAAACATCGTATACAGAGTCCTGATTAAGTTCTCAGAGTGCTTGGATAGTAATTGTAGATCCTAGCCTTAAAATCCTGTTTAAGTTCTCAAAGTGCTTGGATAGTATTTGTAGATCCTAGCCTTAAAGTGTTGATTAAGTTCTCAAAGTACTTGGATAGTAATTGTAGATCCTAGCCTTAAAGGCCTGATTAAGTTCTCAACGTGCTTGGATAGTAATTGTAGATCCTAGCTTTAAAGTTCTGATTAACTTCTCAAAGTGCTTGGAAAGTAATTCTAGATTCTAGCCTTAAAGTCCTGATTAAGTTTTCAAATTGTTTGAATAGTAATTGTAGATCCTAAGCTTAAAGTTCTGAATAATTTGCAAATTGCTCGGATATGAATTGTAGATCCTAGCCTTAAAGTTCTGATTAAGTTCTCAAAGTGCTTGGATAGTAATTGTAGATCCTAGCTTTAAAGTTCTGATTAAGTTCTCAAATTGCTCGGATGTGAATTGTAAATCCGAGTCGTGAAATTATGAGTAACTGCTAAGTTTTCTTCACATTTTCTTAGCAGCGGAAATCGCAAGTATATATTTTTGCTCTCGCAAGATTCAGTTTGGATCTTCGCTTAAAATAAATATGACAAATAACTGGAAGAATTCTGGGTCCAGTCGAAAGTGTTATAAATTCATAATAATCGCAAAAGCGTTTCCTTGATTCATGCAACAAAGTTAGAACGTATCATTCGAGGAAGTTCTATAACACGGATATTTAAAACAAGAATTTGTGTGAACAAGAACCAAATAAAGATTGACCACTGATCCAGCTTTTTAGGAGTTACACCAAGAAGTTTTTTTTTTCAATGTACTGGACGTGACGATCGTGCGGACAACGAATGATCTTCGTGTTGGAACATCTCAGATCGGCAATTGATTACGGGTCAAATTCCTGCTCCCTCCTCAGTCTCTTTAATCTATCATCTGGTAGAGCCTTAGAGGACCAAGTTCCTCCTTCATAAGCTACATCATCTAGTAGAGCCGCAGAAGTCAAGGTCAGTAAATGAAATTGTTCATGCAGATGGCGAATTTCGTTAGTCGAAAGAAACGATAAAGGATAGGGAACATATGCACTATACAACCAGGAACATTTCGAATTTTTTTTTAAATCACATGAAAGTATACACATTAAAAACAACATATCTGGTAAGAAATTCTACAGCTGATGCTTATAAAAAAAAAAACATTTTTAAAAACTAAGTACTCATCAGAAATATGTAATTATCATTAGACATTACACATTTGACACACACAAAGAAATTAAAAAATAAATGAAATTAAATCACTTAAAATAAGCATTTAAAATTACGTTAAAATATTTAATTTTTAACAGTCTTAAAAGTCAAATAAGAAAAAAATATCGATTATACCAACTTAATGGGTTTTATTTTTTTATGGTTCTTTTTTTTCAATTTATGACTATCGTTTTTTTTTATTTTATTGTGAATATAGTGAGAAATAACCATGTAATGTACAAATTTTGGCATATTTCTGATGAGTATTTTTTTTGAAAATTGGATTTTTTATAATAAATAATCATCAGCTGCAGAATTTCTTTCGAGGTATGTAGTTTTTAATGTGTAGATATACTTTCATACGATTTCAGAAAAATTGTCGAAATGTTCCTGGTTGTAAAGTGCATTTATACCAAAACTAGATTTTTTTGTTTTCTTTAAACGCAAAGATTAGGTAGAAATATATTTTTTTTCTGTTTTAATATATTTAATTCGATAATATAAGTCATTTCATTTGACGATACATTCTGTCAGATTTGAATATTATTTAAAGATTGAGAATTATTTTTTTTTCTCGTGGCGTTTCTGCTATTTACACGCAAATCGCCACAACATCGAGAATTTATTAATAAGAAGTAAAAATAACAATAAAAATCTAAAGATACTTCTTTAGATAACAACTTTTAGAGACAATTGCAAAAAATGAAAATCTAAAGATACTTCTTTAGATAACAACTTTTAGAGACAATTGCAAAAAATGAAAATCTAAAGATACTTCTTTAGATAACAACTTTTAGAGACAATTGCAAAAAATGAAAATCTAAAGATACTTCTTTAGATAACAACTTTTAGAGACAATTGCAAAAAATGAAAATCTAAAGATACTTCTTTAGATAACAACTTTTAGAGACAATTTCAAAAAATAAAAATCTAAAGGAGTACATAACAACTTTTTAGAGACCATTACAAAAAATAATCGTTTTTGTTAATTTACAGTCATTGACTAAATTAATTAAATATAAATTGTAAACTGACGTTGCTATTCTTTCTGTTATCGGCAAAATAAATGTGTGTTTTGCTGTTTTTAAGCATTACATGGTTTTCTTTGACAACTCTGTCGGTCCTGCGAGTTTCTTGTATTGGTGTGTTACATCTGGGTACAGAGGATGCAGAGATACAATCTCGCACTTCGTTGCATCTTGATGGTTCAAAGAGTTTCTTTGAAATAACATTTGCAAGTTATTTTGAAAAATAACCTGACTTAAAATAAAAATAGAAAATTTTTAATTTCCCGAATTGAACATTTAAAGAAAACTTTTAAGGAGGTTATTTTTTAATTTTCTTTAATGAGACCAACTGCCGTCGGCTTCGTTAAAGAGAAATATAGTAAACTGTAAAAAAATATTCAGGAATCTACTCTATTATAGAATTGAGACATCAAAATATGTGAAACGTTGAAATGTTGTTATGATTGACGAAATATTGGGCTAGTAATAATAGGGTATTTGACTATATTATTTTTATTACTAAAATAGAAAAATAATAACATTAAACGCGGTTAAAATAAATATATAGCACCTAGGACTTTTCATTAGAAATTTATAACGACTTAAAAACTAATGAAATACGATTTCCGCGAAAACGCCCCATACAAAAGTTATAACGACTTAAAAACTGACGAACTACATTTCGTGCGAAAACGCCCCATACAAAACACTACTGGCTTATGACGTCACTGGCCAGTATTTTGCGTTCATTATAAGGGAGTTTATTAAATGTATTTAGTATCTCGTTAAATATTGTGTTTAAGTTGTATATTGAACATTATAATTTTCTAATTTTTTGTGTGGAAACTAATGATATTTTTTTTCAATTTAAGGAAAAATTGACATTTTTTCCCATTTATATGCGTTATTTTTTCATTACAAGTTTTTTTTAATCAGCTCTGCAGTTTTAAAACATTTTTACAAAAAATACCGACATCAGTCAAATAACCCATTGCATTTGATAAGAAACTATTTATAACTCTCTGTCTTAATGAGATCATCGAGCTGGGAGTCACTTCACTAAAGGTGCAGATGATTTGGACATTCACCGGACGGATTTCACCTCGTGATCGCGCCATTTGGAGCGTTGGCATGCATCAACGGCCATCTTAAAACCAAATTATATCGTAACTAGGGATCCATCTCTACTTTGCACGATTACATTTTAGAGTAGACAAGGACAGTCATAATATTTCTTTGTACGTAACGCTACTCAAACTATCCCACAGGTGCCGAAACGAATTGTACCAAGACTTATCTCGTACAAGTAAATGAAGTAATTTAATTAAGATTTTCCGATATCTTTATCTTCTTTAATGAACTTCGTATTTTGTTTTATTTTAATTTAAAAAAATATAATAACGGATATGTCCTCATGTCCGTTTCCTCCCGCCATTTCCCCCGTCTTCACGCGCGAATATATCGCTTCCTTCCTTCGTCTAAACCTATCTTTTCATTTTCCGTAAACTACTAATGCAAATTACAAATTATCAAGTGTCCATTTTTATCTATTTAAAATGTTTAAAATGGCTATAATATTTATTTTAATGAGATTTATTAAACTGACCTAAACATTAACAATAACTTAAAAACAGTTTAGTCCGCGCACTTTCTTAATTTAAAAACAGTGACTATAGATTATCTATAAAAGATAGGTAAATACTGTCGCGGTCTTTTCTTTAGACCCTTTAATCCCCACGATTTTACTATACAAATATTAGTGTATCTTTAACCGTTTTGCCAGTGTCCTTCACGAAAGCGTCCAGACTCTTCCTATCAACTACACTGACATTATTAACTACGAGTATATGTAAATGAAAATTATTAAACTGACCTAAATACTGCCAATTTAGTCCGCGCACTTTCTTAATTTAAAAACAGTGACTATAGATTAACGATAGGTAAATACTGTCGCGGTCTTTTCTTTAAACCCTTTAAGACCCACGATTTTACTATAGAAATATTAGTGTATCTTTAACCGTTTTGCCAGTGTCCGTCACAAAAGCATCCACTCTTTTCCTACCGACTACATTGATATTATTAACTATGGGTATTTCTAAAAATTATATAACATATATGTTATTATATTGTATAGCCTATGAAATCAGTAATATATATGCTATAATATTGCGAGTTGTATGGCAGTCCTTAAAGGACAAACAAACAAAGAAAATTTTACTTTTTATAATGTTGGTAGGATTATCACTTTCTCACAATATTTAACTGCTCAGTCACCGGATTGCGGTTTGTGATGATGGGTGAGAATATGCTTCTTAAAATACGTTACCGTAGAATTTATAAATATTACTTGTATCTTTTAATAACTCCTTTAATAGTTATAATATAACTGTTTAATAGTATAACTCTATAACTATTCTTTTAATATTATAACTATTTTTATGTCACGTATACATTTATTATATTATTTATTAACACGTTTTCATTAGGTCGACCTGTGATTAACTAACTATGTAATGGAATCTACGACACTAAATTTCATGCACTTTTAATTGTTGTATCATCATGAAACTTGGCAATTTCGTATAGTTGTGATGACAATACAACCAAGTGTTACCATAAGAATAATTCAAAGAAATGAAACCGGAAGTTAGATACTGAATACGATAACGAAACAATGTATCCTAACCGTTTTTATGCTTCTAAGTCTTGTGTACGCAGCGGTCTATTTAGTACTGAGAATATTTGCGTCTGGGCAAGCATATCTAGTTCAAAGTATAGTAAAATCACTTTGTGGACTTCAGATCGAAGAAGTAGATTGCTCCAAGCTTACCGGACAGACGCCTTGCAAAACTGATGTATTGGTAGAAATGGATGCGCTCAGTCGCCCACATACATACGATTAAGAAGAGACATCAAAGTAATCAACTATGCCGCTTGGCTAAATTGAATTCTATACAAATTTTTGAAGTAAAACTTCTTTACGCACGCTTGACTTGGGGAATAAGCTGGTGAATGCGTGACGAGAGCGTTACGAAAAGTGTGATTGGGCGAGGCGAACGGAAGTCGAGAGGGAGATATAAGTTAGTGAAGACAGAAAAAGAGAGAGTTACGTTTCGTATATTACTGTAGGGACAAGAGAGAGAGGTGCGAGCACACGAGGTGATTTTCTTTCTCTCTTTCTCTCATAGCCAGTTATGTTTCGTATATCTAACACACAGTGCAAGCCTATTGTCTGTATCACACTATAGGAGCAAGAGAGAGCAGTGCGCGCGCACATTTTCTTTCTCTCTTCCTTTCATAGCCAGAGCATGATATATATATATATATATATATATATATATATATATATATATATTTATATATGCGAGTTTGCTAGCGTTACGCGAACGGTGATTTTTTGATTATTTTGTAATTTCATTTTGTTCTTGAACAATTTTATAAATTATGATTTTGTTCAATACATTAAATATTCTACGTTTAAAGTGAATAAAATTGTAAATTCATTTTAATATTTTGTGAATTTACATGTTTTGTGAATTTGAAGTTTTACTTCAGTTGTGTGGTTTACAGCACACTCGGTTTTTTTTAACTAAAATGTTAATATTTGCAAAAGTAGTATAACTCTAGATCATAAGTTACAATGGGCTACTCAAATACATTCAGTAGCTACTAGATTAATCTCGGCTGCGTTTGCAGTTAGAAAAATTAGGTAGCTGACTGATGCAGCGCTAGCTAGGTAAGTTTATTTTGCTTATTTCCACTGCATTATGTCGTATGGTATTATGCTGTGGGGCAGCGCTGCGGATATTCAAACTATTTTTATTCTGCAAAAGAGAGCTGTCCGAGCCATATATAATGTGAAACCCGGAGAATCTGTAAAAGATCTATTTAAAGAGGCAAATATTCTGATCTCGCTGTCGTTATATATCTATGAAAGACCTATCGTATGTTAAAAAGAACTTAAATTTCTTTGTTAAAGGGTCTGATATCCATAATCTTAATAAAAGAAATAAAAATAAAATTAATAGTATTAAATTTAGATTACATATTACTAATAAGTCTTTGCTGGGCAATAGTATTTTTTTTTTAAGAGGATGCCTGTGGATATAATAAACCTTCTCATAGCGAAATTTCAAACGCATATTAAACAAGTGCTTATTTCGAAGGCTTATTATAACATCAGGGATTATGTTGAATATAAAAATGTGTGGAGACCATTATAGGGTAAAATGCACATTCTGACTCTCATTAAAAGGGACTGATTGATTGTTTATAGCAGGAGTTCCCAAACAGAGGGGCCCGCCTCCCAAGGGGGGCATAGAGAGATGTCAAGAGGGGCGGAAAATGTTTGCATTTTAAAAAGAAAAAACAAAAAAATATACAAACAACATTAACAAATAACATTAAAATGTAATGTTTAATTTACATGCATAAAATTAATGCAATTAAATATCATATTAACTATTATTATCACAAACTTGCGAAAAATTTGACGTTTTGATGTACATTTTTTGTTGAGAAATCAGTTTGAGTGTGTAAAATTATTGTGTCTCACTGTTAAAAGGTAAGTTGGTGTATTTACAAACTTCAGTTACCATTTTTATTTAATTTACTAAATCAAAGGTGGGGGCATGAAAAAGTAAAGGGGAGGCATGAAAATATAATTTATAGTCCGGGGAGCCTCAACAAAAGAAAGATTGGGCAACCCTGGTTTATAGATATACGTATAGATAATAAGGATATTTGCTCATAATAATTAGAAGTTAAATCGTAACTTTTCAAAAGAGACTTTAATAGTCCTACTTGAAAGAAAAATGAAAAATAAATAAATAAGTAGTTGTATATACTAATATAAATTAAGTTCAAAGACTTTAATACATTAGTCACGTTTGTTATTGAGTATAATATTTGAATATAAAAGTGTGAGACGGACTAAAGTCCTTACTTACAGCGTACACAAAGAAAACAGGTTCGATAATTCTTTTTTGTTTTTTTAGTGCAGTGGAGCGTATTTTTTTGTTTTTCAAACTATTAATTTATCTACAGTAGAATACTTCAACTTGTTACTAATTTAATTGATAAGATCTTACTTGGCCTTTTCACATAAACAATGATAATCGCAAGATACTTTTTTTTAATTGACCTTCCAAAATGACTTTAAAATTTCTTCAAGTTATAATCAAATTTTATAATTAAAAAAATCTGCATCTATCTCTATCACACTATGGAGATGTGTACTATTTGTATCAATCTTAATAGCTTCTCGATAATTCAAAAGGCAATTATATTAACGAGTTTGTTTTGCTTCCTTGTCTCGCTTTCACGCCTCTATTGCTCAAAGATATCCGAGGAATGTCACATGTATGTAAACTTGGAACATTGAATTTTTTTTATTCCAGTGTAAGTAACAACCACATAACAGTCAATGTCATCATTTTTGCTCTTTTTCACGCGAGCGAAACCGTAGACGAAAACTAGTAAACCCCTACTTCTGAGTATAGATCACAACTCGAAACATTGATGATTCGCAATCGGAATAGTCTACTTTTGTTTCTTTTTTTCTATTTAAGATTGTAAATAATCCTGCAACTTCATCATAAATACCTATTTATGAATATGTGAGCTTGATTTACATTCCGAAGGTTAGAACACTCCCACAATACCTAAAAATGAAATAAAATTCCAGGCATAACTTTCACTGCCCATGTAACCAAACTACGATATCAACTTGGTTCAAGTGCACATAGCTCAGTGTCTTTGTTTAAAACATAGTTTGTGTTTCTGATTTGCGGAAAAATAGATCTACCATTAAATCGCAATTAGAACTCGATTCTTTTTTATATATCTTTTATTAGCCCAAAGATTAATAAAAATGGGAGTACATGGTGGGTGGATAGTAGAACGAACAAATGAAAAATCTCTTATATTAGCCAAAACCATATATCTCTTTTATTAGACAAAAGATTAATAAAAATGAGAGTACATGTTGGATAGCGGAACGAAAAAATAAAAGTACAATGAATAAATATTTTATATTAGCCAAAACCATATATCTCTTTTATTAGACAAAAGATTAATAAAAATGAGAGTACATGTTGGATAGTGGAACGAAAAAATAAAAGTACAATGAATAAATCTTTTATATTAGCCAAAACTATATATCTCTTTTATTAGCCAAAAGATTAATAAAAATGAGAGTACATGTTGGATAGTGGAACGAAAAAATAAAAGTACAATGAATAAATCTTTTATATTAGCCAAAACTATATATCTCTTTTATTAGACAAAAGATTAATAAAAATGAGAGTACATGTTGGATAGTGGAACGAAAAAATAAAAGTATAATGAATAAATCTTTTATATTAGCCAAAACTATATATCTCTTTTATTAGCCAAAAGATTAATAAAAATGAGAGTACATGTTGGATAGTGGAACGAAAAAATAAAAGTACAATGAATAAATCTTTTATATTAGCCAAAACTATATATCTCTTTTATTAGCCAAAAGATTAATAAAAATGAGAGTACATGTTGGATAGTGGAACGGAAAAATGAAAATACAATGAATAAATCTCGAATATTAGCCAAACCTATAGATCTCTTTTATTAGACAAAAGATTAATAAAAATAAAAGTACATGTTGGATAGTGGAACGAAAAAATGAAAATGCAGTGAATAAATATATTATATTATTCAAAACTATATATCTCTTTTATTAGCCGAAAGATTAATAAAAATGAGAGTACATTTTGAATAGTGGAATGAAAAAATTAAAATACAATGAATAAATCTCTAATATTAGCCAAAACTATATATCTCTTTTATAAGCCAAAAGATTAATAAAAATGTGAGTACATGTTGGATAGTGGAACGAAAAAATAAAAGTACAATGAATAAATCTTTTATATTAGCCAAAACTATATATCTCTTTTATTAGCCAAAAGATTAATAAAAATGAGAGTACATGTTGGATAGTGGAACGGAAAAATGAAAATACAATGAATAAATCTCGAATATTAGCCAAACCTATAGATCTCTTTTATTAGACAAAAGATTAATAAAAATAAAAGTACATGTTGGATAGTGGAACGAAAAAATGAAAATGCAGTGAATAAATATCTTATATTATTCAAAACTATATATCTCTTTTATTAGCCGAAAGATTAATAAAAATGAGAGTACATTTTGAATAGTGGAATGAAAAAATTAAAATACAATGAATAAATCTCTAATATTAGCCAAAACTATATATCTCTTTTATTAGACAAAAGATTAATAAAAATGAGAGTACATGTTGGATAGTGGAACGAAAAAATAAAAGTACAATGAATAAATCTTTTATATTAGCCAAAACTATATATCTCTTTTATTAGCCAAAAGATTAATAAAAATGAGAGTACATGTTGGATAGTGGAACGAAAAAATAAAAGTATAATGAATAAATCTTTTATATTAGCCAAAACTATATATCTCTTTTATTAGCCAAAAGATTAATAAAAATGAGAGTACATGTTGGATAGTGGAACGGAAAAATGAAAATACAATGAATAAATTTCTAATATTAGCCAAAACTATATATCTCTTTTATTAGCCCAAAGATTAATAAAAATGGGAGTACATGTTGAATAGTGGAACGGGAAAATGAAAATACAATGAATAAATCTCTTTTATCTGCCAAAATATTAATAAAAATGAGAGTACATGGTGGATTGTGGAACGGAAAAATGAAAATGCAATTAATAAATCGTATTTTTATTGAAAAACTCATTTTTAGTTACAATTATAATTTTCAATATTTCAATAATTCCCGTCTCTTCCGTTGCAATAATTTCCGCAACGGAGAAAAGCCTTTTCATAATTCCCGCAACGGCCGGAGAAACATCGCAGGGGAAAGCCTTCCAAATATACTATAACTGTATTCAGATTAACGTGACGATTCACACAATGATGTGTTCCAAAATATCGAATTGAATCGAGAAAAACCATTCACCTTATATCGACTATTTCTTTCCCTATTTGTCGTGTTTTCGTACATAATGTAAATTAAATATTTTCTTTTATTAATTCGGCTTGCCTGGCATGTTGAATCAGTTCAATCTTTAAGATTCTGGGATCGATTCATATAATCAATCTAAAATTTCAAAACGAACTAAAAAATCGATTTTTTAATCTCGAAATATCGATATTCTAATTAATCGATCTCAGATCGCCATCCCTAGTTTATATGCATACTGCGCATGTTGGCGAGCCCTTATGTCTATTCTGTGTAAACCAAACACTACGCTAAAATTTGATAAGAACTTTCAATTATGCTCCGGCCTCACTATCGAACGAACATTCAACAGCAGGGTAAAGAACTGAGAGCTAAATAAATATTGGAATTCGTTATCGGCCGAACCCAACGAATATTCGTGACATGACACGAATATGTTGGTCATGTATATCGCCAAAACGCGAATATTCACCGAAGTCTAATAGTGCTGTCGTAGGGTTAAAATCATTTCAGTTAACTTGCAGAAATAACTTCGAAGTAAATACGGAAATTAACTTTATGCGTATGTCGACGCCCTTCTGATGGCTTTTTTTAGATTTAAAGGAAGGTTGTAATTAAAAACATGTCGCACTTTTATCGTAGGCAGCCAAGGGTATATGCAATTGTTTTATACTTACGACATATTTTCATAACTATGATTCGATCCATTATTCTGAAGTTAATTACATTGGAGAGAGAAACTTATATATTTGGAAATTCTATTTGGAACTCGTTTTTAGAAATTATATATTTGGAACACGTTTTTAGTGTTTCCTATTTAGAATAGTGTAATGAATGACGTCATTTGCAAGGAAAATTAGAGGAAAACCATTTTGTTAACACTGCGAATAGTCAGTTAATCTTATAAGTCATATTTAGTTTTGAAAAAGATTTTTGTGATATTTTTAGGGTCTTATTTTCCTGAGAGCTGTAAGAGGAACTGATGTATTGAATGATTGAAATGATTTATTGAAATGATTTTCATAAAAATAAGGAAAATTTTTGTGTTTTTTTAATTTTGAATTTCGGAAACGATCTGGTTGTTTAAATTTAGAACAATAAAAGGAATCAACCATCTGAAAATACTTCCGAATAAAAATAAACCTCCATATAGAAGTTTAACAAAAACCTGTCTATTGTTCATACAGGAAATACTATACATCAAATTGAGTGAATTTGAATAGAGTTAAAAATAATAATAAAAACCTTTTTTTTGTTCAAATTGCAAATTTAACAGTGATTTTTTTCAGAAATTTCTTTTGGATATTTTCTATTCAGTTTGATGGACAGAATCACATGTGTGAATAATATATATATATATATATATATATATATATATATATATATCGTTACAAATATATATACAGGCTGTATATTTATTTTTGCCAAATAATAGTTTCTCAGTAATTGGTATATAAATCAATATTTACACAGATTACTCATATTCATTGTAGCATATTCTTGGTAGCAGAAACGATTATTAGTTTCATTAGACAAGAACAAAACAACGTTATTGTCAGCGTCAGCGTTCGACGAATGGTACTGTAAACAACACAGTACCGTGAACTGTATCATTGTTTAGTACGACACTACGATGAACGAAGACTGCAAAAACGGTTTTAGCAATAAATCAAATGAATAATCAGCCCTGGATTATATCATGTTACTTTATAAATAACAAACATTACGCAGTTATTAGCCTTTACACAGACGTCCACATGTTGTATCATCGTAAAACCTTTATTTTGACAGTCATGTTTGTTAAAATGGCGCCCATTTCATTTGATATGAAGGTAGCTAAAACAGTTGACGTTACAGCTGACCTTATTTTATAAATTTAGCCCTACTAATAGATTTAATAGGCCATTTAAATATTAAAACGACAATTTTTTAGAGTTACTTTAGAAAATTATGTTATGTATTGAATTAGATATCAAGGAACATAGTTATAAATTTCATCTCATAAAAATTACATAACATTTGCAGACATGCCAATAAAATATCATGTTACTTTATATCATACCACATTACTTTATAAATAATATAAATATGACGAAGTTATTAGCCTTTAAGCAGAAGTCCACATGCTGTATCATTGTGAAATCTTTATTTTGACAGCTATGTTTGTTAAAATGGCGCCCATTTCAACTGATATGAAGGTAGCTAAAATGGTTTACGTTACAACTAACTTTATAGCTTATTTAAATATCTCTTTCGAAAATTTTATAAATTTAGCCTTACTGATAGGTTTAATAGGGCATTTAAATATTAAAAGGACAATTTTTTTACAGTTACCTTAGAAAATTATGTTATGTATTGAATTAGATAACAAGGAACATGGTTATCAATTTCATCTCATAAATATTACATAGCATTTGCAAAAATGTCAATAAAGTCTGCATTCGAGAATTGAAGAATGTTTCGAATCCATATACGTTACCAAATAGTATTTTCGTAAAATATTTTCGATTATCTAAAGAAATAACAAAATATATAATCTACAATTTGAGACCGATGTTGAAAGTGAGACGACGAATAAACATTACTTGACGCGCATCGCATCTCCTGTAACCACACCACCGTTTCTCCAACCGTCATAGTCGACGAAATAGTTCCATCCTTTTCTTTCTGCTCGTGAAATTATATGACGCCATCCTTTTCTCTCAAGCCTATGAAAAATAGCGTAACTTTGAAAGAAGAATAAAGGTTAGGACAACGCCAGTGCGACACAACATGCCGATTTTTAAAACGAACCTTAATACAACCGGTCTTGCGTTAGCTGATGTTACGTAAAGTGAATGATAAAACGTAGGGTTGATGGGCACCTTTAGGGAGAAGATAAGAGTTATTAGAGTTCTTTTGTCCCTTTGCTGTTTCATTATTCCCTTAATTCCGTGCGGGTCCATTCCGTCACATTTTACTGAGGATTGAAAATGTATTTAATTTCCCAGACTTGACTTAATGATGTGACAAGAAGATAGAAATCATCTGTAGATATTTAAATCAAAGCTGAAAAGAATATTTTTTATATTGCAAATACAATCAACCAGTTGGTCATTCGTGGCATGCAAGCACGTAATTAGAACGAATAATTATTTTTTGCCCATATAATATATGAAAATGTTAAAATGCTTCCAGCATGTACTTAGGAAAATATACATATGTCTAATCCAAGTCAGATCACGTCTAGTCCAAGTCAGATTATGTAATACCTAAATTCTGTTTCTAGGATTTTCATAAAAATTATTCCTACTGCCAGGAAGTATGTCTAATTATATTTTTGTTATATAAATATGTTTTAATATCCCATCTAATGTAATAAACACGAAAATTAGTTCGTCTGTTTGTTTCATTTTATTTTCTTGGCTCAATTATTCAGTCGATCTTCATAAAACTTGACTTACAGATTACCTGTTTTATAGAGACAAATGTAAAATGCATTTTATTTTAATAAATACTAATTTCAGATAATAACTAGTTAAAAATAAAATAAAAAACTTTCATCTCGTGGACAACCCCAATCTGTTTTCGGTGTCTGCGGAAAGACTTCAAATGTTAAGGGCGCTAAACGAGCCTTTCAAATTGTTTGTCTGTTTCGTATCTATGTTACACCTGTCATATTTCATAAAAGTTATTTGTAGTCTTCAAAGGTTTATGGTACTCGTGAACGTGTTTAGGAACATCGAGACTGTTTATGTAACATACTTAATTTTTACGCTGCATGGCGGGGAAGAAACCAATTCGTCGAGCTGATTTATCATTTTAATCAGATCGATGGAAAGTTTGACATTATTAATCAAAATAATTTTTTTTATTAATGATAAACGACGTAGCTACATATACTCCATTTTAATTGTGGTTTATGCTACCATTATCTTCAGTGTTAACTGCAGCATGATATATTTTATGGACCTAAAAATGTTCCTTGAACCTATTTTTGCAAGTTTTATGTGTTTATTTTCTTTTTATTTTAAGTAGCATTCATTCAATTTTTTTTAAAAAGTGAATCAATATATATATATATATATATATATATATATATATATATATATATATATACATATAGTTTATCGGATTTTTTTCGTAGATTTTGGGGAAACGTGTAAATGTATTAAAGACTTCAAAGTTCAGGTCGATAATGAAATATATTTATTAATATTTGTTGTTTAATATCATTTTCACGATAATTATTCATGATATTCTATGATTCATATTTTCTATTTTATATAAACAATCCTATTTTACAGCTACTATCCTCTTTAATCTTAATATTCGTGCGTATTATCGTAATTATACACCTGGTTCTGCAAGGCATAAAACAATAGGTGACCATTGATATGGTACTTTAAATTGACGCAATATTATGGTTCTCAAAGGCTAGAGAAAGGATAAGTTAGAGAAGCTTTGTGGGAAAATAGTACGAAGGCCGAAGATTGTAAGTACGAAGAGAGAATGATGGTAGGGACTGAATAGGAATGGAGGAGAATAAGTAAGAAGAAATAGTGAGGGCAAAATAGGGCATGAGAGGAAGTGGAGGTCGAAAGTCACAGAATGAAAGGAGATAATAAGAATGGATGAAGCCCCGGGGAGAGAGAGAGAGAGAAAGCGCAGAAAACGGAGTAAGAAAGAGGGAGGAGAAGAGGGCGTAGAGAATGGTTGTAATAAAACACTTATTAAAGAAACGTCAGTTAACTCTTCAACTCATATAAGTTGAAGTGAGTTACTTAATACACTGGAACTTAATTATTGAACAGCGACACCTGTTTCGTTTATAAGTATTTTATTATAATCATAGTTGGTTTTCAGCTAGTTGAAAGTAATTTTTTTCCCATAATTAATTACGTAATTATTTTATTTAATTAATTACTTAATTACGTAATTATTCTATTGCAAATATCGACCAAGCCTCTAAGGTAAAAAACTGCAAAGATTCATTAAAACTTGTTCAATGGTATGGAGTGATATTCGCACAGACATAAACTCATTACAATTATATTATGTGGAAATACTAAATATAGTTAATAAATATACTCTAGCAGTGACTAAATTCGATGGTTAAACGAACTACAAGTGGAACATGAGCAGAAGTAGTTGTTGTAGCTAATAATGAAGATGAAAAATAAATTCCAATAATTCTAGTCATCACAGCTTATACAACAACAACGGTTTTTAAATAAATATCAATTTACAAAAAATCTTAAAAAAATATTTAACAGACAAGATGTATTTTTCTAAACAAAATCTTTTATTTTATTACAGCTTATCAAATGAAACGAGTGCAAATTGGATGCGTTCTACTATTTAGACGATATACTTTGTCCATCTTACATCTCCTGGTGTAGTCGGGATCTAATGATGGAGTAAAGCAGATGTTTTAAAACGATTTTACCGAAGATATTTGTCAACATAGATATTAGAGCTGAAAATGGATATCCATCGTCTCAAGCAAATTGATATTAATGAACAATACCATATATTTATACAAATACTCTTATGTAATATATATATATATATATATATATATATATATATATATATGGGTGTGTGTGTGTGTGTATGTGTATAAAAGTCATGATCGTATGTTCGTAACCGCCTAGTTTTCTACACAATCACCTACCACCTTCCATTCTCAGTTGTGGTGGTAGATAAACCTTGGTCTCCCATCCATACTAAGAGGGTTTGGTACAGTATCTCTGCATGGGTGGGAATGCCACGGAATCTTTACTAAGTATGTTCAGGTTTTTTTTCTAGAAAGTGTCAAAAATTTCTGAAAGGTTCCACATTGTTTTGAAATGTCTTACATTTCTCAGATCCATCCGCCTTTCTCACCTCCACAACCACCTCTCACTCTCCTCACCCTTCCCCCACAAGCTACGGGATACCGAATGGATCTAAGTATTCAAGAAAATTCTGAACTCGAAATTATGCGTGCTTTGTTCTATAAATTTCTATTCTGGAAGGTATATGAGATGAACTTGAACGCACGTGTATTATATTTAGTATTATTTTATCAGCTAAAAGGAACGGATCGAAGAGCATAAAAAACTAAAGCACAAAGTGATTTTTTCTGAGCAGTGGACGAAACTGAGACGTCACATTCGGGTCGGTGACGCTGAATCGGGTAAACTCGCGTCCCTTCGGCATCGGCCAAGTAAACTATTTTTAGAGGCAACATGTGCACTTTGTAAATATCAAGTGAACTAATTTTTTAGATATTTAATTAAGTTTGAATCTAAAGTATTTATAAGATATTTTAGTTTCTATAAACTTGTTATATCGTTATTACGGGTAAACTCGGCTCCCTTCGGCATCGGCCAAGTGAGTTCGCTGTCTAACACGGAATGCATCGTTTAAAGAATTACATTTTATTTTTTATTAACATTTTATTTGGCTATAATTTACTATGATACAATTATGTTATTGTATATAATCAGAGTAACATTTCAAGTATATACAGTTAGTGTTAAAACTATAAACAATAAAAATATATTTGTGTATATATATTTTTATTGTTTATAGTTTTTGTCCCCAAAATGCCTAAACGTATGAAACTATTTAAACGACATTGCGAAGAGAGAAGACGACATGGAGAATAGAAACAGAAGAAGAAAAGGTAAAAAAACTTTCAAAAATTCTATGTACCAACTCTATATACATCATTGTCCTATACACGGACATGAAAGGTACACTACGGGTCCTATGTTCACGGCAGAGGAAAAATTGTTGAAGGTATGGAAACGTCTGGATCCTCGTACGTATTAACCGAATATAACAAACTGTCAAAACTGTCGCATTTATTCCGCAAATATGACAAAAATTCCCGTAAACCTTCTTTGACTGGACTAAAAGCTTCTTTTAAACAAAGTGATAATTTTTGCCTTTTCACGTCTCCTCAAAACTTCCTTTACATAATGTGATCATTTTTACTTTTCACATTTCTTTAAAGCTCCTTTACATAATGTGGTCATTTTTACTTTATAACGTTTCTTCAAAGGTCTCTTTACATAATATGATTATTTTTACCTTTTCAAGTTTCTTCAAAGCTCCCTTTACGTAATGCGATCATTTTTAACTTTTCACGTTTCTTCAAAGCTCCTCTTATACAATATGATCATTTTTACCTATTCACGTTTCTTTAAAGCTCCTTTACATAATGTGGTCATTTTTACTTTATAACGTTTCTTCAAAGGTCTCTTTACATAATATGATTATTTTTACCTTTTCAAGTTTCTTCAAAGCTCCCTTTACGTAATGCGATCATTTTTAACTTTTCACGTTTCTTCAAAGCTCCTCTTATACAATATGATCATTTTTACCTATTCACGTTTCTTTAAAGCTCCTTTACATAATGTGGTCATTTTTACTTTATAACGTTTCTTCAAAGGTCTCTTTACATAATATGATTATTTTTACCTTTTCAAGTTTCTTCAAAGCTCCCTTTACGTAATGCGATCATTTTTAACTTTTCACGTTTCTTCAAAGCTCCTCTTATACAATATGATCATTTTTACCTATTCACGTTTCTTTAAAGCTCCTTTACATAATGTGGTCATTTTTACTTTATAACGTTTCTTCAAAGGTCTCTTTACATAATATGATTATTTTTACCTTTTCAAGTTTCTTCAAAGCTCCCTTTACGTAATGCGATCATTTTTAACTTTTCACGTTTCTTCAAAGCTCCTCTTATACAATATGATCATTTTTACCTATTCACGTTTCTTTAAAGCTCCTTTACGTAATGTGGTCATTTTTACTTTATAACGTTTCTTCAAAGGTCTCTTTACATAATATGATTATTTTTACCTTTTCAAGTTTCTTCAAAGCTCCCTTTACGTAATGCGATCATTTTTAACTTTTCACGTTTCTTTAAAGCTCCTTTACATAATGTGGTCATTTTTACCTTTTCACTTTTATTCTAAGCTCCTCTTATATAATGTAATTATTTTTACCTTCCCATGTTTCTTCAAGGCTCCCTTTACATTATTTGATAATTTTTACTTTTACACATTTCTTCAAAGCTCCCTTTACATAATATGATCATTTTTACCTTTTCAAGTTTCTTCAAAGCTCCCTTTACATAAAATATTCATTTTTACTTTTTCACGTTTCTTCAAAGCTCTCTTTACATATTATGATAATTTTTACCTTTCCGCATTTCTTCAAGGCTCCCTTTACATAAAGTATTCATTTTTACGTTTTCACGTTTCTTCAAAGCTCCCTTCATATAAAATATTCATTTTTACCTTTTCACGTTTCTTCAAAGCTCCCTTTACATAAAGTATTCAGTTTTACCTTTTCACGTTTCTTCAAAGCTCCCTTTACATAATGTCATCATTTTTACTTTTTCATGTTTCTTCAAAGCTCCCTTTACATAATGTCATACTTTTTACCTTTTCACCTTTCTTCAAAGCTCCCTTTACATAATGTCATAATTTTTACCTTTTCACGTTTCTTCAAAGCTCCCTTTACATAATGTCATACTTTTTACCTTTTCACCTTTCTTCAAAGCTCCCTTTACATAATGTCATCATTTTTACCTTTTCACGTTTCTTCAAAGCTCCCTTTACATAATGTCATAATTTTTACCTTTTCACGTTTCTTCAAAGCTCCCTTTACATAATGTCATACTTTTTACCTTTTCACCTTTCTTCAAAGCTCCCTTTACATAATGTCATAATTTTTACCTTTTCACGTTTCTTCAAAGCTCCCTTTACATAATGTCATCATTTTTACCTTTTCACGTTTCTTCAAAGCTCCCTTTACATAATGTCATACTTTTTACCTTTTCACCTTTCTTCAAAGCTCCCTTTACATAATGTCATCATTTTTACCTTTTCACATTTCTTCAGAACAGAGTACTTTCATTCATTTTACTTAAAATATTTGTGTCAGTACAAACACAATAAGCATGTTGTTTAGAATCTGAAACACTTGCGATTGTCAAAAAGGACATTTCTTCGCCGCCTCTCGAGCCGCCCTCGGGGTTCATTTTGAAAATCAAATCGCCTTATCGGTATAGCCGCATCCTTTGCCAAACACTTCGCGAATGTTTCAATTTTTTACGTTGATTAGTCCTACGACGAAATTCATATTGGAAAATATCTCATGTTTTTTACTTATTCATAGCTTACGGAATTTAGTCTGCAAATGACATATCAATAAATAAACTTAAAGACAACATAGTCTCAGAGACTAATGACTTACTTCAATTATACAAAAAACGAAATATATCTAGATATAATTTCAGGAATATCGAGGGTCAAACATACTATTTGAGTTTATCGAACATTTTATACTTAAATGATCTAATATCTCAAACTTAACACTCAAAAATATTTATATGGAAAGTTTGATGACGAAATGAACAACAAACAATTTTTTTTAAATTCATGTGCCTTGTAAAAAGCGTTGAAAGACCGTTAGGATTACAAGTTTTCCAAAAACTATTTTTTTTATTACAATCCTCTGTTGTTTATTCTAATGTCTGTTATTTATTCTAATCGAGTTTTTATATCTGGGTCGTTTATTTGTAAATTATGAGTATGTATTCATAATTTACAAATAAACGACCCAGATATAAAAACTCGTGTTAGTAAAATGTGTAGGCGAAATCATGTTAGTGAAATTTATACGTAATTTCAATTGATTCCTATCTTTATAACCGCTCTTTTAATTTATACGTAATTTCAATTGATTCCCATCTTTATAACCGCTCTTTCAATTTATACGTAATTTCAATTGATTCCTATCTTTATAACCGCTCTTTTAATTTATACGTAATTTCAATTGATTCCCATCTTTATAACCGCTCTTTCAATTTATACGTAATTTCAATTGATTCCCATCTTTATAACCGCTCTTTTAATTTATACGTAATTTCAATTGATTTCCATCTTTATAACCGCTCTTTTAATTTTAACTTATGTTAATATTTTAGTTTTCGCTGTGCACTTATTATAACCGACATGTCTGATGGCCTATACTTATTGGTCCTTATTTATATGTAGAAAATTTATATGTACTTAATTCATATGTAGAAAATTTCAAAAGCATATATAAAAGCTATAAATAATTTTTAATTTTCTACACGTTTAACTATTTTTATATTGATAACTATTTTATATAAGGTAATGTCACTGTTTATGTTCTTTCTTAATGGTTTCAATATTATCGTCTAGTACTAGTACCATCAACTCTCAATAAACCAGACCAAAACCAAATAAGTGCAATTTGTGACCAACTCAGACTCTTTTAAAATCTGTAATTACAAATTTAAAAGGGTGAATTCCTTCATCTACCTTGGATCTGAAATCAACACCGGGAATGATTTGGCTCCAGAACTGAAAAGACGAACAACTGCAGCGCACAGATGCTTTAATAGACTAAGAAAATTTCTGAAATCCAATAAGATAAACTACTGAAATCCAATAAGATACACTAAACTACTGTTATACAAACGCTTAATCAGATCAGTACTTTCATATGCATCTGGAACGTAGACATTGTCCCAAGCTGGTGAAAAAACCCTAGCAATTTTCAAACGAAATATCCTCAGATCCATCTTCGGTGGGTTCTTTGACAATGGGTTTTGGAGAACGAGAACTAATGCCAAACTTTATCGCTTATTTAAAGAACCAGATATAATAAAGTGTCTAAAAATTCAACGTATGAAGCGGGTGGGCCATGTAATTAGAATGAAGGAAGACAGAACGACAAAACGACTGGATCTGGAGGAAGACTCAAATTAAGATGGGCGGACTGCCTACAAAGTGTTTTCGACGCTCTCAACATAACAAACTGAAAAACCGTGGCGCCCAGAAGGAGGGCTTGGAACAGTCAGCTCGAGAAGGCCAGGGTCCACCGAGGACTATCCAGCTATTGATGATGACTATTGCCTTAGTACTTATTTTGTTAAAATATAATTACACTAACAACTGATCTAATATTTTAAAGTCAACGTAACCTGATTATCTCTCAAGCAAAGTGTTAACGATAATCACCCTTAAAATTTTTCAACTCAAATTTTCCTTTGCTTGCCACATAATTACTAATTAATAATAAAATGTAAACAACTGTTTATATCGATTATTATGTCGAATGTCAAAATAGACTAGTCATACCTTCTCCAGCTATCCTCAGTTATTCGATAACCACGGTACATTCCATTATTATGAATATGCGCACGTAAATTTCACCTTAATTGGTGTTTTGTACCCTCGTTCATATAATGCAACAACTTAAAATATTAGACATGACACAGTCAACTTCATTGATGGCTTCACATTTTGGGGTGATCCCCAGTATTTTTCTAAAGACCTCTATTTGTGACAACTTAAAAAAATTAGACCATCAATTTTTTTAGGGTTCTGTACCTCAGAAGGAAAAAGGTAACCCTTATGAGATTACTTCGTTTTATATCTATCTATCCATCAAGAACCTTTTGCTTAGGAAAGGCCAGAGGTTTCAAGAAATAAATATCGAATACTAAGGTCTATAGTCCCATAGTCAAGCGCAATTCAACTCAATTTAATAAAATGGTACTGTCTTTCAAACATCACATGCTTCCCATCAAAACTGCCAAACGTTACTTCCCATTGGCGTAGGATTTTCAAAGTATGGACGAAGATGAGTCCGATAGTAGGGTAAGGAAAAAAATCCGATAATCATAGATTTATAATTCTATGTCGAATTTTTATGTGAAAAAAAATTTCTGGGTTTTACAGTTTTTGTTTTTTTTTTTGTAAATTTGTAAATTTCCCATTTACTAGCAGTTTTGGCTTTAATCATGACTAATAAAGTCTAAAAATTTCTGTCGCTTGTCTTGACTAATTCAGTTTTAGTCGTAAGCATTATAACTAGGTACTATGACAGTTTTATTCGTAATCATTAGCTATGATTACGAAAATATTTATTTGAGGAGATTTGAGAAAACCTTTTTACAGACGTTGAAAAACGTTATAAAAAACAAAAAATACATGATTTAATAGAAAGAAAAAATAAAAATATTATTAATCAACTCCTTACTTATTGGTGGTAACTGATAAACACATGTAACATGGTAATAGTAGCATTATCAAAGATTCAATAAAAGTGACAGCCATGATTTTTTCGGGAAATTTAAATTACTCTTCATGAGAAAACACTTCGCCAAGTTCATTTCTCGGGATTTCCCCTACTCGGTGGAGAGTCCCTGTCCGATCCCCCGGCCGAATTATAAGACCACAGAGACAATATGTAAGTCACCCGACTCACACGCTATTATTAATAACAATTTTTAATAACTTTTTGACTGAACAAAATTAGTGCTGTCACGATTTATTGAAAAATTGAGTCATGGCTAAATAAAATTCCTGAAAAATTTAATCATGACTTAGACTAATTTTTTTTTATCATGTTTAATTTATTCATGTATAACTTAATCGACTAAAACTTTCAATATATTAAGAAATTTAGTCGGCCAACACTGCTTAATAAGTTTTACAATAATATAACAATATTGAGCCCTTAGGTGCCAAAGACCTTAATATTCAATACTAATTTCGACCTGATACCTATGGCCGTGCCGAGAAAAAGTGTTTTGACAGATGGCAATAAAGTGATCCTCTAAGGGTTCCGTTATTTCATTCTGAGATACATGTTGTAATACTAAATTTGTATTATTGAATAAAAAATATTTATCCTACAGGAATTAAAGCCTTTACACACCACGCATCATGCACGACCAGCAGAAAGAGAGAGTTCGCTATACGAAAAGGACAAACTACGCGGTATGTTTTTCTCGCCTTTTCATATAACGTTATCTCAGAATAAAATAACGGTATCCTTAAAGGATCACTTTCTTGTCCGTCTAATTTTTACGAAATTAAATATTTTTTTATTTCTTTCAAAAAATATATTTTCAGCTGTAACCTTTCGAGAACAGGTGCGCAATATATACAAAACATTGGACGTACTGACAAAATGTGGACACGCCACAAACCGCATTTAACTTTAGATAACACTCCTTATCAATATTATCTTGTTTATCACTACGTCGGAATTGTTTTAAACCAAGTCTAAGCCCGGCTTTTCGAAAAAGATTGATTAAAGGTGAATCCCATTTCTCGGCGTTATACTTTTGTAGGTCTAATCAGGTTTATCAACTTTCAACTATGACATATCTTAAATCTTAATACTACCGCGTAGATATTGAGAATTATTGTTTGTTTATATCAGTAAAGCTATGTCTACTAAATTTATATACAATTTATTTATTTCTCTATTTATAAACTTTCCTATCCACAAATTGAGGAGATAAACATGTTTGCTTCAATTGATGTTGAACCTGTTTTTTTCCACAACGCTCGACTAGTTAACAACTAAAATTGTGTTTTGAGTTATAAACCACTTTGCAACTTAAGTAATCACTTGAGTGAAACCAAAAAATGAAGTACTTAGCACACGGTGCAACTCACATTTGTTAGTTTCATATCCCAAACGAACAGAAAGCCAGTATCCCTAAAGAAAGCCAGTAAAAGCAGTATTCCTATATATTTTGCATTAAGTATTTTATTTTTGTCAGTGTATTGAATCTTGTCGTTTGTCAAGTACTGACTCTGATGTTGAAGAGATTATATTATTATAATGGGCGTCAACGGAAGAGAATGCAAAAAAGATTAATTTATACACAAATACAAAAATCTACTAAATACTAAATGTTTAGCATTCTCCAGCATATCAAGATTCTTAAATGAAGCCAGGCAATGAAACGCTACCAAATGAGACAGGCATACGTTCATAAAGTATTGAGTCCAGGTGTTACAAGAATATTAATGACACAATTTTATGAATTAAATGAAAAAATAACCCCTTGAAAGTTTAAATAAATCGGCAATTAGACAAATAAAAACTCATGAATATTTTTATGAAAAGTCAGGTTATTTTTTATAATCGTTTGTATTTTGACGAAACTCATTGAAATAGCAACATGAAACAAAATGCAAATTGGGTCTCGTTGTAACCTCCAAACAAAGATGTAACATACTAAGCCACAAAACCCACAAACCGTGTTACTAAAAAAACTACGTAAAACTCGAGAAGAACGAAAAAAACAACAAAGAATGAATGTCAATGTCAGTTGATAACACAGAATGAATGTTAATATCTTTTGTCAACACAGAATAAATGTCAACCCCAGTTGACAGCACAGAATGAATGTCAATATCAGTTGCCAACATAGAATGAATGTCAATCTCAGTTGACAACATAGAATGAATGTCAATGTCAGTTGACAACACAGAATGAATGTCAATGTCAGTTGACAATACAGAATTAATGACAATGTCAGTTGACAACACAGAATGAATATCAATGTCAGTTGCCAACACAAAATGAATGTCAGTGTCAGTTGACAACACAGAACGAACGTCAATGTCAATTGACAACACATAATGAATGTCAATCTCAGTTGATAACACAGAAAGAATGTCAATGTCAGTTGACAACACAGAATGAATGTCAATGTCAGTTGATAATACATAATGAATGTCAATCTCAGTTGACAAGACAGAAAGAAAATCAATGTCAGTTGCCAACACAAAATGAATGTCAATCTCAATTGGCAACACAGAATGAATGTCAATGTCAGTTAGAAGTGTATTTTTAATTACATTAGACAATGGCTACACATTAAAAAAAGCAATCGATATTGATTATTTTTTGTAAAATTATCTAGAAAGTTATTATGTACTTCGTATTGCTATTTTCAACCCTTATTAACAAATATTGAATATATTTGGCGTTAATTCTGTAGAAATTCATTATCCCATAATTTTTATTCAGAACTAATTAAAACTATGTGATGTAGTATTTTATCTACTTTATTTAAATTCTGTACCACGCCCTAGGTTTCATTGTATGACATCTTCAGGTGGGCAATTGGAAAGGTTCTCTTCAAATTACCCACCTGAAAATGATGTCATCCAACGAAACCTAGGTCGCGGTTAATAACTTAAACAAAGTAGATATATTACTAGTTTATCAACAATGTATGATATACTAAGAATATAATATATGCGCGTTTATTCAGATAACTTTTTAAATTTTGTACCATAGTTACAAATTTTATTTATTTTTTTGCCTTTTATTGGGTGTCAATCGCTGATGTTTACCTTTATAATTTAAAAAGCACCAGCTCTTTTAAAAATAATAGTATATTTATGTAACGTCAGGCACATATTCGCTGGTCTTCTTTGACAAGCATATACTTCTTATTATGGAGTAAGAAATAAATAATTTTATCTGCCATTTTGCTTTTAAAAGATTGATACCACGAAACGTGTGTCCAGATAATGTTACTCAGTCATGCCTAAGAAGCTGGACAGGTTTCATGAAACTTGATTTAGACATAGTTTATAATTATATGTAATAAATAGCTTTACGCTCTATCCATCTTGCATGACCAGCAAGAAGATATATCACTACTTGAGAAGGCAAAATAAACATACCGTTCAGTCTGTCCTTTTTATATAGCGATGTCTCTTTCTTATCTTTTATTATCATTCTATACGCTAAATCAACCACTTTTTTTAAAATGTTTTCATTGTATAGAGTCCACTCTGTTATGGTATAATTATATAAAAATGTTTCACATTTGCCTATTTCCCCGTGACGGATCCATTTTCTTATAAAAAAGAAAATTTTACATATTTTTTTACGTTTTCAGGCGATAATGGCTTATTGGGCAGACATTTTCGCTAACATTTCCGGAAGAAAAGGGTTTCAAGAAGAACATTTATCCAGAGGGATATAGGGTATATAAAATATTTCTAGGTCATGCAAGCAATGAGCAGTAATGATATAAGTGACGCGAATCAACCATGCCCAAAAAATTTTCGAGTTATAATGTTGAAACCTTTATTTACAGAGATATTAAAATCATATTTGGAGAAATCGCAGACAACATAAAAATCTTGACTAATTATTATAGATTTTTTGCTAAAAATCTTGTTATTTTACAACTGGCTTTTGTCTAAAAGATAAACGAAAAAATAAAGTACGCGACTGAAATAATTTTCATTTTATCACGAAATAATCATTACATTTTATTTTTTAACCACAAAGTCCAAAAGTATACACAAATATATGTACATATATCAGTCCTACAAAGATGACTAACCATCGGTACATAGATCTGGTAACAAGAAAAATGTTTAATTTTATATACAACCAACGAAAAAAATTAAAAAATACAATTAAACAATGCAAAAGTACAAAAAAATACGGTTAAATGTCATCAGAACACTTTGTTAACATTTCTAAGGATAATGTCCATTTAACCAAATTTTATTTTAATTGTTGTTATCAGTCGTACATTTCAGACCAATAGGCAACATATTGTAATATTTAATAGCAGTATAACTCGCATACTTATGCCTAATTGACTTGTTATTTTTTTCTAATGAAATACCCTTATTTCTAGCATTAATGGGTAGTTCTTCATACTTCTTTTTACAATTACTATATTTTAATAATATAGAAGTAACAACAAAAGATTTACTAATATTAAATAAATATTTTATTGTTAATTCTATATTAATGAATTATATTAGATATATTAGAAAACAGAGTGTAATCCTTTTCGGATTTTGTTTCATTTGGTCTATCTGTCCGTCAGTATCATAGATAATTACTGGGTCTATCTGTCCGTCAGTATCATAGATTATTACTGGGTCTATCTGTCCGTCAGTATCATAGATTATTACTGGGTCTATATGTCCGTCAGTATCATAGATTATTACTGGGTCTATCTGACCGTCAGTATCATAGATTATTACTGGGTCTATCTGTCCGTCAGTATCATAGATTGTTACTGGGTCTATCTGTCCGTCAGTAGCTACTGAACGGATTTTGTTTCCGTTTTCATTAATGGATATAATTCAGTTTCACATTCATAAAAGTTACAATGAATAATCTATGAATATTTTGGAAATTACCTGACCCCTGATAATGACTAGCTACGAAATTGGTAAAAAGTATTCGTCGAAGACGTATCTTGACGATCGCACCATAAATATTTGAAGATACGTAGAAACAATGTAAAGCAATACTGTTCTTCTCAAAAAGTTCTACGAGAAAGTCTGCAACAACATATGAGTATACATTACATAACATTCATAATAAACGTTCTTCTACAGGTTATTGTTAAAAACTGTCCACAATTAAATAAAACTACGTGATGTAGCATTATTTCTACTTTCTTTAAGTTCTTTACCATATTACAACATCTTCAGGTAGGCTATTAACTTTTAATATCTTCAGGTGGGCTATTAGCTTTCAATCTTTGCTAATAGCTCTGAAGATGTTGTAATACAACGAAACCTAGGTCGTGGTAAAGAACTTAAAGAAAGTAGAAATAATACTACATCACGTAGTTTCATTTAATTGCGAATAATGAATTTCTGCAAAATTAACGCCAAATATATTCAATATTTAAAAACTGTCTTAATTCTAATCAAAATTAAGTTTTAAAGTGATCTTTGTTAATTCATGTAGAACAAATTCTATTACGTGTCACAGCCTTCATTATATATTATAGCCTTCATTACTTAACCTTCTAAAGTCGGAAAGGGTTGATACACGGAGAGGATGATTACTAGCATATGTTTACATGAATTGCTGTTTTACCTGCGACTTGCTATTGTCCAAGTAGCTTTATTTAACATTATATTGAAGAACATCTTTGTAGACTAGGTTTGTAATTCTCTTAACGGGAGGCACCAATAGGACCATACTGCTGGGAGATATTACCTTAAAGTGAGCCGCATAAACTTCTTCGTGAGGGAAATAGTCCTCACACAACTGCGGCTAACTTAGCTACTGAACTTATGCCTTATTAATTGTCATCGAAAAGCAGACATTGATTCTGGTTTAATTTTAAGATATACGATTTTAAGTAGCCATAGTAGTAGGTAAACAAAGTTCACAAAATGTATATTAAAGGTGGTGTAAAACGCGTTGTAGACGAGATTCGCTGATTTTTTAAATATAATTCAAACTATAAGTATGTAACTTATTTTAAAGTTTAAAAATTATTTACCGTCTAGTTTAAATTAGTTATTCCACCATACTTTTAATTTCAGTAGTAGACTGCCTAGGTTAGTCTTCTGCGCGTATCTATTTCGTTGCTCTGATTTTATTTCCTCCTCACAACTTCTGGACCAAGATATTCTTGGTCTACTTCTATTGGAATACGACCTTCATAACTATACTTTTAGTATTTATTTTCTCTCAATGGAATGAACAAAAAAAGTGAAGAAATTACTTTGAGTGAAAAGTACTTGTTAGTTTTTCTGTGTTTTGTGTAACATTAATAAATTACCTCAAAAAAATTATTTAGTAGCTTCCTGATATATATTTATATTTTCTTCACTCTATCTCCCACCTAAGCAGGGAAGCAATGATAATGAAACGCCATACTGCTCTACCCTAACTTTCTTCTTTCGCTTTATTAAATTTTAAACATGCTCTCAGACAGATACAAGACTATTTTTGGCGTCCAAATATAAAGCGGAGGTTTTAGGGAAATTCAAAATCGTGCCAATGAGAATGAAAATATTTTACCGGAAATTGTTTAGAAAATACATGGCAGCAAATACCATGGAAAAATATGAAACAGGAATACAGACGATAATTAGCTGACCTCGGCTTCCGTATTATAATTACTAATGTTTAAACCTTCCCCACAATAGATAAAAACTTTAATATCAGAAGTAAGGACTCCCTCATTAAAGTTGGTCTAAAAATCAACGTTAAAAAACAGGAAATTATGACTAATAATAGAGACGAAGGAAAATGTAAATTGTCAAAGATCTACTTATAAATCCGCAAGATATTCCCGTATAAAGCGTAGAGTAACTAATGTATGGAAAAATGTCGACCCACTGATGTATATATTAGAGATGTGCTATATCAGTATTTTTTCGTACTAGGTGATCCTGTTACAAATAATTAAAAATAATAGGTGCTTATATCTGGTACAAAATACTAGGCCATACGCTGCACGCATACTTGCCGGGAGTACGTAACATAAACACTCATCATAAAAATATTCAATATTTTTTTGCTCGTTACATACGGGGATTTCTCAAATTTTGGTCTTTCACTTATTTTAATGAAATTGAACAAAAAGTTACAAAAATAAAATTTAATGGTTATTGTTTTAATTATATAAAATATTTTGTCGCGGATCTTCAGAGACTATGAATGAATATGAGCGCACCAAATATAGATACTAAATAGAATTTATATAGTCTAGAGAATATCTAATTAGAAGCAAACACCAAGTACGGCGAGTATATGAGGTACTAACTTATCCTAGAGTGTTCTAACTTACTTACGCGCCTATTACGTGGAACGTTTCTACTGTGAGGTACTAACTTATCCTATGTTACAAACACGCGCCTATTACGTGGAACGTTTCTACTGTGAGATACTAACTTATCCTATGTTACAAATACGCGCCTATTACGTGGAACGTTTCTACTGTGAGGTACTAACTTATCCTATGTTACAAATACGCGCCTATTACGTGGAACGTTTCTACTGTGAGGTACTAACTTATCCTATGTTACAAATACGCGCCTATTACGTGGAACGTTTCTACTATGAGATACTAACTTATCCTATGTTACAAATACGCGCCTATTACGTGGAACGTTTCTACTGTGAGGTACTAACTTATCCTATGTTACAAATACGCGCCTATTACGTGGAACGTTTCTACTGTGAGGTACTAACTTATCCTATGTTACAAATACGCGCCTATTACGTGGAACGTTTCTACTGTGAGGTACTAAATTATCCTATGTTACAAATACGCGCCTATTACGTGGAACGTTTCTACTGTGACGTACTAACTTATCCTATGTTACAAACACGCGCCTATTACGTGGAACGTTTCTACTGTGACGTAATAACTTATCCTATGTTACAAATACGCCCCTATTACGTGGAACGTTTCTACTGTGAGGTACTAACTTATCCTATGTTACAAATACGCGCCTGTTACCTGGAACGTTTCTACTGTGAGGTACTAAGTTATCCTATGTTACAAACACGCGCCTATTACGTGGAACGTTTCTACTGTGAGGTACTAACTTATCCTATGTTACAAATACGCGCCTATTACGTGGAATGTTTCTACTGTGAGGTACTAACTTATCCTATGTTACAAATACGCGCCTATTACGTGGAATGTTTCTACTGTGAGGTACTAACTTATCCTATGTTACAAATACGCACCTATTACGTGGAACGTTTCTTGTTTCATTCTTTCTTAAGAATGAATTTATGGAATGAACGGGATAACCTACGTACAGCCGTTATCGCTTTGTTTTTCTTTCTCATACTAATTGAGCCATTACAAAGAGAGACGGAAAGCTGCCTATTATGTAAGTCCGTTCCACACAAATACTTCTTATTGGTATAGATGCAGTATATACGCCCTATCTCTAGTATATATTTAAAAATAAAAGCAATTTTTTTTAAATTTTTTCAGCTATATCGTTTTCAACGCGTCTAATGAGCCGCTTATGTACCAGCAAAATAATATATCAATATTGGCAAAATGATATAATTTACTTGGATGAATAATAATCTTTTTTATGTATATTATAAACTATCATAGTATTTAAGTCTACTGCCTGGTTAATACGAGTAGAACTCGCGCTATGAAATTTACAAATATACTTTGACACATAGGGTAGCCATCCGTCCTCTTTTCTCTGGACACTTTCCTCTTTTTAAAAGCGCCTAGGATCATCTAGGGAGATTTTTTAAATCTGCACGTGATTTCAAGGAAAGCGATTTTTTATTATTCATACTAAGGACTTATGAAAGAAATAAACAAAAAGCGGATACTGTGTCGTAAGACTAAATATAAATTTTATGACCTTGAGCCTAAGTACAATATAAAGATTTAAAACCAGAAATTTTAAAACTCTATCTAGCCATTATGATTATGAAAATACACAAATATTATAACAATACACGAAGATTGTAAAAATATACAAAGATTCTAACAATACACATAGATTATAACAACACACTAAGATTATAACAATACACAAAGATTATAACAATACACAAACATTATAACAATACACAAAGATTGTAAAAATACACGAACATTATAACAACACACGAAGATTATAACAATACACAAAGATTGTAAAAATACACGAACATTATAACAACACACTAAGATTATAACAACACACGAAGATTATAACAATACACAAAGATTATAACAACACACTAAGATTATAACAATACACAAAGATTATAACAACACACTAAGATTGCAACAATACACAAAGATTGTAAAAATACACGAACATTATAACAGCACACGAAGATTATAACAATACACAAAGATTGTAAAAATACACGAACATTATAACAACACACTAAGATTATAACAATACACAAAGATTATAACAATACACAAAGATTGTAAAAATACACGAACATTATAACAACACACGAAGATTATAACAATACACAAAGATTGTAAAAATACACAAACATTATAACAACACACTAAGATTATAACAATACACAAAGATTATAACAACACACTAAGATTATAACAATACACAAAGATTATAACAACACACTAAGATTACAACAATACACAAAGATTGTAAAAATACACGAACATTATAACAACACACTAAGATTATAACAATACACAAAGATTGTAAAAATACACGAACATTATAACAACACACGAAGATTATAACAATACACAAAGATTATAACAACACACTAAGATTATAACAATACACAAAGATTATAACAACACACTAAGATTACAACAATACACAAAGGCTGTAAAAATACACGAACATTATAACAGCACACGAAGATTATAACAATACACAAAGATTGTAAAAATACACTAACATTATAACAACACACTAAGATTATAACAATACACAAAGATTATAACAATACACAAAGATTGTAAAAATACACGAACATTATAACAACACACTAAGATTATAACAATACACAAAGATTATAACAACACACTAAGATTATAACAATACATAAAGATTATAACAACACACTAAGATTACAACAATACACAAAGATTGTAAAAATACACGAACATTATAACAGCACACGAAGATTATAACAAAACACAAAGATTGTAAAAATACACGAACATTATAACAACACACTAAGATTATAACAATACACAAAGATTATAACAACACACTAAGATTATAACAATACACAAAGATTATAACAACACACTAAGATTACAACAATACACAAAGATTGTTAAAATACACGAACATTATAACAGCACACGAAGATTATAACAATACACCAAGATTGTAAAAATACACGAACATTATAATAACACACAAAGATTATAACAATAAGCAAACATTAAATATGCGAAAGATATTACAATACACAAAGATATGTGTCTGACAAAACTCATTTTTACTATTGATTTTATTTTACAAGCCCTTTACTATTAATATTAATTACTGACTACTATTAACTTTAATATTTTTCGAGTTTAAATTAAGGATGTTGTCTTGAATTGATTTTTTATTGTTTATGTAATAGATAAAGGGTTCTACATTATGGTACGCAATATTTTTTATTTATAATTTATAAGGTAACTAAGAAATGACATAGAAGAAATAATTTATTTTAGTTTTCTGTAAATAATTTAAATTAACCTTTTAGGTCTCATTTTAATCTAATACGAGCTTTGAATTTAATACGAGCTTTGAATATATACGAGCTTTGAATTTAATAATTTGAGTGTCCGGGGTTACAATCGAAATGTCCGGAGTTTTTAGCTTGTCACTTCTAATTTTCTAAATGTCAGTGTGCTAACCCTAGACTAACCCTAGTAAATATATAAGCTACGTGATATTTCTAGTAAACTATTTTCAAGTATCAATATTATTTTACCATGTATTTCCTGGTACATCTTTCATAGGTATAAAAGTATTGTAAATACGTAAAAACTACAGCATTTAAAAGCATCGCTATAGTTTCATAAAAACTTTAGGTGCACTTTTAATTTAAGCTATTTTTTCATAATTTTCACTATAGCAATCTGAAGACAGAGGGGGAGGAGTCGTATTGTATTGCAGATATTCTTAGCAATATCGCTATACATATCTTACGTAAGATTCTGAAATAAATTATTTTAAAACCGGTATAAGTCAACATTTCAATTGGAACGCAAAAAAAAATGGAAAAAAATTGATGTGCTTAAAACCACAATCTAGAAGTAAAAACCAATATAACCGTACTTTGCATGGCAACCAATATAACCGTACTTTGTATGTGGGAAATTTTCAATAAGAAAATTAAAAAAAGCACAGAAAGAGCAAACGTTATTATATTAAATTATACTCTAATAAAATATTATTCAAAAAGGGAACGTAATACTTGAAAAATGCATCCGTGTTTCGCAGTCAACTCGCTTGGCTGACGTTGGAAGGAGCGGAGTTTACCCGAATAATGCACTGCACATTCAATGGATCATATTTCAGGATTTTCGAATTTGGAACTCGCTTGGCCGATGTCGAAGGGACCCGAATTTACCCAAACAATACACTGCACACTTAATGGATCACATTTCATCATTTTCGAATTTGGAACTCGCTTGGTGGATGTCGTGGGGACCCGAGTTTACCCGAACAATGCATTGCACACTTAGTGAATCACATTTCATCATTTTCGAATTTGGAACTCGCTTGGTGGATGTCGTGGGGACCCGAGTTTACCCGAACAATGCATTGCACACTTAGTGAATCACATTTCATCATTTTCGAATTTGGAACTCGCTTGGTGGATGTCGTGGGGACCCGAGTTTACCCGAACAATGCATTGCACACTTAGTGAATCACATTTCATCATTTTCGACTTTGGAACTCGCTTGGTGGATGTCGTGGGGACCCGAGTTTACCCGAACAATGCATTGCACACTTAGTGAATCACATTTCATAATTTTCGAATTTGGAACTCGCTTGGCCAATGTCGAAGGGACCCGAATTTACCCGAACAATGCACTGCATACGTAATGGATCACATTTCATCATTTTTGAATTTGTAAGTCGCTTGACAGATGCCGAAAGGAGCCGAATTTACCCAAACAATACACTGCACACTTAATGGATCACATTTCATCATTTTCGAAATTGGAACTCGCTTGGTGGATGTCGTGGGGACCCGAGTTTACCCGAACAATGCACTGCATACGTAATGGATCACATTTCATCATTTTTTAATTTGGAACTCGCTTGGCTGATGTCGAAACGAGCCGAGTTTACCCGATTCAGCGTCACCGACCCGAACCTAAAGGCTCAGTTTCATTCACCGCTGGGGAAAAGTGGGCAAGTGCACATAAAAAGTTTTCATTTCAAAAAGAAATTCATTTTCTTATTACTATCTATAAAATTTCCATATTAAAATTTATGATTGTTAACTATTGCTGGATTGTGGATTATCATGTTTGGTCATTATGCCAGATTTCAAGTTTCTTCGTCGAACGGTTTCTGAAAAAAGCGGCTGTTACAGACAAACTTATGAGTGTTCTCATGTTTCCTTTTCAAGCACGACTCCTTAAAAAAATTTAAATTATGTGAAAAGTAACAGTTCTGTAATAACCATACTCATCGGATGCACGAAAACAATGGCACCTAAAATTCACAGCTGCCGGCTCTGCAAACTCTACTAATATCGTATTAAATATTCCATTACTTAATATACATAAGTTCATAAAAAGAAAAAAAATTACAATTTACTTAAAAGTGTATTTATTTTTGGGTCGTTTAAGTTAAATTCATTGTCTACTTATTTTGTTGAAAAACAATTAAAATAAACTAACACTCGCCTTTACTACATTGGAATAATAACAATAAGATTATGTACGAGTATATCTAAATCCAAACTACTTAATACAATGTCGCTTCCTAATAATTCAATGTACGAATTAATGGATTACGGAGCTTATTTTTTCCGTTTCACGGCAGCTGGCCATAAATTCATTTTAAAGTCGCTTGACTCTATAAAACTTGTTTTAACTATTTCTTCCAGTATTTCTGCAGTTCACTTTTGGCTTGGCTCACTTTGAATTATTAATTTACAAAACCCATTTCGTTTGTACACAAAAACATTTATTTTACTCAAGAGCCATTATTGTTTTCTTTTTTATCCGCAGTGAGCGCTATTGCGCTACTGCCTTTTTGTCGCGCTACTGCCTTTTTATCCCCACCTCGACTATCCTTGGATGGGGAGAGGGGAGAGGAGGGTTAGGGGTAACCAATCGGCGAATAGGATATGTAAACATGAGCATAATAATAGAGAAACTGTTGAAATCAAAAAGAGACGAAGGAAAAGTGTAAATTGTAAAAGAGCTACATCTATATCTACAATATATTTCCGTACAAAGGGAGCAATAGCTAATGTATGGAAAAATTTTCTAGCTACTAAGTATATATATATATATATATATATATATATATATATATATATAACTAAGTATATATTCTATATAACTCACTAAGTATATATGTATATATTCTTTTAAAAACTGTTCGAGAAATAAGTACATTTTCATTTCAGCGCTGTCTATATAGTTTGCATATAAGGACTAACAGAGTTAAACCCGCGAATATTGTTAATATTGATATAAATTATATGGCCATTAATAGAAAAATCAGCAGATAATGAATAAAAGCGTTATTGGAAAAATAAAAATTATTAAACTGTATCTCATAATATTTAAGACAGAAAACTAATACGTTGGACATGATAAGGTCAATCAAAAAGCTAAAAAGTGAGTGGGCTCGTCACGTAAAATGTGGGTGAGCTCGTCACGTAAAATGTGAGTGTGCTCGTCACGTAAAATGTGAGTGGGCTCGTCACGAATAAAGATTCAGAAATCATAGATTAACACGAGCTACTATAGAATGGTCCCTCTTCACCAGCTTATCCCAAGACGAGTTCTTGGAATGAGTTCGAGAGAAAAGCTAGTGAAATTTATAGGAAATAGAAAAAGTCGTGTTATTAGATGGACTAATCCAAGTATAAAATGTGGTCCGTATATTAATGGTCTTGCATGTATAAATGCGGCTCCATGAACATAATACATCTCCATGAACATAATACAGCTCCATGAACATAATACATCTCCATGAACATAATACTCGAACATTTCAATGAGCGTAACACATTGAATACCATATGGATTAGATAATAAGGTCACAAATACTCGTAAACTTATTGAGTAATATTGAAGTTTCTCTTTTTAATTACTAAATACATTTTTGCAATGAAAATTATGGAAACCTCCATAATAAATCTGTAATCCATTTTTTTTTATTATTTTAACCGACTAAAAAAACATTAATTTCAAGAGTCAACCCCGGTACTTCTGAGTTCAAAGTTCAGTAATTTACCAGTGTGTCAATGACTTATTCGGAAAAACAATGAAATAAGGATGTACTTACTACGTACGGTTTTATTTGTGCTAATTTTGTATTAATTAAGTAAAAAACTTGTTTTAGAAAAAACAATGAAACAAAGGTGTACTTATTATATACGTTTTCACTTGTGCTAATTTTGTATTAATTAAGTAAAAACCCCGTTTTGAAAAAACAATGAAATAAAGGTATACTTACTAGGTACGTTTTTACTTGTGCTAAATTTGGTTTTAATGAAGTACAAAACCTGTTTTGAAAAAACAATGAAATAGTATACCTTACTTACTATATACGTTACTATTTGTGCTAATTTTGTATTAATTAAGTAAATAACTTGTTTTAGAAAAACAATGGAACAAAGTTATACTTACTATATACGTTTTCACTTGGGTCAAATTTGTATTAATTAAGTAAAAAACCTGTTTCAAAAAAAACAATGAAATAGAGGTATACTTACTAGGTACGTTTTTACTTGTGCCAAATTTGGTTTTAATTAAGTACAAAACGTGTTTTGATAAACCAATGAAATAAAGATATACTTAAAAACAGGTAACCTCTGATTTTTCAAATATCTACAACTAATGCATTAATATAATTACATAACACAAAACATCCCCATAAACATATCCAATGTTAACAGAAAAAAATGGGTCGTTGCAAGATGTCCCGATTTTCAGGGGTGTCATGATTCGTCTCGTGAAAACCTTACGCAGGACGCCTGACGTCCTGAGCATTTTTCGTTTCTACTGACCATTATAAATTTAGTGCATAATTAATTAAACCTATATAAACGGAGAGCCTCCGAAATTAGTTTCTGAATGTGGCGACTTCAACGACCGAATGTTTTAATATATAAAAGTAAAAATGAGTGGTGAGAAGTCTGAAGATACTTTAATATTACATATATTCCTAAATAATACGACTAAAATTAGATGAAATGAAAACAAATATTAGTTAATGACTTTCTAAGTTTATTTTATAACAAAATTTTACGACTGACTGTAGAATATGGATGAGTTATATAACTGAAGCTTAAAAATTTTAATTAATCATGATTAAGCATACCTAATTTATTAACACCTACTTAAGTACTATCAAGTAACGAGATCGATTGTAAAATGTCTATGTTGTATTGAAGTGTGTTTGTATTGAATATGATAATACTTTAATTATAAAACTTGAATGAATATTTTCGCTTAATTATTAATCTCTTTTTTATATCACGATTTTTTGCAACTTTTTACAAAATATCTAGTGTTACCAGTTCTAAAAAAGAAATTGTGTCTGGTAACACTTGCTCTTGCCTAACAATAGAGCTATCTGGAAGTTTGTTGTGCGGAGAGGTATATAAATAACAAATAAATAAACACAATATCTTAAAACATACTGGACAAGTCACCTAACAAATCCACATCTTGCCAGTATCTCTAAAATGACCGCGAAATGACAGTCAATTCATAAAAACGTCAAGTTGTCATTGATAAAAATACATATCACAGATCACGCGAAACTCGCGTAACTTTTCAATAGATTTAACATCATTAAGATAAAATAACAAACGATAACCTCGAAATTCATTCAACCGGAAATCCTTTAAGCAAAGCGCATATCGAAGGCAATGAAATACAATATTTTGACGCGATAACTTCGATATGTACACTACTTACAATTATGTAAACGTGGTGAGGGTTATGAACATATCCATTAACCTAACAAAACGTTACATTGGAGAGAGCTAAATGGATTGTGATAGATTACGTTTAAATTATAGCAATAATATAGCTTTATATTGCAATTGTAATTAATAACAGTCTCATCCGTATAACACTCAGCATCACCAAACTGGTCCTTTCTGACAACATCTTAATAATAGCATATCTTGCAGGTGTTATTCGCAGCAACTAAGCTACGAATTTTGGCTATATAAGTAAAAATAACTCGTTTAATTTACAGGTTTACAATTTGGATATAGTTTATGGAAAGAGAAATATGATGCTATTTTAAGATGCCAAATTTCCATTAAGATACCAAATTCGCGGGTTAATTTTTGAAGGTATTACAGTCCAGAATATCATCGCATAATTCGCGCGGGGCGCCTCACTGGACCATTTAAATTTTAAGTCAGGTGTAGCAAATTATGTTCAGAATAATATCCATCTAGTAACTATATATCTGGCTAGTTTAAAGTATATACCTATTTCTGTGGAAAAAAAACTCTCTTACGTCTTCCTAACACCACGCGGGCGAATCCGCCGGTAAAAGCCAGTTAGGCATTTATTTTTTTTTAATTTACGTGCAGATGGAAAATTGGAGTAGTTACACCTATGCGTTCTAATAAGGATAACAAGACAATTAAAAAATTCAATTATTTCCGATATCTGTATATGATACAATATAATTGCTTCCACTTTCTATTTCCTGCCAATTTCCTCTTGACTATGCTGGGTTTCCATTCCTCACAACTCAGAAGAGACGTTGCGCTTATGAAATATCTTCCTATTAAAAGGAAAAATCCTAAGTAAACTTTCATTCTTCGCACCTGACAATTTTCTGCGTTCACGCAATCATCACCTTTTTGCTATACCACCCTCTAGAACCGAGTTATATCGGAACTCTCCAATTTGTCGCTATATTCAACTGCTCAACCAACTCATCGCGGTAGCACCAGAGTATGACTTGTTTATGATGAGTGTGAGTAAATTCGTCCAAATGCCTCGTCATATTTTGTAGTTTTTCTTTCACGTTTAGTCTAAAAGTTTTAATTTTGTTAAATCATTAATTTCTTATCATTACGAATAGGTTATAGGTAATATATAGATAAATGTGTGTGTGTTTGTGTGTGTATGTAAATAAATAAAATAATAAACATTATAGAACATAACGAAGATACATATCAATTAATTTATTCTCACATATTATACTCTGTTGGTGTCGGAGCAATTGTATGCCATGGAAAAATGGGTAATTTTGATATAATTCAATTCTAAATGTAGTATAGCAAAAATATGATGACTACGCGAGCGCAGGAAGTTATCAGATAGGAAGAGTGAGAGTTTTTCCGATAAATTGAAGCATAAACATTTTCTATTTAACAGTCGGAAAATAAATTTCACTAAAGAAGCTTCTTTTCTGAGCTTCGACCTAAGATAACAAAGCACACCCTAGATATAATCGGTGTGAAACAGAAAAGAGAATTAACCACAATCGCCTCGCGTACAAATATGGTAAAAACGTTTTTTTGAATACGTTCAAATATCAGGCTGTATTCAGTTTCATGTGAGTTCCAAATAACAGATCTGGCTTCTAACATATCGTTAAGTCCCTGGCATTATGCAATACAAATCAAAGCCTCCAAGCGCGAATCGACTTTAACCCTTTAAATGATTATTTCAATACATGGGCATAAGGGCGCCTGTCTACTTTATTTCATCAAGAATTCTCTGACGTAAATTTTAACTTACACTGGTGTTTCACCATATGGAAGTGAAAAAATGTTAGAAAATCCAAGAAAATTTGCTTTTTAGCGGTCACAGTTGTCGATCTACAGCCGTGTTTATGACGATTTCTCAAAAGTTTACTAATACGTTATAAGTTATTATTGTAAGTTTAATTCCTAATACAATTTGTAAAAAAATTAATTGATGGAATGTAATCTCCAGTATAAATGTACCTTAAAGTAAAGTCCTTGACTGTTGGTCGTGCTAAACCAAGGAACCTTCTCAGAAACCGCTTGACGTAGAAACTGGCATTGAAATTTAGGGTAGTAATAAAGTATATTAAACCGCACATATCTCAAAAGCCAAAGTTATAAAATTATTTATGTGGAAATTTTGGGAAGGAAAACAATGAAAATTTTTTTAAATTTCTTATATAGTGTAGTCTCGATGGAAAATTTTTAAAATTTGCTATATAGTGTGTAATATCGATTGAAAAGGATATCAAAAATATTCTTTTTATAATTGTATATAGTGTATCTGCAGAGATGTTCTGAAAAATAAACAAAAATATACGCACCCTATCACCCCCCCCCCCGCTCCCGAAACCACTAAACCTATGGTTATGTTAGTTGTCATAATTTTTCAGATATTCACGATGACCCCCCGCCCTATTTAATTATATTAGGTATTATTCCATATTTATTACGCTAGGAAGTTCCAAACGAGACACGGATTAGCGACACAATCCCGCACTTGGTCGTTATTTTTGAAGTGAAAACTTCTTTAGGCGGTTAACCGATATTTGGTAGGGGAAAATTTTATGGGTTCGCATCACCGACATGCTAATGTTAATACTATATCTGTAGTTATGAGTGTAACGTATTGCGCTTTGTCAGTAGTGAAAGCGTATATACATACACATACACACACACACACACACACACACACACACATATATATATACATATATATGTATATATATATATATATATATATATATATATATGTATATATATATATATATATATATATATCTGTCGGACAAAGAAAAACGTTATTCTTTAGCTGAAAAACAGTTGATTGTCATTAAAATAAAATTTAAAAAATGACTTTTTTTTCAGAAAATAAAAAAATATATTCATGCTTATTTGTCATCTTTTTCATTCACACGGTACTTGCGTACATTATTCAAACGCTGCTCAGGGGAATAACGCGTAAAAAGCAACGACATCTAGCTGCCCGGGTAAGCACCGCGCTACAAACAAGTATTGGATGTGTTAAAAAGTCACTCAATTAGGAAAAGAGCGGGTTTTACGTTTTATTGCTTATTATATATATATATATATATATATATATATATATATATATATATATATATATATATATATATATATATATATATATATATATATATATATATATATAGTGTTTTAGTTTGATTAATATTATAATTGTTTAGTGTCACTGTGCAGTACAACAGTGGGTACTAAATATATTAATATTTGTATATTGACCATTTAATAACCAGTTTTGAGTTACCTGTTTGTTTATGCTTCTAGCATATCATAACAAAACTTATTGGACGGATTTCGAAAAATATTTTTTATTGTTACTTGGGTTAAGATAAAATGAGATGTATATTATTTTGAGCCGAAGTTCAAGAATTTAAAATGAGAGAAAGAAACGTTAATCCGTAAACAAAATGATAATTGCTTTAAATGACTGTGAAAAAGAACAGTGACCACGCTAAAGAAATGTTGAAATATTTTTAAGAACAGTTCCAAGCGGCTCCGATAGATGACGCTAGTCTTAATTTGGATCACACTGTCGAAATCTGCTGAACGTAGCACGATGAATTTTAATTAGTTCATTTTTAGAATTCCACATTGAAAAATATAATTTAATCGTATCCATCCGTCCGTCTGTCACAACTTCACAATTTTACCTCTATGAATTTTTTCAGGTAATCCATACATGTAATAAAATTGTAACAGAGTGAATTATTTACGTGGAAAATATTTTAAAAAGACTGATTGATTTAGCGTATTAAACGAATCCATAAAACCTGTTTTAAAAATTTGTATCTGTCTATCCGTCTGTCTGTTAATTTATTCTTCAGTCACACGAAATCTACTGAACGGATTTTGATGAAATTTTGGTGGAAATATTTTATGTTCTCCAGTAATATATAGGATGTTTTATTGCGGATTTAAAAAACTAACCTGGTGAATATATTGGTACAGCCAACGCCATTAATTTGTGTTTTTAATCAACTTTATGCCCTTAGAGATAAGAGAGAAAAATAAAAACGAACGAGAGGTGTCGGAGGATACCCGGTCGGAATGACATTCCTTTCGCTATATATATATATATATATATATATATATATATATATATATATATACATATATATATATTAAATTATTTAAATTTAATTACTTTTAAAAATTTAATTATTTTAAATATTTAACAGAATTATTAAATTCACTAAAACGATTTAAATAAAGTTTAATTAATAATGAAAATAAATGAATATGTTGACAATTTATTGTCAATTATTGATCAATTTATTGTAAACTATTAATTATTAAGTATTTAATAAATCATAAGGTAATAATTTATAATTTGTCATGCAAGACGGAAACGGTCTGGCAGATGATTGGCTTACAATAGAAAGCCAGTAGAAAAAAGCATTGATACGCTTGTTCTTGTAGCAAATATATTTTCTACATATATTTTATACTATAGCATAAGTAGCGTTCGAAATCTTACATTTTTTTTGGACCAGTCCTCATTCGCCAAGCATGTAACGTGCCATAAAGAACTTCGTTCCAAAAATTAAAAAATCGAAAATACCAAAAAATTTCTAATAACTTTTTATATTAAATTCCACAAAAACAACGTCGCGAACACGGATTGAATGCTTCATACGAAGATCTCAATTAAAATCTAGCAACATATTGTGAAGTGTGGGATGACATTTTGTTTTAAACATCTTATTATCTGATTCACACTTTTATGGCCGCTGAATTAAGCTTGAGTTAATAACTAAAGTGCTGTCGACTGTACTCTGATTATATTTTCCTTAATTCCTACCTGTGTATACAATTAATGTAATGTATGATGGAATGTCCTGTTCAGATTTAAATACCTATAAATAAACATTTTAAAATACAACGTTATCTTTCAAGCTGATTGATGTCCTTTGTATGGAGTTTCTACAAACTTTTCATAAATCCTGTTATTCGTAGGCTGATAGGGCCTACTTATCTGTGATAATTTTTCTTTTGATTTCGTTAAATATATATTAATATCATAAATAATATTCAGATATTCATAAATGGTAGTTTGTAGAGTTGCTATAGGGGATAGGGACCTGTAACTGTGTTTGCTATTATTCCTAAATTGATAGGGCCTACTTAACTGTGATAAGGTTATTTTTGATTTCGTTAAATATATATTAATATCATAAATAATATGCAGATATTCATAAATGGTAGTTTGTAGAGTTGCTATAGGGGATAGGGACCTGTAACTGTGTTTGCTATTATTCCTAAATTGATAGGGCCTACTTAACTGTGATAAGTTTATTTTTGATTTCGTTAAATATATATTAATATCATAAATAATATTCAGATATTCATAAATGGTAGTTTGTAGAGTTGCTATAGGGGATAGGGACGTGTAACTGTGTTTGCTATTATTCCTAAATTGATAGGGCCTACTTAACTGTGATAAGTTTATTTTTGATTTCGTTAAATATATATTAATATCATAAATAATATTCAGATATTCATAAATGGTAGTTTGTAGAGTTGCTATAGGGGATAGGGACCTGTAACTGTGTTTGCTATTATTCGTAAATTGATAGGGCCTACTTAACTGTGATAAGTTTATTTTTGATTTCGTTAAATGTATATTAATATCATAAATAATATTCAGATATTCATAAATGGTAGTTTGTAGAGTTGCTATAGGGGATAGGGACCTGTAACTGTGTTTGCTATTATTCCTAAATTGATAGGGCCTACTTAACTGTGATAAGTTTATTTTTGATTTCGTTAAATATATATTAATATCATAAATAATATTCAGATATTCATAAATGGTAGTTTGTAGAGTTGGTAGAGGGGATAGGGACCTGTAACTGTGTTTGCTATTATTCCTAAATTGATAGGGCCTACTTAACTGTGATAAGTTTATTTTTGATTTCGTTAAATATATATTAATATCATAAATAATATTCAGATATTCATAAATGGTAGTTTGTAGAGTTGGTAGAGGGGATAGGGACCTGTAACTGTGTTTGCTATTATTCCTAAATTGATAGGGCCTACTTAACTGTGATAAGTTTATTTTTGATTTCGTTAAATATATACTGCTATCGTAAATAATTTTCAAATATTCATAAATGGCGGTTTAGTTTATAGAGGGGATCTGTAAATCTAGCTAAAATAATCACATTAAAGCTTAAAAAGTTTTTATGACGTACCCACAATGGTTTTGAAAGATATATTTAACGGTACCCTAAAAAAAAAATCACCCCCACCTTACATGTAGGAGACATACCCTAAAAACTTTTTTAAAAGATTTGATTCCATAACTTGCCTTTTAGCATAGACAAACAATGCCAAATTTCAGCTTTATAGCACTAATAGTCTACGAATAAAACTGCTGTGACCTACAGACAGACAGAAATATATGGCAAAACTATAAGATTCCCTAATTTGGTTCTGGAACCCTAAAAAAGGTTTTTAGAATAAAAAAGTATAAGAAACTTATAATGATTATAAAACATCCAAATTGATTTTTTTAATCCAATAGTTAATACATTTTTGATCATATCTTTAATAACCGTCCTTCGGGGGCATTCCGGAATGGCCATCGGAAAATAAGTTTGAGCTGAGACTGGCAATTACTAAAACTGTTTGGTACCATTTTCACCTACGGAAAATGTTGTTGTTGTTTTTCCAACACTTTTCTGACTCCATCTGCGTACGCAGTTCCCACTTATAAAATATTCCTAAATAAGTGTAGTTAAAATTATATTTATTTACGAAAATTCTTCTTTATTGGTATACTTGATTATGTCGTGGATACATGTTTCAAGTCAGAAAGAACCTATGATGCACGAACAGTTTAGTATAACCAGAACTGAAGTAACTATAGCTACAAGTATTTCGTAACTTTCCAATAATGCGAAGCACCACGCTGGTGATAATGGCAATTCCACCACCTACCACCTACCCTATCAATCTCTGCACGCGGCGTCTCAAAATCTTTCCCGCAGGATAACCTTATACCCCGTCGCTGTAGCCATCCGTCAATGTAGCCATACGAAGCCTTATATATTCTCCATGTCCGTCTGCATGTCACGTTCGTTTCACTCGGAGACTATTAGCAAAGAATAGTAACTATTACTACTTAAAGAAGCGACACACACCTCCCTCCCGCCAGTTTAACGTCACCCGCTGAAAACGGGTAGGATCCAGAGTACGCGTTCCTAGGTTGCCGTTTACTGCGTGCGCCTGTATATTGGTGAAATCCAAGTAAACCCGTAATTTGTGTAATTCAGTCTTAATTTATAATTATTTATAATATTCAATATAACGGTCCGTTATTGCGCTGTGTACGAGTGCTTAGAATTTTTTCCTATTTTGTTTGTTGTAAATAATTCTGTTTTGTTTCACCAACTTATTTGGTTGTTACCTATAATTTTATGTTTACAAACATGTCACTGAGTAGTTTTAAATTTCAAACTGTTCTTAAAGGTCATTGTTTTGCTTGAACGCGATATGATTAGAAAACATATCCTTGTAGTGTCGGCCATAGTCTTATCATATTGATTGTATTGTTTACTAAGGGATCTTTCATGAATAAAATCTAATGAAATCTAAAGTACAAAGGAGACAATATTTCAGTGTATCATATTTATAAATAAACAAAATTTATCTTTAAGATTTTATTTCGTTTTTAGAATGCACACTAAGTACCTTTTTTCAAATTCTATCTTAATATTATTATTATCAAATCACTTTCACACAATTAAATGTATAGTCTAAAATATTTATTAATATAATTACATTTTTACGATTCGGTAATAATAAAACCTGCGCGCCAGTACAAAGTTACTGCGCCTACGTGCTATCGAGACAGTTATTCAATCGACGCTGTTGGTTAGAAAGAGAAACAGCTATGTTGCTGACATATAGCGTCAACTCGTTCGATCGGCGCGATTGTCCGCAACGATCAAGACCTATATGTAGTAATAGTAAATATTCTTTACCTGCACATTGCTCGATGCTAACAGCCCTACATTAATTTACGCACACACACAAACGGATACGGATAGGCGAGTACGTATGTAATAGTGTAGGCAATTAAAACTGTTCGCTTGTATGGAGTGTACGTGTTAAACTATTAAGCTGGAATTTGTTTAAGTTACATCCCCTACATGTAATGTGGGGTGATTTATTTTTATTCGCACTCCCCATTGTGTAGGTTATCTTTGAAAAGGTCTTTCACAAATATTGGGGGTATATCATGGACAAAAAATTAACCTTTAAAGTAATCATTTTGTTAATGTTACATGAACCCCCCCCCCCCCTCCCCAATATACCACTACTTTTTGAAGTAAATCTTCTTTACGCACACTTGACTTGGGGAGTAAGCTGGTGAATGCATTACGAGAGCGTTACGAAAAGTGTTATCGGGCGAGGCGAACGGATGTTGAGAGGGTGATATAAGTTAGTAAAGACAGAAAGAGAGAAAGTTACGTTTCATGTATTACTGTAGGGACACGAGAGAGGGGTGCGAGCACACATTTTCTTTCTCTCTTTCTCTCATAGTCAGTTATGTTTCGTATATCTAAGACACAGTGCAAGCCCATTGTCTGTATCACACTGTAGGAACAAGAGAGAGCAGTGCGCGCGCACATTTTCTGTCTCTCTTCCTCTCATAGCCAGTGCATGAAATATATATATATATATATATATATATATATATATATGCGAGTTTGGTAGCGTTACGCGAACGGTGATTTTTTTTATTATTTTGTAATTTCATTTCGTTCTTGAACAATTTTATAAATTATGATTTTGTTTAATACATTAAATAACGTAGAACGTTTAAAGTGAATAAAATTGTAAATTTATTTTAAAGTTCGTATTTTGTAAATTTGAAGTTTTACTTCAGTCGTGTGGTCTGAAGCAGACTCATTTTTTAATATCTGAAAGTATTGACAATATTATAATGAAAATAAAATGAAAATTATCACAGCTAATTAGGTTTTTTACGTGCAATAGTCGACCAACTTATGTAGTTGGAACTGTAAAAAGTTCTTAAAAACTCCATACAGATGACTTAAATTAACGGCAAAAATATACTTTATATTTAAAATGTATATAGTGGTATATATTAGTACCACTACACTAAGCAATATACACGGTGTCCGGGAATAAATGTCGGACAAAGAAAGACATTATTCGTTGACTGAAAAATAGTAGTTAGTATGAGTTAGTTGAGTGAAAAATAGCTAAAATAAAAGGAAAAAGATAAGGTTATTTTCAGAAAATTCAAAATAGTATACATAATTACTTGTCATTTTTTCATACACACAATACTTGCCCACGTCAATCAACATCGCTCGGGTTAATGTAGTGGTTGCGTACGGCTAGCGTGAACTTGTGTGCGTGAGTTACCGGTATTAGGTGTGTTAAAAAGAGTTATGTGTAATATTTTTTTTGCACTCAATTAGAAAAAGGACGCGTTTTACGTTTTATTTCAACGAGAATTTATTCCTTTATAGCCAGCAAATAGCGTCATTCTTTGTTCGACATCTATTTCCGGACACCGCGTATTTATATATTATAATTAACGGCAAAAATATATTTTATAGTTTTGTAATGTCTGGCTATATATTTATATATTTACAAGAGAGAAATAATATCAATATTTGTAAATAGTTTAATGGTAATATTGTATAAACTTAAACGTTTATATACACCTAAATGTGAATGGAGCCCTCTCAGTGCGAGTTATACTCGCACATAACAAGTTTTTTTTTGTTAAACGATGTAAGTAAATTATCATCCTTAAAAACGAAACCATTAAACATCAAAAACGTGTAACAGTAATAAATTAAGTACGGTGACATTGGTTTGGGTGGCAACACAGTGTGACTCTATGATCATGATTTTATTATCAGAATTTCGATCGAAATAACGTGATGATAAATGATAAAGACAATGATTAAATAATGAACATCACCTCTTATCAGGTATCGTTAATTATTCTATTGTTTCACTATCTTTAGGTACTGTGGTACTGTCATGCAATCAGAACAGGTAAGCAATCAAATATGGCGCCGTTTACGTTTTTCAGTCACATTTCTTTTGGTATCATCCATGTTTTTTCTATTTTCCATACTGGACCCGTGACTTCATTTACAAATTTTAATAATTGAACTGTAAAATTAAGAAAACATTTCAAAAAATTGTGTGTATTTATGTACACGCGTTAGAAGGTATACTTCTTTGGTTATACTTCTTTACTTCGTTACTTTTTAAGTTATACTTTTTCTTTCTTTTTTTTTTCTTTTTATAATACAAGATTAACTTTATTTAGAACGCAAAGAATTAATGGAAATATAATAATAATAGGACTGGAGCGTGATTATAAATACGGTTGATAAAATCTAAATTCAATTAAGTAATTAAATTTTTAATAATTTATAATGCAAAAAAATGCATACCGAAACTTAACCTCACTTAAAGAAATACACTTAAAATATATTTTAAAAGACTTGTAACCAACATTTCTATCACGAATATTCACAATAAATATATGTTTTTTTTTAATATATGGACCGCTATTAAAACATATAAACTAAAAAAATATTATTTAAAAGCATGTACTGTGATGACAGATATAACGTAGATTTATATGAATAAAAAAATGTGTTGTGTGTTTACAAATACCTCAATAACTATCATGAATATAGTATCAGTCTCTACGCGCATGTAAATATATGTTTAGTGAGCAACTTCATCGTGTCGATTTTTGCTGCGCGCGCATCGTAAAATTTCGCTGTCATCTCTAAAGAAGTATAAATTCAGAAATTATGTGTCTATTTTGTTCAAAACTATTGATTCTTGGTTAAACATAGAAATATTTAAATATTTTAAGCGATCCGAGTGATCTACAGGATAGGTAATAGTATTTTTTTCATAACTTGATTTGTATATTATATATTACATTTTTGGTATTTATAATGTATTTTACAATTACATTTTCACTGAATAAATACCTAGTATTTGTTTTTTAAATAGTAATACTGCTTTTTAAATAAAAACTTTTTAAATGTTTTTTAAATAGTAATACTTAATTAACTACTACTAATTTCTCCACTTCCGTCTTACTAATTATGATGTTAAGTTTTATAGTTTTAGTAAATATTAATGAAACTGAATACTGGCAAGATCGATGCTCGAACCTTGAAATAAATACCAGTTAGTACCCGTTAGAGGTGAGGTGTATTTACTGTCACCGATAAAAATACTCGATATCTCTATTCAAAATACGTACTTGGTACGCAAAATACAAAATATTTCGTAAATACTATAGGGTATGGTCGGACGTCCCGACAATGTTTACTTTATGGTTACTTCCGACAATGATTACTTTATGGTTACTTCCGACAATGTTTACTTTATGGTTACTTCCGAGAATGGTTACTTTGTCTACTTCCGACAATGATAATTTACTCTTTGTCTAGCTAGCTATAGACATTTTACTCACGCATATTGCACATAGGTTTTCTTGCTATTTTATATCTAAAACGTGTACGAAATAAGGGACAAACCGAAAGTCTGAATACTCGTAAGTCGTAATATTTGCATGTAACATATATTGATTACGTTAAATATTGCTTCACACTTCGCAGTTCGCGAACAAATATTTACTCAATAAGATAAGTACAAGTATTTTAAAACAAGAATTTTAAGTACGGTGCTCTTTTCTTCCCAGTTTTTCTATTGGAATAGTTGAGTGTTATTACTTACAAAATTTTAAACTTCAAGTCCTTACTCAAGCAAAAATACAATAATTATTTGTAAAATTAAAGGTTTTATGACATATATATTAATCATATAAATTAATTTAAAAACTAAAGAGGCAAAAATTAAAGAAATACTTTTTACTAATAACATGATCCATTTTTTATATTAAAGGTAATTATTGTAAATAACGTGATTCATTTTTTTTTTAATACACTTTCTAATTTATTATCTTAAATGCCTTATTTAGTTACCAGTCTTAAGCATGGAACCATAAATATTAATGGTAGGATAAAGGAAAAATGAAATATAGAATGTTTTATCAAAAATGGCTCTTTTAGAAATTGTGTAAAAGTTATGTCTCTTTCAGCATGGAACACAAAATAAGTTATATTACTTTCAGCATGGAACAGAAAGGAAGTCATGTCACTTTCAGCATGGAACACAAAAGCAGTTACGTCACTTTCACCATGGAACACAAAAGAAGTAACGTCACTTTCAGCATGGAACACAAAAGAAGTTATGTCACTTTCAGCATGGAACACAAAAGAAGTTTTGCACTTTAAGCACGGAACACAAAATAAGTTATATCACTTTCAGCATGGAACAGAAAGGAAGTTATGTCTCTTTCAGCACGGAACACAAAAGAAGTTTTGACACTTTAAGCACGGAACACAAAATAAGTTACGTCACTTTCAGCGTGGAATAGAAAGGAAGTCATGTCACTTTCAGCATGGAACACAATAACAGTTATGTCCCTTAAAAGAAAAAAAATCGATTACAATAACAAACAAATTTTTCAAAGTAAATAAAACCCAAAGTTATTCTATAATGCCTTATAATTCTTAAATGCCTTATTTAGTTACCAGTCTTAAGCCTGGAACCATAAATATTAATGGTAGGATAAAGGAAAAATGAAACATAGAATGTTTTATCAAAAATGGCTCTTTTAGAAATTGTGTAAAAGTTATGTCTCTTTCAGCATGGAACACAAAATAAGTTATATTACTTTCAGCATGGAACAGAAAGGAAGTCATGTCACTTTCAGCATGGAACACAAAAGCAGTTACGTCACTTTCACCATGGAACACAAAAGAAGTAACGTCACTTTCAGCATGGAACACAAAAGAAGTTATGTCACTTTCAGCATGGAACACAAAAGAAGTTTTGCACTTTAAGCACGGAACACAAAATAAGTTATATCACTTTCAGCATGGAACAGAAAGGAAGTTATGTCTCTTTCAGCACGGAACACAAAAGAAGTTTTGACACTTTAAGCACGGAACACAAAATAAGTTACGTCACTTTCAGCGTGGAATAGAAAGGAAGTCATGTCACTTTCAGCATGGAACACAATAACAGTTATGTCCCTTAAAAGAAAAAAAATCGATTACAATAACAAACAAATTTTTCAAAGTAAATAAGACCCAAAGTTATTCTATAATGCCTTATAATTCTTAAATGCCTTATTTAGTTACCAGTCTTAAGCCTGGAACCATAAATATTAATGGTAGGATAAAGGAAAAATGAAACATAGAATGTTTTATCAAAAATGGCTCTTTTAGAAATTGTGTAAAAGTTATGTCTCTTTCAGCATGGAACACAAAATAAGTTATATTACTTTCAGCATGAAACAGAAAGGAAGTCATGTCACTTTCAGCATGGAACACAAAAGCAGTTACGTCACTTTCACCATGGAACACAAAAGAAGTAACGTCACTTTCAGCATGGAACACAAAAGAAGTTTTGTCACTTTAAGCACGGAACACAAAATAAGTTATATCACTTTCAGCATGGAACAGAAAGGAAGTTATGTCTCTTTCAGCACGGAACACAAAAGAAGTTTTGACACTTTAAGCACGGAACACAAAATAAGTTACGTCACTTTCAGCGTGGAATAGAAAGGAAGTCATGTCACTTTCAGCATGGAACACAATAAAAGTTATGTCCCTTAACAGAAAAAAAATCGATTATAATAACAAACAAATTTTTCAAAGTAAAAAAAACCCAAAGTTATTCTATCATTTAATTTTGGTTATTTCGCTGACTTTTTGGGAATGTTTACAATTAAAATTTTAATTCCTACTTTATTTAGGTATTTTCAAATTTATTTTTTAAAGAAATACCCTTCATCATTGGCCCAGACATATTACTTCACTTTAATTTTTGTTCTTATATTTTAACGTTTTCATATTATTCTGTTATCATATTGTATCAAATATATCTGTATTAGATATAATCCTGACATAATCTTTCAAAACTCTTTCTTTTGATAACCTTCGTGAAATATAAATCAAACGATATATCATTTGTGAAAATCGATTCAGTGGTTTGGTAGGAATACGGACGTCATATATATAAATATATATGTGTGTGTATATATATATATATATATATATACATTAATCCAATAGTTTCGTCCCTAGCATAGAACATCTATACGCACATACACAAGTCTCTACATACATACATAGACAACAATCAGAACCCATCCTTTAGGTCTTGCCGCCATGCCCTGGGCGAGTAGAAAAACCTGTCAAGCACTAGTAGAACTCGCACTACGAGGGTTCCTAGCACATTTAGGCATTTATAAACATTTAAGGGTACATAGTATTGGTATTTAAACTTTAATTTTTAATTAATTTTTCACAACGTAAATATATTTCCTTCTATATCTTTCATAGACGTAAAAACAAACTAATTATAAAAAATATTCCATATAGGATTACAAATTGTAATTTTTTTAATTTCCCTCTTGTGCTATATGTTATATAGTTCTATATAGTTATATAGTTATATTATATATAGTTATATTTCTATATAGTTCCCATTATGCCGACTTTTAAGATTGTAGGTCGACCGGAAGTACCCTATAGGTTTTAACGATTACGGCGTAAGATTATATTATGAATAAAAACATACGTTTTAAAGGACCATATCTTTTCTTGGGTGGACCAATAAAACTAAAATCTACAGCAATGTAAAAAATTGCAAAATTGTTTTCAACCTAAGAACAATCCGCGGTTATTCACAAGCACGCACGCGCGTGTGCATAAAAGCACGCACATCAGCACGCACATGGATGCACGCACATCAGCACGCACACGCACACCCACTTACACGCTATTACCTGTCGACATTTAATTAATTATGCCGTAGATGTCTTCTAGAAGTTTGAAATTATGGTCTCTGAAGTAATCTAAGTAAAATACGATTTCTGTGTGATCATCACCGACTTCTACTGGGAATCTATCACTACAAGTAACTAGCGAAAGAGCTGACCTTTCCAGAAACCGTCGATTCTATTGTCATTCTGAATTTTAATTTTAATTAATTCTAATCTAACATCCTCTATGTAGGATATTTACGTGTCTCTCGCACTTAAAAAAAATTTAATAATTAAATGTTTTACTTTTTACAGTTCTAAAGGTCGCCCTCTATTAATTTATTTAAAAAATCGATTTGCGTCACAAGTGCTTTTAGTACTGACAATGACGAACGGTTGTCAAATATCAAATGTCAAACGTTTTTCATGCATTTAATATCTGGCATTGAGAAATTATCTTTTTATTTGTTTATTAAGTGTTTATTGACATAAACAAATGTGAATTTAATCTAAAAACTATATAACAAATGATCCATTGTAAAATTAATTTGTATGGTGCAACTGTAAAAAAAAATCGACGTAACGAAATAGTTTTTGCATGGAAACAATTTTGTTACGTAAATTTTTTTTTTAATAAATTGGAAGTAACTCTTGTACTACGAAGCTGTGTTTAGTATAAGTTTTATTTCAATTATATAAAGTTAAAAAAATAACCTTTACTAAAGTGCAGTTATTCCCAAACAAAAAACTGACTGGCTGAGTCGTTGCCAAAAAGAACTGACTGGCTACTAACCAGTAGGGTGGATTAACAAGTTTTTTTGGACTATCATGATATAATACTTGACAAAAGCCAGTTTTTATACTATTAATAACTAAAAATATACATTTGATATAAATTTATACTTAGGGGTCCTTAATGTGACGTAACTTAAAAATACATCTTTTCAGCTTTATGCTCGCGGCGTCGTCCGCGTGGATTTGTCTTTGTCTCGTATATACTATGTTTAATCCTTGATATATACAGTTGCTCCATCCATTGCCGTGTTGCAGTAAATATTTAATATTGATCATAAACATCAAGTATCATTCTACAGGAATAATGTTATTTCGTAGATAGCTGTTGTTCAAAGAGACCATAATAGCAAAACACATTTTTATCTCAAACACAATACAATGAATATGAGGTTCATAAAAGTGAATTTTTTATTTATCAATGCTTCCAACCATATTTCTAATCCTGCACGGATGAAATCGCGTTTAACAACTAGTCTATTATTTAAAAAAGCGGTCAAGTTTGAGTATGACTCGCACACTAAAGGTTCCTTACCACATATGGTGACTCGTATAAATCTGTAAAATAATTGGCTAATTAGATCTATTATATGATATTTTGCTCCATTCTACAATATATCCTTCTAATGCTTTGAGTTTTAAGCTTAGTTACATATATTTAATTATGTGTTGTTTTAGTATAGAGTATGCACTAGAATCGTACCAAGTTCGATGCCTGTGTGTGGCGCAGGAACAAAAAACTTGGAAAAAATTCCATCATTTAAGATTTGTTGTATGGCGACAAGTTATTACGTTACTACGTCACTTTATATTCTACAAGAGGAAAAGAGACAGGGATATATACCTAACCCTATCCGTATCTTCAAATTTAGAAGCCTACAACTGCCTTATTTTTCAATCAATTTTTGAATTTTTTTCAAGACAACTTTTAATTATCTTATATTTTATGATATTGTACGAAAAATATCAAAATTTAGAATGAGTCAACTACCGGATTATCCCCTGATATAATGTTTGAAGTAGAAAACAAATTTCTAGATCCAGATCAATTAAAGTCAAGTTAAATTCGACACACATTGTCTATGAGAAGAAATACTTTAAATGGCAGTGATTTCGTAGTATTTTTTTCTAACACTTTGTATAAAGAAGTTCCTGAACCAACCAAGATGGTTCAGGAACTTGGATTTGCTCTCAAATGCACTTGATGCTCTCAAATGCACTTAATTTCAAATGCAATGCAAATTTTTATTCTTTTATTTAAGAGATCACGGATTGAGGATGTGTACGAAAATGGGTTTGACCTTATGTTCTTTCGCAGCTTTATACCGCGTTGCTAATTTCTGATTCTGTAAAATGAACGTACGATACTAATTTTCAAAGGATGAGTTTTATTAAGATTGGTGTATTTTCCCCTGAATTGTTTTGGGGTTTTATCCATCCATATAACTTCGGGAAATTGTTTTTTAATAATAAACTTAACAAGTTAGCGAAACAAGTTGTTAATTTAACATTAATAGCTTATGAAAATAATAAATATAATTAATCTGAATGTTTGTTATTACTATCAGACCACTGTGATGTAGCGGCATCTAGAATGTAGCAACTATAATTGACTATTTGATGTTTTTTTTCCTCCAAGTACTTGCTGTATCCTAAATACCAGAGAACTGCTGCTACATATGCACAATATCACGTACATATACGTAATGTAATGTAAATATAAAAGAGCACTGGACCAACACATTTATACTTACATATTTTATTGTTTACAATATGCTTTAAAGTGGGGGGAGATTGCACTTATATAAAAACATAAAAAATGATAAATTTTTAGAAATTCTCAAAAATACCCATATAAGATACAAAAATAATTATATAAGATAAAGAATATTGTCCAAAACGCACGCACGGCAAAAATGATTAATATGGTTCTTTTTCTTTTTAATTTTTCGTGAGTTAATTTTCTTTTTAATTTTGCGTGAGTTCTAGGGGAAATTCTTAGGTTATTGACGCTCATCCTTTCCTTGTCAGAGAAAAAAATTGAGAAAATTTTTAGAAATATATTAATAATTGTCTTATATAAACTTGTGAACAGTTTTAGAATCTCTATAATAATAAAAAATTTCAAAAAAAAAAATTCAATATTTTATTTGTCCCCTCTGAAATTTCCACATTTTTTAATATTAACTATTGAGTTAGCATGATTTATCAATATCTCAAGTTAGAAGTTTCCACGTCAAATGGTATCCGACAAAAACGGCTGCGACAGACAGACCGACAGACGGACGAACGTGTGGGTGAACTTGTAAAAGTTTCGGTTTTTGACGTGAATACGTCTATAAATTTGCTACCATACGGGGCAATCCAAAAAACCTAATGATAACAAAATTGGCGTTGCAGTTTCGAATCTATTCTCTACATCAATTAAATTATATCACTGGATAGCTAAAGGATCAAAGAATGCATTATGATAAGTGAGAACAGTGACGCATAGCGCGCGGTGGAGGGGGAAGCGCCGCCAATTTCAGGTTATTTTAATGCATATCCAGATTTGCAATTAGTATAACTTTTGATTCGGGAAAGCTACGATGTTCGTTTAAGTTTTAATCGTCAGCTATCGGCAAAATCTATCGATTGTATATAATAAGGTGTTAGAATAAAAAAATATTATCAAAAATATATAATGTAGGCCTATACGCGTCGAAAAGCCAAAATCAAATACAGAGATCGTATATGGCTGGAAAGGGCTTCTCAAGAACAATCGAATGGTAATAATAATACACCATATGACCGAGTCAAGCAGTGCCGGGAACGTAAAAGAATGAATGCGGCCGAGCGGATCAACGACGGTGCCAGTACATCTAATATAACCCGTTACATAGACGTATTCCCGTACAAGACACGGCCGTGTCCATGACACAGCCACACCCAATTTTTTGAAGTGAAAACTTCTTTAGGCGCATTGAGCGATTTATTTATTATTTATAAATAAACCGCTTAACCGATATAGTCCTGAGGAATATGTTGACCTCAAATTAAATATTGGTCAATAACATTCAAACTAAAACACAATTTAAACAATCTAGAGCATTCACAAATTGAACTTTCTACGTAGCCAATTTAACTTTACTTGTAGATAGAGATATACACAGTACTGATGTTGCACAACACGTCACCCTTATAGCTACAGATATATTGCTATTACAGTATGTCGGTGACGTGAACTCACCAGGTTTTACCCATCAGCCACCCATCGTCCAACGCGCACATCGTACACTCGGGTATGTACAATGTGTTGGTGTATATATGTGTATACGTGTACACAGCCGCTGCGCGTGTGCCAATCTTGTGCCAGAGCTGCAGATGTTAGATGTAATGTATTTAATATATGTGTATATATATATATATATATATATATATATATATATATATATATATATATATATATATATGTATGTGTGTGTGTGTGTATATATATATATATATATATATACATATATGCGTAGTTCACTATTGGTTTTAATTGACATTTCAATAGAGTAGAGTTTTGTTTAAGATACACGTTTCTTTTTCAAATCTTTCAAAATGCAAGGTTGGAAAATTAAAAGAAAAGACAGCTCACTATAATTGGAGACAATACAACATATATTGAACATATGTAGACCAACAATGATTGGAAGTAATACAACTTATGATAATTAATACTTTAATGCTCACATCTCACAAAAATAAGTCCCATAAAAATTGGAGCAACTCTGGATGATTGGAACGTTAGCAGTTAAAACATGCTAAGGTGAAAAAGGAACTAGGGCTGAACAAGCGCTAACGGAAATGGCAGACATTAATCGGCACTTATTGCACCTTGACTTCTGCGGTAAGTCGACCTCACCTCCAAGAGTCGGGAGTTGTCACCGCAGACTCACCGCAAAAGAGTTGTCGTCTGCGTTTCGCAAACTGATTTTAAAAGTTAAAAATAGTAAAGGAATCCCAATTTAAATTTGGAAAAACCTTTTTAACTGCTTCTATTCGATGGGGTAAATTGAAAAAAATATTTCGCACCCTCTTTACATGAATGGGGAGGTACAATAATTGTTTTTAATACTTTGATCTTTAATAATATATTAACTACCTATTAACGGGGTGGTAGGTGTTTTAGATGGGGATCTACACCACGTAGCTCACATAAGTTCATGGATATAGGTATAAAACTGTATAAACTGTGAGGATGTGACAGTAAGGAGTTACAGACAATAAGGGGTTCCCTTAAGGGTTCCTTTTCCCTATAAATCTTATAAATTAAAAAAAAACTTACAAACAGGAGTTCGTAGATATTCCAGTTATCAAGAAAGTCTAATAAGTTATTCCAGTTATCAAGAAAGTTTAATTAGATAATGAACTCCGATTGTATATTTTTTTCACTGTATGCAGAAATTGATGCTTGCTATTCCGACACAACGAAATATAAAACCGGTCAAGTGCGAACCTGGCTTGCGCATGAAGGATTCCCTACCTCACTTGAAGTTTAGTTATTTTATTACTTATATATACAATAAATATTTAATAAAATGCAAGTAAACTTGTAAAAGTTCTTTTTTCAACTTTGAATATAATTAAGTAAGGAGGAAATATATAAAATTGTGCATTTCTGAAAAACAACGACTTCCAGAATCATCGTTTTAGTTTTCCGAAAACATTCGCGAAGTCTTTTTTTATTGAAAACATCTCATAATTCGAAATAAACAAACATAAAAAGACACCAAGGTTAATATATTAAATGAACAACTAAATATAATATCATCACCCATACTTAATATCTTCTAGACATAATATAATTAGACAACATTGATACTACAGTACTCATCAAATTGTTTCAGCCCAAATACACATATAACTATATAAAAATTATAAAATGAAAAAAAAATTAAAAGAAATAAATATATAATATATATATATATATATATATATATATATATATATATATATATATATATATATAAATGCTGTTGGATGTTCCTAAGAGTCAATCTTTGCTAATAGCCCACCTGAAGATGTTGTAATACAACGAAACCTAGGTCGTGGTAAAGAAATTAAAGAAAGTAGAAATAATACTACATCACGTAATTTCATTTAATTGTGAAGTCATATATAAACTACCTATAATAACAAGACCTTTGTAACCTTTATAACATAACTATTTATTTATATTTATTTTAAAACACAATTATTTTTGACACTTTTGTAACTCACAAGCGATGTCCCATACTATTTACGGAATTTGAAAATATTTTAGTGCTCAACTTCGCCTCGTAAAATAAATATTTGTAATTGTTCAGCTATGGAGATTTGTGTGGGTTAATATTTTTATTGCTATGCCAAATTTCAAATATTTACATCAAGCGATTTCTGAGAAAAACTACAGTGACAGACGGACACCTGAGTCATCTTACAAATATTTCGTTTTTATTTTGAGGTACGGAACCTAGAGCTTCAAACTAGACCTCTGTGCGGAACATCCAAGAGAGCGCCTTAGAGTTTATGTTAATGATACTGTTATTGCCAATAACCTAACTTCCTGAACAATAAAATATAAATGATGAAGTGTGTTTGTTTGTGCTTCTTTCACGTATTGACGGAGCAAAAATTGAAGTGATTTTTTATACATAAGTAGTTGGCAGATTGCAAAAGAATATAGGTATAGGTATATACTTCTTTGCAAAAAAACTTATTGTTTTGAAAGTAAAATCTTATTTGAAACTGAAAAAGAAATAACAAACTAACCTCGCAACGGATCGACGTGATTTTGTGTACCGCTCTACATACGCTATATGTGGGTGAAACAAAATCATTACTTTTAATAATATATATTTGTTTTCATTACCATTTTTATAAAATCAAGTAAAAAAATATTACATTTTCAATAAAAACATTTATTAAAATTGGAAGAAATAACGTCATCTGCCGGAGTATTATAAAGTTACGCTGTAACATAAAAAGGAAACAGATATAGTTATCTAATCTTAATAAATAATAAAACTGTAGAATTGGCACGTCTGTACATTGAAAATATTTATAAAAAATGATTTATATGGACATAATAAAAGTAATAGAAAACAAAACCATTGCTTTTTTTTTAATTTTTATCTGTTTATCTGTATGTTCCTTTTTCTGTTTACACGTTTGTTTGAACACGCATCGCGTAAAATGTGCTCACCCAATTTGGATGGAAAATTTTGAAGAAAATAGGGGTCAAGTTGAAGCAACACTTATCTTTTGTTTCATCTCAATCGGTTCACAAAAACTTTCAAAAATTCACTTACATTGCATTAGTGTAACTGAATTTTTGACACCAAAAAATGTAGTAAGTAAAAAAACAACAAAAGTGTTGTAAGTAAAAAAACAATAAAAAAGTGTAGTAAGTACAAAAACAACAAAACTGTAGTAAGTAAAAAAACAACAAAGAAGTGTAGTAAGTAAAAAAACAACAAAAAAGTGTAGTAAGTAAAAAAACAACAAAAGTGTAATAAGTAAAAAAACAACAAAAAAGTGTAGTTAGTGAATATAAGTAGAAACGATATGTCTTCCGCCTAACCTAATTTAAATATATGTTTACAGTCAGAGCCATGTGCGCTCGTAAACAACGACGCGGCGCGAGGCGGCTCCCAGAGACAGGACGGCTGGGCTTACGTATCGTTTACAAGAATAGCCTTGGTAGCAATAAGTCAGTTCATTCGCACTGCAGCGGTCACACAATACGCGGGTACGCTTATATGCTGTGACGAACTACGAATACAGCAGAGTGTCATAACCAATTTCTAGAGAATTAAGAATATGTGTGATAATTAATTTCTAAATATTTTACCTATGCTTAGATAAAGTCCAGATTATTGAAAAAAATGTGTGTAAGCGCAGATTCTTTTTTTCCACCAGAATAGTCATTGTTGGTGCCGTGTTGTGTTGTGTTGATCACAAGGCATACGGTCTTTGGCGGCCCGGCACACCCCAGGGACCCGAATTCGGTTTACGGCCGCTCGTTGAGCAGGGCCTGGATTGGTGTTCTGGTTAGCTGTAAGAGTTTGCTCTTGTAGTAATAAGTCCTCCATTATGTGTTAATTAGATACATTAAAGTAGATAAATAAATAAATAGGATTAAACTAATAACATAAAATTGAAGTTTCTAAATGATATACGATATAAATAATATTAAATCCAATCAAATTGTGTTACCAGCTAACAGTAAACTTAAGTACTGATAGTATTTTTTGTATTTCTCAATGTTAGAAAATCCAAAATTATGTTTAGGGTAATTCTAGAGTACAAATTAAATTCTTTCTTTTTTCCACATGTTTCGTATCAGTATTTTAGGAGAGATGTAAATGAACATTCGTAATGCATTTAATGAATTTGTTTTTCTAAAGCAAAATTAAATTTACTAAATTATTAAGGTTCCGTACCCCCAACTGAAAAACGAAACCCTTATAACATCGCTCAGGTGTCTGTCTGTCTGTCAAAGGCGATTTTCTCAGAAACTATGCGACGTAAAAACTTGAAATTTGGCATAATGTTAATACATTTTTTTAACCGGCATACTGTGCTAACTTTTTTAAAAATATTTGTGTGAGAATTAAAAACGGGGAAAATAAAATAGTCAACATTTTTATTATAAGTTTATTAATCTTGTGGGGTATCATTCGAAATGGAATATTGTTTTTATAATAATTTTAAATTGCGTATTTAAAAATATATTCTTCAAAAATAAGTAAAAATAAAGCGTTATTTGCCGCCATCCCAATCGTCCCTTAACGAAACCACTCAACAAAAAATCTGAAAAAAAACAGTATTGGTAAAATCTGACTAAATATTACAGCAAAACTATTATCCTAGATCTTAAAATTTTTCGAATGTTTATAAATGCCTAAATTGGTACGGATTCCTCGTAATGCGAGTTCTCCCCGTACTTGAGAGGTTTTAAGACAAAATTAAGATATGTGGTTATCTTCAACAAATGTATTTAAAGGCCATCTAAAAAAGGCTAAAACTGTACAAACTACGAGGATATGACAGACGGAGGGATTCACAGATATAACAAAAATTATAATGGTTCCGTGTTAATGTAAATTCATAATATTAATTAAATATAAATTCATAATTTCATCCAGTTAAGACGTGACCTAAACACCAAAATATGGTCACATTTCCTAAAGTCAAATATATAGCGAACACATAAATCTTAACAGAATTTTAATTTGTTCAATCGTCCTTCAGTTACGATACTGTAATCAAAGTTAGTAAATGGCTATGTATATATATATATATATATATATATATATACATACATACATATATATATATATATATATATATATATATATCTTTATTTCTGTTCTAATTAAAGTGATTTGCATAAGCAGGTAAAAATATAAAAGTTCGAAAAATGTGATAAAAATTTGTAAATATTACGAGAAACAAAGGACTCCATCTGTCTCACAAACAAATAAATAATGACCAAAAATAAAAAAACATGATTTGCAAAATTGTTTGCTGCCAGGTACATTCGCGCACAAAAATAAAAAATAAAGCATAAAATGGAATAACCCAAGATGGCGGCCGTGTCATTCGACGACCGTTTTGTAATTTGTTTACTGTCCCGCCATATTTTGCGACAATTACGTTGTTATGCATATTAAATAAAAAATAAAATTTGTTATTGACAGTTTGTAATTAATATCTTGTGTAGCTTACGTGCAGTTTCATACAGACGCTTATTTAGTTTGCTTTTAGATACTTTGATTTCGCCATTCGAGTTTTTGATTCAATAAATGGCTAAAAATAAAAACAAAGGTCAGCGACCGCGTTGCATATTAGAAGTAAAACTGCTTTGTTCACATATCATTATTCTGTAGAATATACTAAGGTAATTATACAAAAATGACAGAAAAAGTTAAACATACCACCTCTGTTTTTAAAGAAAGATTTTAAGAAGTACTTTTGGTGGTCTAAAATTTAACAACATCTGGAGAAGAAGGACTAACTCTTAACTTTACATATTATTTAAAGAACCGGATGTAGTCAAATTGCAATTCAGAAAATAAAATGGGCAGGGCACTTGAGCAGAATGGACGACAGTCGGCAATAAAAAAGATCTTCTCAGCCAAACTATTGGGCTCCCGAAAAAGAGGAAGACTTAAACTTAGGTGGCCTGAGTGTTTGGAAAACGACTTTAAAATCCTAAGTGTAACGAACTGGATGTCTCTGGCCAAGAAGAGGAGAGCCTGGGAGTTGATTCTGAGGAAGGCAGGGGCTCATCCTGAGCTGTCAAGCATTGAAGAAATAGAAGAAGATTATATAAAAAAACAAATGTTAAGTAAAACTCCGATATTAAGAGGAATTAAAATAAAAAATTATATTGTTACATTAATAAAATTATTGTATTATTACTATTTTAGTTTTGCTTTAATATCCGTAATTAACAGAAACAATGGACGTTTGACTATTGATAAAATATCGATATTTTTTGCGAAAATACCGATATCATTGCCGACAACTCTATTCACTATGTAAATTTTCAAATACTAAAATTTTAAAATCGGCCTTGATATCTTTTAGTTCGCTATTATTCTTTTAAAATAATCTGAAGCAAAATCTAATTTTAAACAATGTGCACAGTGTCCAATGAAAGAAAATATTGAATGTGTGCAACTCGGTACACGTGTCAGAAGTGAAACTTCTTTGGCGGTCAAAACCTCGATTTATAAGTATATAGTAAGGAATAAAGAAGTTATGTATAAGTATATAACAAATACATAACTAATTAATAAATATTAATTAACTATAAATATTGATCACTGTTAGAAAGGAAAAGAAGATCTTAATACTATGTATTCAGAAAAAAATAATCCAACGTCATTACAAATCCACGTAAACTATTAATAAAATCTTCATAGACAATCGTTAATTAAAACAATAGCCACGATGCCAGTACCGGGACTCGGTTTAATACTTTATTGTATTGCTCCTGTTGTGAATTATAGTTACGACAACTATATGTGCGGGTTCATCGCAGATTTATAAATAAAATAAGTTCATATATTGTTAGTCTTCTAACGGATGAAATACTCACAAAATCATTCACAAATATACAAATAAAACGAAATTTTTTTGATAATTTTTGAAAAATTTTACTGTAATCAAGCCAAAAATACTTCGAAATTCTTGATTTTACTATTTCGACAATTTTAACTCGAGCGTATTTCAACATAATTTTCTCCACTTTGGCGATGCTCCCTTCCTCGGTGGCTTCGACCAACTTATCAAGACAGGATCGTATTCAATGTTTTCTTCTGTTCTATCCACATTCACTTGATAGCTTTAGAACAATGGACAACGAAGGAACCGATATTCCATGAACATTGTTTCTTTTATACCTGATCGCGCGGGAGCAATAAAAGATTCTTTGTCGAGTGTATGTATAATCCTAAGTCTGAAGTTTTATATTCCCTAATCGACGTCTTGGCAGAATTTTATGTATGAGTGTCATGAGTTTCACTGATTATATGATATTACCTGTAATATAATAAGGCCGACACAGGACGGAGAGTATGACCAGTCGTAACACATAACACATACGCACAGCGACGTAGTGGCACATACATACATACAGCATTGGTAAATAGATTAATATGGATATTAATTCAGTTTCATGAATACTGCAAAAATGCTTTAATCATTAATTTTCAGTTCTCCGATTACGAGTAGTTAATCAACATTTTTTATTGAATATATCTACAATAATCGCTTCAAGAAATGTTGACCGTGTTAATAAATTTTGTTTCTTTCTTTTCAGTTGTTAGTACAGTCAGCTATTTTTGTGTTTTAATCTTTTTGAAGTAAAACTTCTTTACGCACGCTTGACTTGGGGAGTAAGCTGGTGAACGTTACGCAAAGTGTGATCGGGCAAGGCGAACGGAAGTTGAGAGAGAGATACAAGTTAGTGAAGACAGAAAGAGAGAGTTACGTTTCGTATATTACTGTAGGGCGAGAGAGAGAGGTGCGAGCACACATTTTCTTTCTCTCTTTCTCTCATAGCCAGTTATGTTTCGTATATCTAAGACACAGTGCAAGCCTATTGCCTGTATCACACTGTAGGAGCAAGAGAGAGCAGTGCGCGCGCACATTTTTTTTCTCTCTTCCTCTCATAGCCAGTGCATGAAATATATATATATATATATATATATATATATATATATATACATATATATATATCTATATATATGCGAGTTTGCTAGCGTTACGCGAACGGTGATATTTTGATTATTTTGTAATTTCATTTCGTTCTTGAACAATTTTATAAATCATTATTTTGTTCAATACATTAAATATTCTACGTTTAAAGTGAATAAAATTGTAAATTCATTTTAAAGTTTATATTTTGTGAATTTGAAGTTTTACTTCAGTCGTGTGGTCTGAAGCACACTCGTTTTTTTTATTAATTACTTGCTTTTTAGCTGGCTATCTGTTTTCTCAGAAATTTATAAACTACTCTCTGCCATGCGTACCTTGGATTTATTGATCAATTAAATGCCACAAAACTGGTGCAATACTTATAAATCTTGCTATAAATATGTTAATAAGTGCCCTTGTAAGAAACATTTAACAGCATTTATCATATGCATATATGATACATATATCATATGCGTATATGATACATATATGTTAACACACCAATAATGATAATTACTTATTGTTTCGCACATATAAATTGTTAACTGATCTCGACGGCATTTAAATCTGTGACCAAGGTATGCTCGGTCAACCAAAACTACAGCGAAGGAGAATGCATTTTTTTTCAAGGATAATTATTTATAAATTCCTTGTAAAAAGATTCCTTAACAAAAACATGCAAATTTTGAATGCCAAATGAATTTTAAATAGCTGCAAAGAGTATTACATTATTCACAACATCGCTTTGTGTTAGAAATCGTTTGAAGACGATTTTTTTTCTTTTAGGTAAATTGACTGACTTGACATTTTGGCATTTGAGTTATAAATAACAAATTTGCCTTTCAACTGAGGAATTCTAAAAATAAACCATAAAATAAACAGGAACCACTCCACGTTTATTATATGGTATTATTTTTAGAATTCCACAGCTGAAAGGCAAATACGGAACCTTTACAATTTTATCTGTCTATCTATGTGTCACAGTCTCATACCTTTCTCAGTTTAATACCAATTATGATGAAATATTAAAGGAAGATTTAGTTTAATTATATTACAGAGAGATACGGTCTTTCCGTAAGTCGAACTTGTGGATAAACAATTTTTTTCCCAAAAAAAACAAATTGAATATTCTTGTACTTGCTCTTGAACAAACTTTAAAATTTATTTTCGTCTCTTTGTCACTCTCCAAAACTTACAAAATGAAATTTCAACTTATTACACTACTGTTCTGTAATTGGACCATAAATTCCGAAACTTACACAAAATTGCAACTTTCTATGTCAAGCGGTCACTGAGAATAATAGCTATGACACACAAACAGACAGACCAACACCGGGGTGATTCCATAAATGATTCACTTTTACGATTATGCTACGGAACAGTAAATGAAAAAAACATCAATGTTCAAATCTTTACTCGTCAACATAAACAAAAAACTTATAAAAACAAGTGAAGCGATCCCAAAAGAAAGTCCTTTAACCGCTTTCCATCTCCATCATCAGATCTCGACTACATCATCGGTATCTAGTTACTACTCAGAAACAAAGAACGAGACAAGTTAAATGAGTACAAATTCGCCAGATCTATAATTTACTGTTTAGGAGAGTCTTCGCCCAACTTTGATTTCCTCGTTTTCCATCGTTATCATATTAAGTTATTAATTTTTGATGAAAATTTATTGATTTTATCAATAATATCATTCTAAACATATCATACTTACAGATTTAATATTCAAAAATACAAAGTTGCTTTATATTCTGCTTGTCATAAAGATTTAAAGAACAAAATTCAAAAAATTTATCAGATGTGCTTTGGTCTTTGACTTAGCCATTTAAGTCCTGGTATGGGTCTTAGAATTATAAGTATAACAATAGTCTTTGTCTTAAAAAGACCTCGACTCAAGCTATGGCCATCTTCTTTCATGGTTAATTTTAAAGACAGTTTTGTATTCATTCATATCAATAACTTATCAACATCCATACGTATATTTTTCTCTAAGTACACTCAAAACATAAGTATACAAAGAGTGTTTGTCTTAAAAAGACCTCGATTAAGTTTATGGCCTTTTTCTTTCATAATTAATTTTAAAGATAGTTTTGTATTCATTCATATTAATAACTTATCAACATCCATACGTATATTTTTCTCTAAGCACACTTCAAACATAAGTATAATAAGAGTGTTTGTCTTAAAAAGACCTCGATTAAGTTTACGACCTTCTTCTTTCATAATTAATTTTAAAGACAGTTTTGTATTCATTCATATCAATAACTTATCAACATCCATACGTATATTTTTCTCTAAGCACCCTCGAAACATAAGTATAATAAGAGTGTTTGTCTCAAAAAGACCTCGACTAAGTCTATGACCGTCTTCTTGCATAATTAATTTTAAAGATAGTTTTGTATTCATTAGCATCCACACATATATTTTTTCTAAGCACACTCGAAACATAAGTATAATAAGAGTGTTTGTCTCAAAAAGACCTCGACTAAGCCTATGACCATCTTCTTTCATAATTAATTTTAAAGATAGTTTTATATTCATCCATGTCAATAACTTATCAGCATCCATACCTATATTTTTCTCTAAGCACATGCGAAACATTCGTTTTGCTGACAACAAAGTACATATTTTATAAAATAAAGTACTATTTTTTATTTACATTAAGTTTATGATAGATACAATTTTTTTAATATTATGTTCTTTAAATAGAAGTTTTGCTTAAAATACTTGTGTTTTATGTAAAATACCGCCAGTTGTTCACTTATGGTACAGAAGATGGACATTTAAAAGCAATGCACGTACTAGTGTATATTTAGTACCTACGAACAATGAATATGAACAACATACCAGAGACAAATAAGACCCGACGTATAATAAGGCCCAAGAGGCAGAAATTGCATTTAAAATAATTCAGTTCTTTTAAAAACTGACCAAAATCAGAGAAAATCCGGCATATAATATTTATATTTTAAAACACAATAAGTTAAGTCCCACAAAAAAATTGATTTATTTATCTACTTTAATATATCTAATTGATACATATGGCGGACTTATTACTACGAGAGCAATCTCTTCTTATTGCTACGGGAACAATCTCAATCCATGGATGCATTTAAAAGGTCGATCGATAGGTGACTTTTGGCATACCACATTAGAAGTTTTATTTAGCTTGAATAGACGAAAAATTTCAACATTTGGGTTCTTTGAAATTATTTTATAAAGTTTTAAATTTTCTTTTCTTTCCAAATATTGGTTATTTTTGGTCCTTTTTGTTATGCCTACTCCATAAGTAATAATGTGTGTATATTTTTATGTTCATATATACTATGTATATTTATATACGTAATAAATGTGCGTAGAAATGTATGTATTCATATGAGACACATACAAAATATATTTTTGTTTAAGTGTATGTGATAGTCTGCATTACCCCGACGTGGACATTCAGTCGAATTGTACTTTCTACTGTATTCGTCAATACTTTATGTATTAATTATTGTTAATTTTCTTGTATATGTGTGCGTGTATTTGTATATCAACAGTGCTAGCTGTAAACCGGTTGTTTAAGTAATGTTTATAGCATAATTACCCAAACCGAGCAACCATTTTGTGGATAGCATGTCACTTTATTTAAGCTGTTTAACCGATTCAGTGCCATGGTTTTTTACTCATATAGACTTAAAAATGCGAAATAAATCTTTTGTTTTTGATGGCATTTACCCTTGTCTCGGAAAAAAATTGTATCTCTTCCAAAAATTATCCAATTTTAATAATTTTTGCAGTGTTTTCTTAATAAAAACTTGTACAAGGATAATAAAATACAAAGAAAATTATGGAAATATATATTGTGAACAAAAATTATAACAAAAACTGAAATCAAGGTCACATCGTATTTTCGCAGTCCGGTTCATCCTCCGTATCAGCAAAATAATTGTTATCGTCACTATTATCACTATCGCTCAAAATTTGCATTACGCCAAATCATTTGCATCACTCCCACTATCACTTTCTTCACAAGTTGAAAAACGATCATTTTCACTCGAATTATTTTCGTATTCCGACATTATGGGTTAAAAATTTTCTTTTCCTCGATTTTTATATTGTAATTACTAATAATATTGTAATTTGAACTTTATGTAACACGTAGGAAGATAAAAAATTAGCGACGGGTGCGAGCGACCTCCCCTACCACGCGCTAAACAGCAACTGATTTCGCGAGCGCCATCGCGCTCGTGGCAAATTTAGTTAGTACGCGCACGAGCGCGATGGCGCTCGTCGGTACTCAAACGGTTAATTGAATTTTTCATATTTCTCCCTTTGTTTTCAAGAAAATTTCTACATGTATTGTTTTTTTTGGACATTTGTACATATTACTCGTAAATAAACGATTATTATCATCGTTTATTAAAGTACACCCATTTATTTGTAATTTTTCTTCACAGATAAATTAATACATCACCGCCGACAAGAAGACGATAAAATATTTTACTTAAACTTTTAAATAACTTGAAAAACCTAAAAAAATAAGTATTCTTTTATTGTTTTTTCTTAATAAAAAAATCCTCACTTTATTTATCGAACCCTATTTCATGGATCACCATAGTTTAAGACCCACAAAATAGTATTTTAAAAAACACATTTTAATATTAGAAATATTTATTAAAAAAGTGATTTATGTCTCCATTTCATATCTTAATAAAACAATGTCTAAGTTAATAAAACTTATTCTAATTCAAAAATAATGATAATCCGACATATTTAATTTTAAGCTTAGATGAGCTTTAATCGCAGCAGGTTCCTTAAATAAGCGACACCACTTCGTCACTCTCTATAACGACGATTTACACCAAGTTTAAGCGCTAAGTTAAGCTTATTCATGTCACGCTGTCCGCTACAACATGTAAATTGCCTTTGTTATGTCTCGAACAATAGCCTCCTAGACAATATGCTGCTGTGTACTTATGATTCCAAAATCGCTTGCGCAATATGTCCAAAACAAAATTATTTTCTGAATACTTTACAAATTACGAACCTGAAGATGTTGTAATACAACGAAACCTAGGTCGTGGTAAAGACTTTAAATAAAGTGGAAATAGTACTACACCACGTAGTTTCATTTAATTGTAATAATTATCTGTTGGTCTGCATATTTCATATTATAGGTACAACAAACCCGGAAAAACTTATTGGTCTTAGGCTTTTCAGGAAATACTGGGAATACAGAAAGAACCGGAGCTAAGCTCAGCACGAGGAATCAAAATTTTAAGAACCGGGCCAGTTCTGCTTTCGGTTTCGGAAGCTTTACGGACGTATGCATAAAGGCTAATAATTCCATAACTTTACATTATTCATAAAGTTCTTTACTCTTTGGTACGCTTTAATTTTATGTGCATTCCTTTATTTCTCGTAGTGAATTTTTTTGAAAAGATAATACTACATCACGTAGTCTCATTAGTTGTGAATAAAAATTTAATAACAATGAATTTCTAGAAAATTAACGCCAAATATATTCAATTCTTCATTATATTCTACTTATGATCTGTTCACATTAGTTAACTACAGCCTCTTACATAAATAACTTATAATCAATAATACAGTAGTTGACTCATTCTAAATTTTGAAAAGTTTCGTACAATATTGTGAAATATAAGTTAATTAAAAAGCAGTCTTGAAAAAAATTCCAAAATTTATTGAAAAATAAGCCAGTTGTAGGCTTCTAAATTTGAAGATACGGATAGAGTTAAATCCCTGTCTCTTTTCCTCTAGTAGAATATTATGTACAATACTAAAAATGACCTCACAACACAGTATCGCCGTCCTTCTCTAAAGGTTAAATTTAAACTATTATAACTCCGTCAATTTTTATGATTATTAAAATTTTTTTTCACTCTTCATCAGCTTGTACCTTAAAATTATGATTAATGGAATAAAACAAATTTAGTCAAATACCCAATTACAGCTCTATTTAATTGATAAGTTAATTACGTGTGTTTTTGCGTATTGATATTATGTCTTCCTTAAACAAAATATTGTTTCAATTAATTAAATTAATGTTGTCACATTTATAATCGTATTTAATTTGATATTTTATAAATGTATTTATTTTTTTTATTTTTTTCTTTGTGAAAATGTTAGAATACAAACTTATGTAGTGTTTAGAGTTCATAGAATACTTCAAATAGTTTGTGTTTGTTTTTCCCTTTTATATAAAATAAAAAAACAAATAAAAAAATTATTAATTATTATAAATTTCAGGACGGATAGTGGAAATGGTAATTATATTATCTAATTTGAAAGAATTATTGAATATATTTGGTGTTAATTTTGTAGAAATTCGTTATTGATTTTGTAGAAATTCATTATCTTTGCCAATACCTGAAGATGATGTAATACAACGAAACCTAGGTAGTGGTAAAGAACTTAAAGAAAGTAGAAACAATACTACATCACGTAGCTTCATTTAATTGTGAATAATGAATTTCTACAAAATTAACGCCAAATATATTCAATATTTATAACCATTTAAGGGTACAGAACTTTTAATTAAACTTTTTACAAATAATTTTTTTTTAAATTGTCGAACTTTTATTGATAATTATCAACGTACGTTCAACTGTCTTATTATATTACAATTAATGTTTTTAAATACGTTTAATGGAATAAAATGAACGCTATTTTTTTATTCACTTGCACATGGTTACAAAGACATTACGACTATGCACTTACGCCCATATGCACACCACGCGATCAGGACTGTCAGTCGGACTTACTGACAGTTAAAAACCTATTTCTGTTTCTCGAGTCAGTGTTGTCCGTCGAGTCGGGACAATAGTCTACTTTACTGACCGTGCCCTGTTGCACGGTCCAATTGCTAAAGTATCCATACAAAATATTTTTTTACCTGTCAGTAAATTCGACTGAGAGTCCAGGCCGTTGTGGTGAATACGGGCGTTAAACGTTTTGGTAACTATAAAATGTCGGGTCATGTGATACATACAACGTTTATAAATTTTATAATACTAATGACGACATATTTTGATTTATTTAGTTTCAATAATCATAAACAAATCACGAAGGCGATCAAATGATTTGTTCTTCTTCGTTGGCCTGTATCAATCCACTCCTCGACGTAAGACTCTTCAATTACTTTGTTTATTAGTTAAGATTAAAATCAAAATGCTTCTTAACTACCGATTATATTAATATAATCTCGAACTGATGCAATATCGAATAACAAAACAAATTATTGCGATTATATCACAAGATATGATTAAATTTTCAAATATTATTTTTAAATACGACAAAAACTCTTTGATGTAGCCGAAAAAATAAATAAACTTGTTATCAGTACGATAGTTTCCGTCAGATTTGTTTAAAAATACATTGATTTTGATGAGATAACGATCTAATCCGCTAACCTTGAGATATGGTGACAATTGCCAATCTAACCTTTACGATTAGCCATATATATGTATTTATGTGGCCTCCTTCATGGACAATAGTTCTATACTGTTTACTAAGTACGAGTAAATAAAGTACCCAAATTACTATACAACAAAATAAATACATACATCTATTATAAAAATAAACTAGTTTCAAAAAGTCCCCATTGCTACAAGCAGAAAATAATTCATTTTTAAATTTTCTCCACGTTGTCTTGACGTAAATATTTTTAAAGTTAATAAATACTTTCAATTTTGACGAGGTTACAGTATTTTTGGTAAAAGAACAATTTTATAGAAACTAACTGACACCTTGATTTTAACATCTATAATTTGATCGAAAAGTAAATTTAAATATAACAAATTTGCCATAATCAGTTTTATTTAGAAATGATAGCGTTTAACAATAACAAAATTGATGCAAAACAGACAAAAAATCAAATTAACTAAACCAAAAATAGCGTGATGTGGTGACAAAAATGCTTGCCGGACCTGTCACGCTATGATGGCCCTGATTGGTGCGAGGTCCTGATTGATGGTTTGATGATTATCCCATGAATAATGCTACTGTACGAAAGGCCAAGTTCTCATGTTACCCGGGAAAACTTTTAAGATTAAAGCGAACAAGTTCAAAAATTTGTCCGGTAAGTAAGATTGACGAGTAAGTTGGAGTTTTACGATTAGAATTGGTAGAGTATAGCTATACCCACTGTGAACTTGGCCAGAATTTATAGAAGTAGCTATACCCTGTTTGAACTCGGCCGGAAATTGTAGAATATTGGTGTAACTACTTATAACTTGGCCAGAATTCGTAGAATATAAACACTTTAAATAATAATTAGTGGATACAAAATAAAACAGATAATAAAGTAAGTACGTACATAACTTTTCTTACAACCAATACCTAGTTAAAAGTTAAATTACAAGCTTTAACTTTAACTTTAAATTCTTCGATGTGTGATGTACTAAAAGGTGAGCTCGGCTTATGCAGTTATGCTGTAAGCATCACCGACACGGCCGGTTTACAGCTAGCACCTGATGACATACACAGGCATACATATACATATAAATACATATATATATATATATATATATATATATATATATATATATATATATATAAACATATACATAGAAGACAATAACATTAATAATTATGATTTAATACAGGTATTATATAAAGACATGTAACTATATACATGTTATGACATAAGGAGGAAACGTACCATAAAGAAAACAAGAAAAAAAAATTCGCAAAGCGAGAGAAAAAATAAGAAAGAAATAATAAACGTAATTTAAATCAAATAATTTCCAAGTGACGGTATTTTTCGTCTTTTCTGCTTGCATTTGCTGGTTCAAAAGCCATTTATGAGTTTAAAGTATCCATGGATCCAATTTTTGGCTCCAAAATTTAGCTCTGCCCTTAATCAGCTGTTATTATGATTCATGATTTAAAATTGTTTAGTACTTGTTGAACGTATAAACTTTAAACCTTCACAAATATTGAAAAAGTTGAAAGCAATCAACTTCAAAAATCATTGTTTTGTAAACTTCCCTGTATTTTATAGTTCTTTCAAGGAATATTTTGATGTAGTTATAAAGATTTAGTTTGTTTCTCGTTAATTCTTGTGGAATACATAAACTCCAAACCTTCACAAATATTGGAAAAGTTGAACGCAATCAACTTCAAAAATCATTGTTTTGTAAACTTCCCTGTATTTTATAGTTCTTTCAAGGAATATTTTGATGTAGTTATAAAGATTTAGTTTGTTTCTTGTTAGTTCTTGTTGAATGCATAAACTTCAAACCTTCACAAATATTGGAAAAGTTGAACGCAATCAACTTCAAAATTATTGTTTTGTAAACTTCCCTGTATTTTATAGTTCTTTCAAGGATTATTTTGATGTAGTTATAAAGATTTAGTTTGTTTCTTGTTAATTCTTGTGGAATGCATAAACTCCAAACCTTCACCAATATTGGAAAAGTTGAACGCAATCAACTTCAAAATCATTGTTTTGTAAACTTCCCTGTATTTTATAGTTCTTTCAAGGAATATTTTGATGTAGTTATAAAGATTTAGTTTGTTTCTTGTTAATTCGTGTGGAATGCATAAACTCCAAACCTTCACAAATATTGGAAAAGTTGAATGCAATCAACTTCAAAATTATTGTTTTGTAAACTTCCCTGTATTTTATAGTTCTTTCAAGGAATATTTTGATGTAGTTATAAAGATTTAGTTTGATTCTTGTTAATTCTTGTGGAATGCATAAACTCTAAACCTTCACAAATATTGGAAAAGTTGAACGCAATCAACTTCAAAATCATTGTTTTGTAAACTTCCCTGTATTTTATAGTTCTTTCAAGAACTATTTTGATGTAGTTATAAAGATTTAGTCTGTTCACGTCCAAAATATTTCCATGGTTCGATTTTTCAACAGAAGAGGGTTCTCAGCAGACAGACAATAATTAGAAATATATTACCTACAATATTTTCATTGGTCTCTTAAACATAAACCGTGATTTCCCATCACTCCCCACAAGATATTTCATGTCAGTAGATAAGCTGTTATTGTGAAAAACCAATAAAACAAACAAAGTAAACTTGTATGTTAATAAATTGATAAATGTAAATAGAACCCAATTCTTGTAAAGGCTCTCTCGAGATTCTTGCAGCGCTCGCAGTCAGTGGCAAGAGTTGCCCAGTTCTTTGTTCCTGCTCCTTTTCTATGGTCTGCCTAGCCTCATATTGGCTGTTAGTCTCTTCCATAGCGTCACTATTATTGTCCACTTGGCTTCGCGCATCCTAGCAATGCAGGTTCGCTAGCCATTACCATTTCTGTTTCAAGCAGTGTTCTAGTGCATCTATTACTTTTGTCTTCTCTCTTGTTTTTGTATGTCTCTTGTCCATACGTTTCATCTTGAGAATGCTCCTCTCTGGCACGGCTCTAAGGCTCTAAGGCTCTCTGGCACGTGGTGATTTAGTTTTTACTTCTGTGGTGCATTTCCTAGTCTGACGTCCATACGTCGAAACGTTGGAAGGAAATAAGGGTATACAACTTTATTTTTTCGATTCAGCGGTAAGGAACATTTCAGAACTTCTACCAAGCTCCAGAATTTATTCCAGGTGTTATTAACTCTTCCGTCAATCTCTTCGATATTGTTGCTTGATCTGAAAGATAGTTGTTTTCTGAGCTTTGTATACATATCTTTTACATAGTGTAGTTGTACGTTGCCCGTGAAAACATTTTCCTCGAAATTGTTTGTCATAAATTTTGTCTTCATTATATTCACTTCTAGACCAATTACTTTACTAGAAAACGTAGAAGCATATAATATATTTCTTGCGAGCTTCCTAACCATCCTCAAACGCGAGGTTAGTTAGATGTTTTCTATTTATGAAAATTCTTTTGTTATTCCAGGATGTTTGTTGTTTAGGATGTTTGTTGTTTAGGATTTTTAAAATCCTTGATGATATGATTTAGTACTGTTATAAATATAATCAGTGATACCAGGTCTCTCCGAGTGACACTTCTTTCAATATTTATAAACTTCGGGTATTCTCAAGCCCAACTCTGATTTTTCTTTATTTTTTTTGTAATTTAATTCCATTACTCGTGATACCGAGAATTATCGGTCAGGAAAATCTGGAAAAAATCCGAAAATTTTAGCGATCTGTATAGACCAAAAATTATAGAACTATCCTTTTCTTAATTCGAAGCATCGGCCCCGAAATATTAAACTTAAAGTTGATTTTTGATTACACATGTAATGTGAATTTCTATCACCGGTGATGTGAATTACTATCACCGATTATGTGAATTTCTATCACCGGTATTGTCAATTTCTATCACCGGTGATGTGAAGTTTTATCACCGGTTATGTTAATTTCCATTACTGTTAATGTGAATTTCTGTCACCTGTAATGTGAATTTCTATTACTAGTGTTATGAATTTCTATCACCGGTGATGTTAATTTCCATCACCGGTAATGTGAATTTCTTTCCCCGGTAATGTGAATTTCTATCACCTGTAAAGTGATTTTTTTCCAGCACGCTGCATTAATAAGCTTTTTTGCCTACCGGCTTCTATCTTTTGATGCATAAAACGCTAATAGCAAAAAATTAGACTATTAATATAGAAATACAGAATGATAAACTAATTAGACTATTAATATAGAAATACAGAATGATGAACTAATTAGACTATTAATATAGAAATACAGAATGATAAACTAATAATGAATAATAATGAAAAACTCGTACAAAACAATTATAATGCTTGAAGCAATTTAAATGATCTAATCGGCTAATTAAATCAAGAATTATTACCAACAAATCGATTCGATGCTTGTAACGTAAATAGTCCAAGATAACGGGTATAGACCGATAACTTAAGTAAGGTTCCTTCTCGTTTTTCACGATAACTGCAATAGAAATAAACTTCGCAGTGTAAAATGGAAAATTACGAAGTTTGGAGACGTTGAGAAAATAGAAAACTACCATGACGCAAAATACTAACATTTCAAAGTTATTGAATCAATGGACAGTTTGAAATATTCAAAAAAAATATTTAGTATTTAGTATCCGCCAAATATCGGTAACGCGGTACACTTATGGCCTCATATTCATGAATATCTGTCTGTCTGTCCAACTTTTTATTACATATTTCTAGTATCTGGACTTTTTTATGCAGATACTTATATATGGAATGATTATCGTGTGTATAAAAAAAGAAAATACGTTTGAGATAAAAAAAACAATTTTCGTTTCTGAAATCAATTTTGACTCTAACAGCAGGTCGAGTCGTGCTAAGCACTAATATCGTAACTAACTTTTTAAAAAAAAGTTTTTTTTAATTGTAATCTTTAAAAAAACACAATACAATAATTTCGACGATATGTCACTTAACAGAATAGATGCTCGGCAAGGTAGCACGCTTGTCACCAAAAATTTCTCCGTCAAATAAGTTGTCTATAGGTATTTATTAAAAAAATCAAATATACAAATAAAATATTAATTAGGGGGGAAGCTACCATGGATAAAAAGAAACAAGACAACTGTGAAAAAAATTTACCGCAACTTTTATAAAAAAATTTTTTTTTGTAAAAATGTAAAGAAATTGAATAAAAATTATTGACACCGTCTAAATGTTGCCACTTTATTTTTCGGAAATAACTCAATTGTTTAAATCGAAATTACGATTAAAATATGAATAACAGTAAAATACTATTTATTTGAGAGTAACATACTGGAAGACAAAAAATACTTTATTTTTTAAGGTTCCTTAATCATACGTCGGAACCCTTTTAAGTTCATTATATCTGCGTATGCGTATGTCCGTCTGTCACGAACTCTTGGTTTCTACAGTTTTATCTACGATCCTAAAGTTTTGTAAGTTTATGCTTCAGATGAAGGTCTCAATTAAATGTAGCAATAAATATTTTTCCTGTTTTTTTATGATACCGCCCTTTGCCATGAATTGGGGGTAAACATTGGGGGTTTTGCATACCCCATTATACGGGGTATTGATATAAATACTTTTAAAATGATCTATAGTTTCAATTCACCACTTTCCGTTTTTAGCTATTAGTATATTACCAATTTTATTATTAACCTTAGATTAAATTACCGAACATCCCCATAATTGAATTGGGCTAAACTTCATACTAAATCATTTTAATATATTGCTTTAGAATTAAGTATTCTTGTTAACAAAAGACAATTTTTAATTCCCAATTTGTAACTTGTAAAATATTTCTGATTTTACTGTAAAACATTACTACCTTTTAAAAATGCTTCAGGAAGCGTTATCAATGTAAACCTTATTTTATTACTTTATTATGGTTGGTTATTTATTTCCCTAATTATAGTAATAAATATCTATTAAAACACTAAATTACTACAAGATATTTTATGGTTTTTTAGTATTTATCTATTTTTTTGGCGACCCGGTCTTGAGTTTTATCATATATACTTCTTTAATTTTCGAAAGTAATATTGAAAATTTCCAAATTTCAATATTGATTTAAGTTTTTTATTAATTACAGAAATGTAATTTAAGAATAACTTAAATAGTTAATGGTAAGGGTTGAAGTGAAGTGCAGTATGAAACACGAGCCCCCCGTCAATTTTTGAAAATAAGTTTCCAAAATTTGAAAAAATTCGAAATGCTAGCATTCATTAGAATTTTCAAATGAAATTGTTTCGGTTAATTCGCCTCAATAATTTTAAGAGATGTGGACAAATATGGAACCTTGAATTATGGATGTCCCGCCACGCATTTGGCCTGTTTTTATTCTCAAATGATTTCCAAAGTTACTACCACATTAGGCCCAAACGGTTTTACCGAAGCCGGCTCGATCTTTATGAACTTTTTCGTCCATTATTTAAACTATTACACGGCACATTTTGCTAAGTTGATTTAAAAAAGACAGTAAAATGTGAATAGGACTACGGGCCTGAGGGTTCCGTACCTAAAGCTTAGTAAATGGGTATTATACGTACATAATAATGAGGAAAATAGTAAAACGAAAAATTTCACTTTGTCACGTAATAACTTTACATAGATTTTTTTTCTTTCTTTCTGCTATGAGATTTTCCTTCGTACCAAATTTCAAGATTCTAGGTCGACAGAAAGCAGTTCTGATGAGGGAGATATTATTAAAATATCTGATGAGCCGTACTTTTTTATTGCACTGAGTTAAAAGCTTTTATCAGGATAGAACTAAGAAGACGTACGCCTTAATGTTTGATATTAATTTCTTCTCGTTCCCGCTGAGAAAAAGAGTTTTAATAGCTAGACAGACAGACGATGAAGTGATCTTATTAAGGTTCGGATTTTCTTCTTCTTCGACCATAGAAACCTTCAAAGTGCATTTTACTTCTGAGCACATTTCTAAGTTTAGACCGTCTCAACTAGGATGCGTGGAGACATAAGGCCGACGTAATCTTCACATATTTTTAACCAGGTAGTAAATCTTACTACCTTGTTACTACCTGGTAAGGGTTTGATGACCTTATATTAGAAGATAATCCTTGATATCATACTCAAAAATAGTAAGTAAATGTACCAATACTAGTAAACGTAAACGTACTCATAAATAGAAAGTAAACGCACCAATATTAGTAAACATAAACGTACTCATAAATAGTTAGTAAACGTACCAATAGTAGTAAACATAAACGTACTCATAAATAGTTAGTAAACGTACCAATATTAGTAAACATAAACGTACTCATAAATAGTTAGTAAACGTACCAATATTAGTAAACATAAACGTACTCATAAATAGTTAGTAAACGTACCAATATTAGTAAACATAAACGTACTCATAAATAGAAAGCAAAATCACCAATATTAGTGAACATAAACGTACTCATAAATAGTAAGTAAACGTACCAATACTAGTAAACAATACTTGTTGTGATACAATGAAACCTAGGCGTGGTAAAGAATTTAAAAAAATAGAAATAATACTACATCACGTAGTTCCATTTAATTGTGAATAATCAACTTCTACAAAATAACGCCAAATATATTGAATATTTAAAAATGAACTTTAACTATTTCTTATCAAAAATTGTTACATGGTTTATTCAAATTGTTTCATAACTAGAATTTCTTATTATTTTAAATTGATCAAATATTGTTATATGCTTTGTTCAAATTTTCTTATTGTTAGAAATTCTTAATATTTTAAATTGATCAAAAATGTTGTGTTCAAATATTCTTGTTACTCGAATTTCTTATTATTTTAAATTGATCAAAAATGTTTATATGTTTTATTCAATTTTTCTTATTACTAGAACTTCTTATTATTTCAAATTGATCAAAATGATTATATGTTATATTCAATTTTCTTATTATTAGGGTTTCTTTAAATTAGATTGATCAAAGATCGTTATATGTTTTATTCAAAGTAACTCTTTGAGCTTGAATGGTTGATCAGCTTCAAGATGTTTCCTTTGGAAAATTTATTTAAAACTCCACTTAGATTCAGTAATAAAATCCATATTATTTTTACTATCAGATACTTCTCTTTTATTATGAGAAAACATATTCTCTACCATCTTGAGAAAACATATTTAAATTATCGGAAAGATAGAAAATTTTTAATATTACACATTTTGGTGAATTCGAGGGCAGAAAATAAAACTAAATTAAATAACTTCGGTGCGTTTCGATCAGTTAAGTCGATTAAGTCTTGATGCGTTAGGTAAGCCAAAAAGGTTTATCGTTAACTTAGTTGGATGATTGTCATTTACGCCGATCAGTGAATGGCTCTGTTTAATTAACGGGCTAGGACATTAATTCAACGCGTAATTAAACTAGATTGCCTGCAACATTAACGCCATAGCAACAGCCAAATTTAAACCAATACGTCCGACGACGCTTCGAAACAAAGACTCGTGTAATTTGTTGGCAAATATTCTCGGAATACTAAAAATAAGCTTCTTGTCGTCTTTATCGCAAATCACAGCAAATGTCGATCAGTGTCCAATTCTGTGCCATTATCTCACGACACAATGTCACATGTGTCCCATTATCGGCGAGCTGTCAAAATCACAATTGTAATTTAATATCTACGATCAGGTTCTGAAGTGCGAATATAATGAGACGGAAATGTTCGCCATTCCAATACAATCTGCATGAACCAGCGCGTGATTTTTGTATCGCAGAAGAGCAGATAAACAAATCTTCCGTGTCGGTCTCGCTTATTTTTAAAATTTATTAGTAATTTTTCCAATTTTTCTTGCTTTTCTGCTGGAGAAAATTGGTGCTTTATTACAAGTTTCTATTTTCTAGATCTTAAGGTCTGACAGATAGCGATGAAACTGTAGTTACTCATACGTATATACCAATGCGTTATTAAATTAAAAACATGTATTAAACATAAAATAAATACCGCCATCTATTGGAGAATTGTAAAATTACGTTTGATGTTTGCTTATAAAAGAAGTAGATGTCGCTCTCACTTAATTAAAGAGTGTGACTTGATGATTAATAGGAGCAGTAATTTTAATGATTTTCACTGCAAATATTTACCAAGCCTCTGAAGTATACAGCTGCAAGGTTTCACTAAAATCGATCCAGAAAATTTTGATTGATACGCGCACAAACATAACCTTATTACCGTTTTTTAAATATATATGTGTATATATATATATATATATATATATATAGATTTTATCCGTGAAATATGCGCCTTCAAAGATCGCAGAAACAACTTCCTTCTTCAACTAACTTAATAACGAAAGATGGTTCTTACGATGTTATTTATTTAAAAGACAGAAATAAAATCTAGAGAATATTTATCTATTTTTAAACGACAGATTTATCTAAGCCCTGTCCCTGGTAATTACTTTGAAATTTACGGCAATATATAGGATAAAAAACTTGTTAATTAGAACTCACACTACGCGGGTTCAGATTTTTACATACTTGTTTCATTGTCTTGAGAAGTTACGATGTGGCGTCTTATGATAAAAAAAATAAAATAATATCACGGCCATGGTGTGTTAGATTGGCCACAAACCTATATTGCCTTCAACGACGCGGCGCTCCATGGAGTACCACATTAAGTTCGGACACTCCCACCAATTTCGTTAGAGTACTGTTTGTAATTGCATAATTAAAATGACACAGATCAATGACTCACCAGAGACGATCTCTAATATGGATGCTAACTACAAGGTGTTAGAAAAAAACGTATTTTAACTTTCCAGTAGCAGAACATTAAGCTTCCGTGCGGAGGTATAATTGTTGTTTTGGCCTTCATTTCCGCTACTTAGCTCCCGTACACAATAGCTGTATTATATATGTATATCTAAAAAAATAGGATATATATATATATATATATATATATATATATATATATATATATATATATATATATCCCGCTATTGCTTACGGGAGCTGAACAGTGGACGTAAAGGCCAAAAAAACAATTATACTTCCGCACGAAAAGCTCAATGCACTGATAGAATAGTTTTTCAAATTATTGAAACATGTTCTGTTTAACACGCCGAATTCATGAATTAGAGATCGCCAAACTAACGCAATGGCCGCGATACACCACGACCAATGTTAAAAATTAAGTTCTAGAAAATTACGTTCTAAATAATACCTACCTCTTAACTACCTAACTGGCCTGCTTTAAATCCTATTCCTTTGAAAAAAAAAACAATTAAAACAAAATTCAGTCACGGCCCCTTTTTTGCCCGGGCAAAGCCTTGACTAATTTTAGAAATGACAAAGGTGGAAGTGTTCCGAAACCGAATATAAGGCTCTTAGCTGCTAAATCATTAAATCTGGAAAAAAAATGTAACGAATTTCTAAATTATTTAGTTATTTAGAAATTAATAAAAGGGTATTAAGATAAGTCTCTCTCGTATTTTTATATATTACAGAAGAAACATAAACTCAGAAACGTAGTAATAATTTCAATGTCCTAGAAATTCCTATAATCATAAACAATTTCAATGTCTCAAAATCTAGAAGCCATTATAGTAAAAAAACTTCATAATTTCGTATTTCCTTTTTCTTTTAAGCGATTATTTGACGTAATGTTAATATTTATTTATACTCGTGAATTTTGTGATCCGAAAACTAAATTGATATAATGTGACTCAAATATAATTAATTCTTTAAAGTATTATTTATAATTGATGTTTCGATTATGGTTATTAAATTTTTATTTATGTTTAATAAATATGAGTATGACGATATTTTCTGTTATTTTTTTATTTTTTTAAGTATTATTTTAATTTATATTTTATTAAACTAAAATTTTAATTACGGTTCCATTAACCTTGAAACTATCCAGTGTTTGACTGTTATCTAATCGATCGATCTGACTAAAAGCAAGAAGAAATAATATATCTTTTGTCATAATCTTTTCAGTCATAGCAAAAAAATGAACTATTGAAAGGATCAATCGTTAGAAAATTTCTGTGGTGATTAACAATCAATCATTACGTCTAATTTGAGTTTTTTCTCGTTGTAAAATCAAGAGAGTTTGACAGGCAGACAGATACATACCACAAATATTCCATAAGGGCCCACGGTTTCGTCGGCGTGTGGTTTGAAATATGGCCAAAAACAGTGACCAACCAAAATTAACAGAATAGTTATTTCTCTGTGTTATAAAAAATTGACAAAACATCTTCCAAATCACATATTTCTTAAATTAATAGGGCGGGCGGAGTTGTTAAAACAATTGAGCATATGTTCATCGTATCACCAAATTAGTGATGGTGTTTTGAAAAACCTATGCCTGGTAAGATTTTTAAAATATAAAATTGGAAGATACGTTTCTTCAACAACGTTATCTATGTTGTTGAAGAAACGTATCTTCCAATTTTGTTTGTTGGAGAAATTTATTTTCGAATTTCATATTTTAAAAATTAATAATATGGGTAGAATTTCAGGCCCTTAGCGATAATATAATAAACCTTTCCAAACTGCTTTATAAAAAACATGTGTTTTCCGAGTTTCATGTTTCTAGGGCTGGGATTTTTCCAAGTTTCATGTTTCTAGGGAGTAACTAAGGCTGGACGTGCATGTCAGTCAGTGAGTCAAACGGTTTTTGAAATGGAAATAAACGTTGACGATTAAAATAAACGTTCTCTCATTCCGTGAGTGAAAACTGGCGCAAGAAACATATTACAAAATTCTGATCAAATTAATGCAAAACAGTGGTCAAATTGATGCAAAATTCTGATCAAATTGATGTAATAATGATGCAAAACAGCAGCAACGCCATCTAGCGATACTCTAAGAAATATGTTTTGCTATTCCTTAAGAAACAGTGTGTTTGAGATGAAACCTTAGCCCTAATACGTACTATTAGCGTGTAAAATTTTGGAATGATCAGTTTATTCCTTGAGAAGCTATTAAATAACAGACATACAAAAAACACTTTAACTTTCATAATATTAGTTAGAATTAATTACATATAATATGTCCGTTATAAACTCTACATGAAAAAATATTATTATTAATATTACAGAGTATGGTAATGAACTAAGTCATTCAAATTTAATTAATAAGAGATAGCATTATAGAAATTCAATACTTCTGTAACTGAATCGATAAATGGCGTTACGAAAGTGTTATGCGTGAGTGAAACAAAGTGTACACTGTGTGAGTGAGCTAATTATTACCCATAGATTGTCTCAAGAAATGGGGCTTATTTTTTCACTTTTCTATGTGCGAACAATATTTTTTTCACTAGAACATAAATAGCATCCATAGATAGACAGTTTAAAAAATGAGCCCCTTGAAATTTTTAAACCCTCAAGCAGACAAATGAGAAATCTTATATGTTTTATGAAAAGTCAGTCTATATTTCATAAATAATACAAAAATTTTTGAACTGGCACACTGAAACAAAACACAGATTACGTCTCATTATATTTTTCGTACACAAATGTAGCACTAACTCATGCAATTTGCAGTTCCTACAAGGTTCGTCGAAAAAAAAAAATTAAAATTCAAAAAAAGCAAAAAAGACATTTTTTTTTGGCAACAAAGCATAAATGTCAATGTCCACAAATACTATAAATACTATAATATTTTATGTCACTTAACAGTTTGTTTTTAATTAATTTAGGCAACGGCTACAAATTAAAAAAACGATTAGTGTTGATTATTTTTTTAATCGTTTCTAAAAAGTTATTACATATTTTATTAGATTTTTATGGCTGTTTTTAATTCTTATTAACAATTGAATATTTGGCTAAATTTTTTTTATTTTGTTAATTATAATTTCAAAATACAAGCTGACGAAGCGTGAAAGAAATGTTTACTAATCTTAAAAATTGACCGAGCTATAAAAGTTTAAATTTAATCTTTAGATAAGGACAGCAATACTGCATTGTGATGTCGTTTTTAATATTGAACATTGTATTCTACAAAAGGGAAAGAGACAGAGATATACCCAACTATGTTCGTATCTTCAAATTTAGAAGCCTACATCTGACTTATTTTTCAATCAATTTTTGAATTTTTAATTAACTTATATTTTTAATTAACTTTATTTAATTAACTTATATTTAACTACGCTATTCTTGACATATCGGTTACTTAACATAAGTGCATTTGTGAAGTTACCTTTTTTTTGTTTGAGTTATAGTTAGATATTTAACTTGATTTGTTTGATCTTCCTTAATCGTCAATCGCTGAATTGCTTGCTTTTTTATTTTCTAGAAATAGCAGATATTTAAAAAATCCCTTTCATTTATGTAACATCAGTTCCATTTTCGCCAACATCCCATCTGACGAATACAAGAATTAATAATTCTAATGGTGTTACCATTTTTAACGACAACATACTTCAAGAGGTTTATTCTCTCTCGTCACAAACAAATTATATTCTGCTCCAATTACGATTATATTATTGATCAGTCGAATGTGGTGAATAAGTGGGAGAAAATGCTTCGCATCCAGACCAGATGCAAGCAAAGAAAATTTATATATGAAGTGCGAAGGGCGAGAGCCTGCCCAACAAAATCCTGCTCGAAACTTTCCTATTTAACAATTGAAAAATTAATTTAACCAATGAAATTTTTCTTCTGTTCTTCAAGAACTGATAACTCAGCGTACGCAGGAGAAAATCAGCAGGAAGTATTCCCATGCACAAATTTCAAAGGAACACCTTTTGGACGCATTCAATAGAAAGGCTGTATTCAGTTTTGTATGAACTACATATAGTCGAATACGAAAGGACACTCAACGTTATCAAGAAAAGACACTACGTCGATGGTTATCACGATTTTCTTGGTAAAAATTTTACGTTGCATTGCAATGCACTTGTCGTTGATAGATATTATTATCGAAAATTACACTTTGGACTTTTCCCGTCCGTTTTATCGGGTCGTTTGTCTAACTTATCAAGAATCGTAATCTTTAGACTTCGAAATCAGAGTTTAAGTATTTAATCGGGTCATGTGCACATTAACTTGGTGACGCTTATACTTAGGATGAGTAAGTAACTTCTAGTTAAAAGACGTCCCACATAATTTAGACACACGAAAGTGTATCAAGCAAATTCGGATAAGATTTTTCTCCAAATAGTCCGGAATTCGGATACAGACTTTGTGTATAATTACACCAATGATTACAAGCTGATTTCGACCCCCAATATAACACTACCATCCGTTGATCTATCCATGAAAAATAATTTTCCATTGCCTTAAAAAGGTTGGACTTCTGCGTGTTGATCTACGGAGGGTATTTTATTTCCCCTCTACCATCCAAAGCTAGAAGCAATAGATGCATTACCCTATCCGGTACCTGGGGCCCGCCCTCTAGGGGTTACAGGGTCCCACTGGGTTATATAAACTGCGACTAAAGACTCATCAAGACTAAAGACAAAGACATTATCAAATTTAAAATTTAAGAACAGGATGAGTGATATAAACTCATTAGCAAAGTTAAAATTTAAGGACAGGACGATCAAATTGAAATACCAGATCTGCCAATTAAACGCACATAGAACTGTTGCAAAAACCTTAATAGGTCTGAGAACTCGACACTTTAGAGGGGTGGAAATTCAGAGGGATGGAACTAGAACTTGCTCTATCTACAGAAATTATCCCAATACAGAACTGAACCCCAATCATATTTTCTCTTGTCCTATCATCCTGGCGAAAATACAATAGATCAGTAACTCTTTATGAAGACCTATATAAAGACAATTGTCTTAAGATTGCCAAAACGGTGTGAACCACCCATGGTCTTATTTGAACTGTTCATGAATATGATAACAACAACAACATATATGAACATACAGACTTGTAATTTTATTGATCTATTAAAATAACCCCACCCCCAAATTTGAATCCTAAATTTTATAAACGTAATGCAAACAGCTCTCGAGATCGTGACGTCCAAAAATCGCTTCATTTAACACTGACTCGCTAATTAATCCATCAAAAATGTACACTACTTTCAATTGACTCATAAATTAAAAATGTTGATTGAGGATATTGATTTGCGTAAAGCAAAAATCGTGTTATGATCATTAAAAACAATTTATGTTAAACGAAATATTTAAAAAAAATTTATGGTTATATCTTGAAAAGTTCCACACTTTGAAGTAAATATCTAACGTGGCAGCTCTCAATTAATTAGCAGTTGATTGTTTTGAGATAACAATGTCCAACTCCTCAGGCTAGCTGTTCAAAAAGATTGCGTTACGAAAATTACATCGGATATTTTTTCTCTTTCTTTTGTAAACTATAAAAGACACATGTAATATATTTATATTATTATGTAGTTTAAGACCTAAGGTAATTTTTTACAACTATAGATATTTAGCTATAAAGTATATTATTCATATTAATTATAAATTTACATAGATATATAATTTTTAAAACAATACACGTGGACAAAGATGATGATGAAGAATAAAGATGTGTTGTGTCAAAAAGGACATAATAAAAGCAACAGAACACAAAAATATAGGTATATGTAATTTTTATCTTGGTCACTTGTCTATTTGTCTGTTTTTTTTAAACAATCATCACGTAAAACTACTAGCCCAAACTCAAAATAACTCTAACGCAAACCAAAGTAAATCCAACTCAGCCCAACACAACTAGACCCAACCCAAAGCTAACTTAACCCAACCCAAAGCAAACCCAATCGAAAAGAAACCCAAACCAACTCAATACAAAGCAATCGCAATCAGACCAAACTCAACCCAATCCAAAACAATCAAACCCAACCAATCCCAACACAACCCAATACAATACCAAACCCAGTCCCACCCAACCAAACCCAAACCAACTTCGGCAAAATTTTTAGATCTGTGCAATAGTAAGTTGGGTGAAATTGGGGTGTTCTCAAAACATTACTGTCAATGAAACCTACAGATGTGACGTATTGCCGAGAATGAGACGTGAATGTGACAGTACAATATGTTACCAAAACTATAGTTCATGAAGTCGACTGAAAAGCTGCTGAAAAATTCAAAATTTCAGAATTCATGTTCATCATCTTACGCGCGCCAGTGCTGTGGCCAATCGCACTCGTCATTGCACAGTACCCTCACTATTGGCTTCCAAATAAGGTCGTATATTGGATGATAATCATGAAACAAAGACGAATCCTCGCGTCTGGCAACTCGCGACAGGTGATACTGTGCATCGTTTTACAAAAACAAAATTTCCTTCGCACATTTGCTTCTTATTTTTTTCACAACTGCCTGATTGACCTTCCTTAAAAGACTCGTATAATAATATCAATTCATTGCACAAATTGTTGATGAATAATTAATTATAATTGTCTTCTCAGCATTCCAAGAACATTGGTCATGAGCTCAGAAGTCAACCTTTCCACTATGAATTCTTCGGCAGCTTTTCACCCTTTTCGATCAACTTCATGAGCTATGGGTCTTAAAAAAGTACCAAATCGCACTATCATATCCACATCTCATTCATGGTAATACTTCACACAGCTGAGACTGAACCGATCCAAAAACTCTGATGAAGTTTATATTCGACGCTGCTCTTTGAACGACGTAAAACGTTTATAATTCCCACTGTTCACTTATTTTTTTAAACGTTTTTATCCGTTATCGTCTTATTTGGATAGCCCCAGCGGATAAATCTTCCATCAACCCTACACTGTGCTGAAAGTCCAACGTTTGATAGGAAAAGATAACAGGCTAGATTTTTTAAAGACAAATTTGAATATTTGTCTACCTTGGGCTACGATCTGAAAGGTCGCTCACTCTAGTTATTCCTAAAGAAACCTCTACCTCTTACGAAAAATCCTCCACTGTCCAAGCAGCAAATTTGAAATTGGAATTATCTGGATCCTGACACCAGGAAAATCACGACCCTAATTATTTTGAAAGATCGAGTGAAAAGGTCTTGACTCTCCTGAATCCTTTTCCTTTGTGCCCTTGTTCTTTTCTTTCTTTCCCATCCCAAATCATGTCAATAGTTTCTATTAATTATACTTTTGTTTTTTTTTAAATTTTGTTCGTCTAATATATAATTTTCATTGTAAAATCTAAAATAAATAAATAAATTTTCCATAAACCCATTTTCCATAATAATGCCTGCAGCATTACTTTGTGTGTTTTCCCTTTTTCTGTGAAGAATTTTATCGCAGCCCGATGCTCCAGTTTTGTTAATAATAGTGATCATTTAAACTTAGTGTATTTAAGATGCAATAGAGAAGGTTACTGATTCCAAAAATATAATATGTTTTTCTATAACACTAAAATATAGACCAAAACTGTAAAATAGGTGAAAAAAGAAAGTTAAATCCGTTAATAAATACCAGCGAAATTTAAAATTTACGAAAATCAGTGCGAATGACCGTGACCGTCAGTTAGTCTGTAATGTTACGTTTCCTCATCGTCTATGCCTGACCCCCTTTCTGTGCACATTGGCTGATAACTATCGTTATAATCGACATATGTTTTTGGCATTATTTGGTTGTTTCCTGGTTTATATACCAAACCGGAAAAAGGATATGTAAAAGAATGAAATGTTAATTTAATGTCTAGTATTAACATATGCACAGTAATGGAATATTTTTCTTCAAATCTATCTTATGTTAATGCCGAAATGAATACTTTCTAATATTTCAAAAACTTTCTAATGTTCTCTAGCAAAAAAAATTTTTAAAAAATCTTTCAAAGTGTTTGCAAGAAAACCAAGAAAAAATCTTTCAAATTGTGTAATGTTTTTCGTATTGAAATGGTGAAAATAAAAAATGCGAACATGTTCTATTGTATCAAAATTTTCTTGAAAATAGGTCACAAGACCTTAAACCATATGACTTACACACACTTGTATGCGCAAACAATTTTCTTCATATTTGTCTGTAAAAATTTTGATTTCAATTTTTTAATGATTATTATACTTTCTTCAATCTTATTTTCGCTCAAAAGTAAAAATGTGAAAATATTTAATAATTCGTACATTTTACATTGTGGAAAACTATGTATCCAAACCTAAAAAAACTTTGGATTTAAACCCTGTAGAAGACCAAGAGGAAAGTGACTGAACAGCATAGAAGGGTCTGGAGAATGTTTAAAGTGAACGACTAAAAAGATACAACCCAAGACCGCAAGAAACAGAAAATGATTCTGAAATAAGCTAAGATCTTCAACGATTCATAACACTGTGGAGTATAATAACTTATGATCGTGAATGTTATAGATGAGTTATCTTGAAAAATTATCATTTTAGTAAACATCGATAACCCATTATTATAGAACTCGAAACATCGACGATCGTTAACATCAACGATTTCGCCAAATAAAGAAGAAACTAATAAACTATAAAAAACTAATAAACGTCATTGCTTGAATAACAAATGTTATTACTAAATGGTACTAACATTGAAGAGGTCCGTAGGTATGTCCATAAATATTTATTTAATTAATTATTTTAGTAATTTCGTAAATTATTATTATCGAAGGTCGAGTTTCACTCACATCATCGGTATTTAATTATTCAACATCAATATTACATTAACATCGATTAACATCGATCACATTCCTATTTGCTTTTGACGTTTAGACACACTTACATTCAAGGAGCCCTATGTTGTATCATGTTACTTTATGAATAACGTAAACGTTACGGAATTAATAAGTTTTAAGCAGACGTCCGCATATTGTATTATCATGTAACTTTTATTTTGACAAATACGTGCTTTAAAATAGTGCCTTGTTCCCTTAAAGGTGGCTAAAATAGTTAACGTTGCAGCTTATTTTATTGGTTATTTAAATATATCTTTTGGTAATTTAGTAAATTTAGCCTTACTTGTATAATTAACTGAGCAAACGGAAAGGCAAACCGAGTAACTTTTATAGTTACCTTATAAAAATTATATATTAAATTAGATACCAACAAACGTCAATATACTTCATCTCATAAAAAGTATTTCATATTTGGAGATAAAATCTGTACTCAAGTACTGTTGCCTCGGATCCATTTACGTTACCAAGTAAAGTTAGTACTTTCGTAAAATACTTTCGATTATCTAAATAAATAACAAAATTTCTTCAATTTACGGCTCGTGTTAAAAGTGACACGACAAATAAACCTTACCTAACACGCAACAAATCAAAATAAACTATAAAAATGCACCTCCCGTCAAATACAGATAAAGTACAGAACTGTCATCGTTGACGAATAGCTCCATCCTTTTCTTTTTGCTCGTAAAATTACATAGTACTATTCTTTTCGCTTAAGCCACTAAACTTTAACGCAAAATAAAGGCAAAAACAATGTGAGTGCGATACGGCATGCTGATTTTTAAAGCAAACGTTGTGGTAACCATTATTGTCGTGGCTTAGCTAACGTGTACATTAAATAAATGATACAACAAAGGGCTGAAGGAGGCCATTAAATACAACGTAGGTCTAAACATCGCTATTCACCTTACTCGTATGATCCTTTAGTCTCCAAACCTGGTTTTTTAATTGTAAAAAAGAACACACTGGCCGCCATGGCTTCTAACGGACAGAAAAAAAACCATGAATACTGTTAATTTTAATCGTTGTTCTATATATAATAGTTATTTACAGTTAACTAATCAAATAATTGACTAGCTGTTTACGCTATGCTTTGGTCAAATATAGATGTGTTCGGCCCATTTTTTTAACATAAAAAACACTATATGATTTTTTTTGTAAATTTCTTTAAAGCGTAATTTTAATATAGCTATAATCATTTAATTAATCAAATTTAAAAATAGTTTCTATGTTCCGATTTTGCAGCAGAAAATTAGTCATTACAGACGCTTTTTAATAATTAAAAGTAAACCGGATAAAGTTTTTTGTACACTATCACGTTATCTCCAATATATTCACACATTATTTTAACCCGACTCCGTTTACGTTGGGCCTCAGAGACCCGATACTTTATTAAATTATAAATATATTTTTAAAGAGATTCCAACCCCAGCTTGCGGGGACCGCTTGAAATCAGTTAGCTGCCGGCAGCTGTGGTTGAAACATATCCTCTAAGGTAACCCAGGAACATATGATCCGGCGGACCAATCGACGATATATTTTTCTATTATATACTTGATTTATAAAAGAGTCTCAATATGTCGATAGAGTATGAAGTCTAGGATATTGCAGTGATATCACTGCAAAAAATTAGTTATAATGGTGATGTTAATAAAATAATCATATAAATATCTTCATTATTACTCATTTTCCCAATGATATCATTTCAATGTTCTAGCATGTGATGTTTGACATATTGAAGCACTTTCTAAAAAGCTGTGTGTGACGAGGACGATGATAACGTGAGCGAGTGGTGCAAAGACAGAAGTGCAAAGAATAGAAGCGAAGTAACGAAGACAGTGGTCAACATCTAAACGAAGTTGTGAATGATATTCTTCATCATCGTATAATAAAAAACATGTCACCATAATCGCAGATGCTCACTAAGTGATACTATCGAAAAGCTGGTACTTCATGGTAGAAAACTCCTTATTGAAACAATATAAGCACTAGGCGCGGAGAGTCCGCCAAAGGATGCCATGTGCCAAATCTAATGCTTATAATATTTTATATCGGATAATAAGTCACTTAATATTGTAAGTTTTGCTTACCTGAGACAATAGAAGAAAGGCCATGCTGGATGTATCTATCATAAAAAGTTGTTAGGAAATAAGTAGGGTCCGCTTGGATTATATCTATCATAAGAAGTTGTTAGGAAATAAGTAGGATCCGCTTAGATTGTACATTTCATAATAAATTGTTTGGGAATAAGTAGGGTCCGCTTGGATTGTACCTATCATAAGAAGTTGTTAGCAAATAAGTAGGGTCCGCTTAGATTGTACATTTCATAATAAATTGTTTGGGAATAAGTAGGGTCCGCTTGGATTGTACCTATCATAAGAAGTTGTTAGGAAATAAGTAGTGTCCACTTAGATTGTACATTTCATAATAAATTGTTTGGGAATAAGTAGTATTCGCTTGGATTGTACCTTTCATAAAAAGTATATTTGGGAACAAGTAGGGTGACTAAGCTTTCAGAGCGCATCCCAATACCGTAAACAGACAAATATTTAAATCTGCCAATAAGATAATTTGGACTATGTGAATTTATTTAACACATTGAAGAGAAACATAAGCATATGAAGTTGGAACCGATCGCCGAACTTCAATGATTTGAGACCTAAGATGTATCCAGAAATATGATCAATTTCTTTCTGAGACCGACAATTTAAACAATTTTTTATTAAAAATTTGAAGTGGACCTATGGCACTGGAGAAGAAATATTTCAGGTCATATCATAAGATTTTACTTTTTGCAATATTATTTATTTATTTATCATCTTTTATGCATAGTATATAAGACGAACTTATTGCTACATGAGCAATTTTTTCCAGTCAACCTTAATAAATATTGCCTAAGATTTGAAGATAGTTGCAATCGCAAGACAAGTTTACTTGCTACTGAAGAAATGTTATTTGAATTTCATTTCGCGGGCATACACCTAGTAAACGGTTACCTAGAATACGATTTGAAGATTTACTCTCTGGTTGAATATAAAGACATTCTGTATTTATCATCTTGATACATACTTCTGAAAAAAAACCTCCCGGCACAAATGCAACAAAGATAGTAATATTGTTAATGGATCCGTTTATCTATATTTAAATCCAATCGTCAAATTAATTTTAATTACCGGTTTACCAGTTATGACCTCATGTTGAACCTAATCAAAAATCACATATTATCATTCACAAGACTATTGGGAAAAACAAACCGCAAGTCAAGACAACTTAGATAACTCGAGACAATAAAAACTCGAAATAAAGAGCTATGTAGTTAGTTTTCTGAAAGGTAGCACTTTGATGTATTATGATGTCAATGCTTCATCATAACGGAAGGATTGATAATTCTAGAGAGAAAAAGAATAGTAACTTTCTAGAACAGAATCGAATAAACAAATAAAAATAATCCTAATATAGAAACATTCTAGAACATAACCAAGACATGTGTTGATGTGACAGATGAATTGCGTGCCAATTATGCTGCAGATGAATTGCGTGCCAATTGTGTTACAGATGAATTGCGTGCCAATTATGTTACAGATGAATTGCGTGTCAATTATGTTACAGATGAATTGCGTGTCAATTATATTGAAAAAGGAATTGCGTGTCTATTATGTTGAAGATGAATTGCGTGTCAATTATGTTACAGATGAATTGCATACCAATTATGTTGCAGATGAATTGGGTGCCAATTATGTTGAAGATGAATTGCGTGTCAATAATGTTACAGATGAATTGCGTGTCAATTATGTTACAGATGAATTGCATACCAATTATGTTGCAGATGAATTGCGTGTCGATTATGTTGAAGATGAATTGCGTGTCAGTTATGTTACAAATGAATTGCGTGTTAATTATGTTACAGATAAATTGCGTGCCAATTATGTTGAAGATGAATTGCGTGTCAATAATGTTACAGATGAATTGCGTGTCAATTATGTTTCAGATGAATTTCGTGTCAATTATGTTTCAGATGAATTGCGTGTCAATTATGATATCTCACTTAATTCCAAACGTTGACTGATAACCATATTTTACATAGTCCTTAATATGACTCTAATCAATTCACAAAAATTTTGCAAAAAAAATATTACAAATAACGTATCGCGGCGAAAGAAGGTTCAAAGAAAGAAGAAGAAGATAAGTGTCGTAAAAGATGCTGTTTTTGTCGAACTGCCAAAAATAGGAAGACACAAGATGTGTGTCATGAGTGCAAGGAACACGTGTATACAGAACATGCAATTTTTTGTTGTTTAAATTATTGCACACATAAGACTGTAAAAATGTCTAACATAGATTGTATAATTATTTACTTACTATTAGGATCAGAACTACTACACTACACGAATGTTTCAAAAATATATTAATATTTTAAGGTAAGGTTTCGATTTTACGAGAATTCGTGTTTTTTGTTTTTGTTTTTTTTTTTGTAAGATTTCACTTTAGGTTTTTTAAATGTTTTTTAAATTGCCTATTTTTCTGTTTTCCTCACATTTCCCTCTTGAGAAAGAATCTCTGTCAAAACCTATTTAGCTTATTAAATTGTTAACTTACTATAAGCACTCGTATATCTAGACGGGTCTGACAAACCCGACGAGTAAGCGACGCCGGGTTAAAATATTTATAATTATTCAATAATTCAATTTAAAAATACATCCAGCACACTTCGCCTATGTTCGAAAGAGCTACGATTAGTCTATGCATCTGGACTCTAAGCTATACAATGGGAAAATTTTATATCAATTGCTATAAGCTATTTTCGTGCCGATCCCTAAAACACAAACAAAAATTTCCATTTCACAAAAACTTGTATGATAAATCGATTTATGATAAAAGAAATTGTATGAAAAATGATAAATTTGTATGAGAAATCAGGATGACTTGCTAATAAGTTAAATTGATTGAAACGAATACATTGCACGTGGCGTACTTGAAGCTTTTGCGCACATCGATTTTGTATCTACAAGTGTCAGATTTTATCAAACATACACAGTGTCGTTAAATTATAATTTATGTGAATTTCTCGACCGATCGATTTTCATAATCATTATTAAATTACAAAATTTAAGAATGCTTTCCAAAATAAGTTTAATATTCGCCTCCATTAAAGTATCCAGCAGCCCATTATATTGTCGCTCCAGATCTACTGCCTTAATGCTAATGGTCTCAGGTCACATTGTAAAAGATTACGCACTCTTATGTGAAATATTTTGAAAGTTTAGTGTTTTGCTTCGTGCCAACATATTCAAAATATAACCATTCCAAAGAAATAAACCCAACGTACACATAATAGAAATCAAAATATGTCACAGTTAAAGAAAACAACATAACCTCACACTTGCATTGTATCTGGATCAAGTGGTATTAGGCTGCTGTTTATAAAACAAAGAACGAATTCATAACGATATAACAGCACTTTAGTGACGATGGAATATGAATTAAAGTTTTGGCCTTTTTCGATAAAAAAAAAGAATGCCAAAGAAATATGTAATTACTAACGACTATAACACCACAATTTTCGGAATGGTGCCACTATCAAAACAAAGTAGTGACATGTCACCTCCCAAACAAAGACTTGCGAAATGATGACTTAGAATAAACAAATGAGAAATTACCATATAATTAGGGATTTAAATTACTATTAAAATAGAACTTGGCGGAATTTTCAATCTGAATCATTTTATTAACGGAGCAAACGAATATAGTACAGACCTAAATATGGTACATGCTTCTGTTTAAATTAACGTTTTTGGTGGATTTATACCTCATTAGGTCAATGTTGGTGAGATACCTGAACCTTTTGCAAAGTTTCCTTACTTAAATCTTTAATTTTTTTAATATTAGCTGTTGTTTTAGTAATACACGTCTTTCAACTCTGTTTAATTATTTATAGTTTCGGGACATACACAATTTTAGAGCGCGCAACCCAGTCTTAATCTTTAGTTTTTCGACACATTTTCGGTTTATTAAAACATTTTTTGAGTCTATACGGTACAACACGATATTGATAAATATTTACAGGATATTGATAAATATTTTTTTACAGGATTTGATAAATATTCCAGTAGAGTACAATTTCCAGTACAGACAAATAGAGACGCAACAACACAGCATCAAGGCGCTCGCACTTATGAACACAGATGCCGTTCGCTTTGCCTCGTTGCTAAGCTTCCCTCCCCACGTATCTTATCCGCATCCTGCCATTCTAAGCCGTCCGCGGCCCGCGTATACTCCACATTTGCGGAATATAAGCCTGCAAACGCTCAAGTTCCGTTGAAGAGATGTTCAAAATTCAGAGTTCTTGGTGCTACGTATTCACGCTTTAAATAAAAAGGGCTTTAAGGTTTGTCATTTTTAGAGTTTATTCACTTAGGTATTAAAGCAAATACTCCCCAATATGTATGAATATGGATACAAGAGGATAGTTTGACTGTTACAAATATGATTGTTGTGGCGTTTCTATGTACTACGCAAGGGTCGTGCGCTGGTGTAGCATATAAGACATCCTTTGTTACACCCGCTTTGACCTTACTTATTTTAGGATAAAATTTAGCAAGCATTATTGAAGAATCTATATCATTTGGTTACTTAAAGAACAACAGGATTAAACCATTTCTTATCGTATATGAAACACAGTATTTGCAAAGGATAATTTGCTATACACTTGCTTTAATTTGTCCCTAAGGCCCAAAATTGCAAAATATAAATAAACTGTCTTATTTTAATGAGAGTGGCTGTGATTCAAATACAAAAAAAAATGTGGTGTTTGCTTATGACCACTAGATAGAAATAAAAACTACTAATTAAAAAAATATATACAAATACATTGATGTTATATGATGGATATTAATTCGGCGAATCGGAAATAACGTGAGATTATTATTCTAAAATAAAATAACATACGCGTATTATGTTAAACTACTCTCAAAATATTAAACACTAACTGTATACACTTGAAATATTACACTGATTATATTCAGTAACATACGTGTATTATATTAAATTTTATTCAAATAAAATATTAATCAAAAACTGTGCATGGTGTGCCTAAAAAGTAGTCACTTCATATTTTAAAATAGTGCACTTGCGCCTAAAAAAAGTAGTTCACTTGGTGCCGAGTTTACCCGATTCACCCACACCGACCCGAACCTGACGACTCAGCGTTGCCGACCCGAGCGTTACGGCACAATTTCGTTCACTGCTCAGAATAAGTGCACTGATACGCAAAATGCTTAGGTGGTTAAAAGTAGTTTTCATTTCAACTATTTATGTTACAGACTTCTATATTACAAATGGTTTCACGTACAAATTCTGCGGATCAGCGCGCCATTTTGTGTAATGTATCGATTTTTTTACAAGAAGTTGCAATAATTTGATACAAATTATTGTATTTGACGCATAGTCAAATATTTTATTATTAATGCTTTATTAGGGTACTATAAAAATTATTATTAATGCTTTATTAGGGTACTATAAAAATTATTATTAATACTTTATTAGGGTACTAATGCTTTATCAGGTTACTTCTTGTAAAATTATTATATTATTAATGCTTTATTAGGATACTATAAAAAGTATTATTAATACGTTATTAGGGTATTAATGCTTTATTAGGGTACTATAAAAATTATTATTAATACTTTATTAGTGTATTAATGCTTTATTAGGGTATTAATGCTTTATTAGGGTACTATAAAAATTATTATTAATACGTTATTAGGGTATTAATGCTTTATTAGGGTACTATAACAAATATTATTAATGCTTTATTAGGGTACTATAAAAATTATTATTAATACTTTATTAGGGTATTAATGCTTTATTACAAGAAGTACCTTCTTGTAAAATTATTATATTATTAATGCTTTATTAGGATACTATAAAAAAGACGAATTGCGCGTAATACTTAAGATGATCAAAGTCTTTTGTAAGCTCAGACTCCGGCAAAAAAGAGTGATTTTTCAATCTCTAAAGAAATAACAAAAAGATTTAATTGACAATTTGAGACCGATATTAAAAGTTACACGACAAATAACCTGACGCGCAACAAAACAACCTATAAAAACGCGTCTCCTGTTGTCCGTAGATACAAGTACAGAAATGTAATCTTCGACAAAACAGCTTCGTCCTTTTCTTTCTGCTTATTAAATTAGATGATTCTATTATTTTCTCTCAAGCTAAAAAAAATAGCGTTACTTTAACGAACAATAAAGGTTAGGATCAAGCCAGTTCGATACAATATGCCAATTTTTAAAACAAACGTTAAGACAACTGTTATTGGTAAACGTTAAATAAACGTAGGTCTGCTTGCGCATTACTGCAGGGCTGCTTACGACATGAGTCGTTGTGTCAATGTAATGTGCAAGCAGTAAGCGGATGGCTTATTGTTATCCATTATTTGTATGGTATGTATGGTTATCCATTATTTGTTACGCTGAAATGATCTCGAAACAGTCAAATGAATCAATAAGATTTCAAGTGAGTCATTTAGCTTAGTGAATCAGTATACTGTAGTGATTCTTTTCGCTCACTTGTTACACCTAAAAACTAAAAAAACACCTTGCCTCTTAAACCCCTAAAGGTAGAAGCGTGAGATTTTAAAATAATTTTTTAATTGTAACAAACCATAATAAAATATACGTATTTGGTGTTTCTATAATATACGTACTTGGTGTTTCTATCTTAAATATACGGATTTAGTGTTTCTATTTTTAGGAAGAAAAGTTACAAGCTTAGAAATTTTTAGAAAGAAAAAGTTACAGGCTTGAAGATTATTTGTTGTTTCTATCTTATTTATTATATTATTTGGTGTTTCTTTATGGAGAAAAAGTTACAGGCTTGAAGATTTTTAGAAAGAAAAAGTTACAGGCTTAAAGATTATTTGTTGTTTCTATCTTATTTATTATATTATTTGGTGTTTCTATCTTAAATATACATATTTAGTATTTCTATCTAAAATATACGTATTTAGTGTTTTTATCTTTAGGGAGAAAAAGTAACAGGCTTGAAGAATATTGCGGGAAATATTGTAACATTCCTGTAAAACACACACGACATACGAACATAGCTGGCACACTCCCGTGTGCCTAGATGAAAACCCGTATAGACTACGACATTTAATTGCGACACTAATGTCTGGCCGTTCACACATAAAGCGGTTTCGGTGTCGCGACACTAAACCAAATGTCGTAAGCGCAGCAGTGGTGTTCACACACAGACACTCGATGTATATACATTGAGTGTATACACCAAAGTGTCGTATTCTAAACGTAGCTTAACGTTGCATAAATATTCACCTTAAGTGTCATATAGATGGCGTATTCCCTCTTTAATGTTACTTTCATTACGCTATCGATTTCGGTCCATTTACTAGGGACCTTACTGGTGGATTAATTGGCAGATTGCCCACAGAGCAATAAGTTTTTACAGCAGCATCACTTGTGGCCACTAATATGTCTTCAAAATCTGTGCACGGTTACATTTTTGTCTCAAACGATATAACAATATTTCTTAATTCAAAGTGCAATTTGAATGGATTGAATTCCGTGATGGACGTCATCTCCATATAGATACGTACGATTCTTTACAATATTTTGCACAATCTATCTATGATTCAATTCTATAAATATACAGTTTATTCCCGTTTTATATAAAAAACCCTCTATTTATTTATTCTAAACCCTACCTCCAACTTACAAAATTATCCAAAGCATTAGAAGTGTGCGTGTGTCATTAATATGAATTGTTTAAATGCAAAAGTATAATACAAGCAATAAAGAAAGAAGTCAGAAACAGTATGGTAATTTAATAGGTATTATCCTAACTAACGTTCAGTGGGAACTAAGTTTTTTTTTTATTTAGAGCCAGCTTTTGTCCATGACCTCGACCGCAATTTGAATATTGGACTGTTAGTTGTCAAATTTATAATATTCATACGAATATTATAATATGACGTTCCTCGGCTTTTTTTCTTTATTTAGACCTAGCTTTTTTCTACGATCTTGCCCGCACTTTAAAGTTAGGCTGTTTGGTTACGTCATTTGCATAATATTCAAAAAAGTAGTAATAATGTTACTTGGCGTTTTTTCTTTCTTTAGGCTTGGTTTTTGTTCACGACCTTGCACGCAACTTGAATGTTGAGCTGTTTAGTTACGTCACATTCATAATATTCATACGAGTAGTACCAATGTTTCATTACGTTTTTTTTTCTTTATTTAGATCTAGCTTTTGTTCACGACCTCGCCAACGAACTTGAATATTGGGTTGTTTGGTTAAGTCATATGTATAATATTCATTAATATTACTTGGCATTTTTTTCTTTGTTCAGACTTGGCATTTATCCACAACCCCACCCGCAAATTGAATATTGGACTGTTTGGTTACATCATATTCGTAGAAGTAGTAATACTCTTGCTTTGCGTTTTTTTTCTTGTTTAGCCTTAGTTTTTATCCACGACCTATCCCACAACTTGGATACTGGGCTGTTCGATTACATCATATTCATATGCAAATAGTAATACTCTTACTTTGCGTTTTTTTTTATTTAGGCTTAGTTTTTGTCCACATCCTATCCCACAACTTGTTTGGACTGTTTGGTTACATCATATTCATACAAATAGTAATACTCTTACTTTCCGTTTTTTTTTTGTTTAGACTTAGTTTTTGTCCACGTCCTATCCCACAACTTGAATATTAGGCTGTTTGGTTATGTTATATACATAATATTCATACGAATAGTAATAATGTTTCTTGGCGGTTTTTTTTTTCTTTATTTAGGCCCAGCTTTTGTCCACGATATCTCACACAAGTTATTAAAGCAAATCATTCGCCTTCAATCTCCACCTCATGCACACGCGTAAACGTTCCGTCTGCCTGAATTCTTCGTCCAGTAGAAATACGTTGGTACTAAAAATGTTGGAAGACGCGCGGCCCGCTCTCTACTAGATATGTCACGTCTGTTCAAACATCTTGTTACGGAACTGTGCAAATGCACACTTCAAGCGAGAAAGTGTGAGTGTGAGAAAGGGTTTTTACGCACACAACCATGCGTCAGGCCTTTGTGTGAGTGGTTAAAAGTGGGTGGACTGTTTAGTGTGCCCAAATGACACGCAGAGTTTCGTACATATGGCATATCAAGATAGCGGGCCGCGCGTGTCTTCCAACATCTTTGGTTGGTACCCTGTAAATTCAAGGATAAATATTTATAACTAATAAACAATAAGCGGTAAGAATATACTGTCAAAGAAACGTTTGTAGCTAAACCAATTTACTTGCCAACAGTGAAATTTATTCACAAGAGTATTCATTAATTTTCACAGTTAATTTCCATGAAAATAGTGTTCAGCAATAATACGACATGTAGTCATTTATTGTGTTTAACTTATTGCCGGTGGACATATGTTTTCGCGAACTTTTCTATTGTTTTCGGCAGAGAATTCTATTCTTCGAGGGCGGGCCATTTTTTCAGCTTTTAGGTTAACTTCTCTGCTTCAGTAATTATACATAGTTAATCTTGCAATCTAGGATGTACATTATTTATATGAAAAATGATTCTGAAGTTTGTTAAGTTCTTTAATGGTAAATGAAAGAAACAAAAAAAAGACAACGTTGAACTTTAAATCAATTAGTAGGGATAAATTATGTCACTGACTACACATGGGCTGCGGATATGCTCTGAAAAAGTACTCAGAATTAACCTTTTCTCAAAATATAACATCAATTGGAGACTCTTTGCGAAGTTGCAAAACTTTGGACTTAGCTGGAGTTTAACATCAAGGACTCACCATCCATAAATATTTTGAAGTGTGCCCTATCCTCAATTATCCTCAGTAAAATATTCAAATATTAATAAATTCTTGACATTCCCATATTTGAATATTTTGAAGTTATACATCTTTAGGCGCGTTAATAAAGAAAATGATGAAAGTGAAATTTTGTTATGCGCGAGCACGATGCAACAAAAATTGACAGGATGAAGTTGCTTACAAAAAAAAAAGTTGCTACAAAAGCGTGTTTTTTAGCTGTTTTACTATAATTTGATTTTTTTGTAGTGACCTCTACTATATTCATTATAGTTACTAAGGTATTCGTAAATAAAAAAACACATGTTTTATGTTCGTACAAATCTTAGTTATATCTGTGCTTTTAAATAATATTTTTAGTGATTGAAATTTAATAGTGATCCAAATAATAAAAAAACATTTATTTATATATATGATATGATATATATATATATATATATATATATATATATATATATAATATTAAAATAGAAATAGTGCTTATAAGCTTTTTAAAATAAATTTTAAGTGTACTTCTCTAAGTGAAATTAAGTTTCGACATGTATTTGTTTAATTATATTAAATTATATTTTATAATAAATAATTATAAATGATAGTGATTGCAATTCTAGATAAAAAGATGAAATTTTTTACTACTCTGGATGAGGAAATAACATTCAATTTTTAAAATTAAATTATTTGATCGAATTTAGATTTTACCAACCGTATTTATAATCACGCTCCATTTCTTTTACTATTTTATTTCAATTAAAACAATTAATGAAAAAAACATTAAACAATTAAACTTTTAACTCGCGTACATAAGTACACGCACATTTTTTTTCAAGTGTTTTATGTATCTTTTAATGAAGTAATTTTTTTCCTTAACTTAGTAAATTTTTCAGTTATAAAATTTATAATTGTGTAGGCTCATCAAATTAATATAGTCCACCACAAAAATGAGTTTTCAAATTTGACCATAGCCACGGAAGGGGAAAAATTGGACACGTTACGATAAGTCTAGTAAGTGTTTATGAAAATATGAGACGAAAATAATCTGTACTATTTACTGTTACGGGCCTTCTTTACGAAACTAAATTATTTAATAATTAACAATATGCATTATATTTGCTTCATTTACATAATATATGTATGTACATAACGAAATTTTTCAACTAAATTTTCAGACGTCCGAATTATTTAAAATTTGGAACACGTATCAGGAGATGACGACAATATTATAATCTTATAATTAAACATTTAAAAAATAAAATTATAGTTTTAAAAAAAACGTGCTTTTATGGCAATATGAACTGAACAAAAAAAAATATTTTGTAAATATAAAGATTTTGGTCATGAGCGAAAGAATGTCTCACAGCTCAGTCTAACTTCAATTGCTTGCTCGATTTCAGTTATCATAAATATGTAAGTCGAGAGCACGCCACGCTTTTTTTACAATAAAGTTAATTTTTTTGTCAATCGCTTTATTTAAAGCTTATTAAAAAAAATAACTTATACCCAGTTGCGAGACATCTTTTCGCTCTTAGCAAAAATCTTTATAGTTGAAGATTATTTTTTAATTCATATTGCTACAAAAACGTATCTTTTAGCTTTTTTAATACAATTTATTTTTTTAACAACTTCTCAATCAAAATTATATTTGAACATATCATTATGATAAACAGAGCTTATACTTATTAAAAAATTTAAAGAAAAAACAGTTACTCGCATAATCGATTTATCTCGCTTTATACTCGCCTTATTTTATACTCCCAAACCTTGCATCAATGTAGAAATAGTGTAGGTATCTTAAGAGCGTGATGATATATACAAAAATATTGATTATACTCGCCTTATTTTATACTCTCAAACCTTGCGTCAATGTAGAAATAGTGTAGGTATCTTAAGAGCGTGATGATATATACAAAAATATTGATTATACTCGCCTTATTTTATATTCTCAAACCTTGCGTCAATGTAGAAATGTGTAGGTATCTTAAGAGCGTGATGATATATACAAAAATATTGATTACACTCGCCTTATTTTATACTCTCAAACCTTGCGTCAATGTAGAAATAGTGTAGGTATCTTAAGAGCGTGATGATATATACAAAAATATCGATTATACTCGCCTTATTTTATACTCTCAAACCTTGCGTCAATGTAGAAATAATGTAGGTATCTTAAGAGCGTGATGATATATACAAAAATATTGATTATACTCGCCTTATTTTATATTCTCAAACCTTGCGTCAATGTAGAAATGTGTAGGTATCTTAAGAGCGTGATGATATATACAAAAATATTGATTACACTCGCCTTATTTTATACTCTCAAACCTTGCGTCAATGTAGAAATAGTGTAGGTATCTTAAGAGCGTGATGATATATACAAAAATATCGATTATACTCGCCTTATTTTATACTCTCAAACCTTGCGTCAATGTAGAAATAATGTAGGTATCTTAAGAGCAGGATGATGTATACAAAAATATTTATTATACTCGCCTTATTTTATACTTTGAAACCCATATAAGTTAGATTGCTATATAAGTTTAACGACAGTCTTCTAGTTATATTATATATAATAAGTTATCATAACCTACCGTGTCAAAAAGCAGAGAGAGAATTTCATACAGTGGCAAGTCTACGCGACCTGTTTTCTTTTATTTGATCATAATAGACGCTGTTTCACTTAACGCTTACGACTTTTAAGTTCAAAAACGTATATACAAACAAACCATAAGTCAAACTAGAGATGATCGAATTTTGTCGATGTTCACATTTACCTCAAGTAAACAAACATCGATGTTTCAAGATCGATGATAGTAGTAAAAAAAATAGGTAATATTGATTTTAAAAATAGTTGTTTTTTTATATAAAACCAGAGCAGCCCATTTTTTAATTTCTCTTTTTTTCTTCATTTGAAAAAAATCATCGATATTGTTGAATATCGATATTTTGAATCCAGTAATAACCTGTTATCGTTATTTTAAAAAAATCATCGATGTTAACGAATATCGATATTTTGAACTTTTTTAAAAATATCGATATTTTGAATATCGATATTTTGAACTTTTTTAAAAAATATCGATATGTTGAACTTCTTTAAAAAATCATCTTAAATATCGATATATTAAATATAGATATTCTAAACTTTTTTAAAAAAACATCTTTTTTAAAAAATATCCATATTTTGAACTTTTTTAAAAATCTTTTTTAAAAATCATCGAATATCGATATTTTAAACTTTTTTAAAAAATCATCGATGTTAATGAATATCGATATTTTGAACTCAGTAATAATCTGTTATCGATATTTAATTTGCGATATTGATATAAATGACGACATCAATGATTTTTCAGCTTCACCCATCCCTAAGCTAACATATGCCGCTATACGTATAATATACATGTTTTCTTATTGTACGAAATCATCGTTGTTAATGAATATTGATGTTTCGAATTCATTAAAATTATGTTATCGATGTTTAACGAATGATATTGATATAGATGTCCACATCGATACTTTTCCACCATCGCACATCTTTAGGTCTAAAAATGCTATTTATACATACGTATATTATAAGTATAACAGACAGGTTTTCTCATTAGACAAAATCATCGATGTTAATGTATATCGATGTTACGGGTTCCTTAATATTCTCTTACCAATGTTTATCTAGCGATATTGGTATCGATGTCAACGTCGATTATTTCTCGACATCACACATCCCTAAGCCAGCAGATGCCGCTTATACATTTATTGTACGTATAATAGACATGTAAATATTAAGTAAGACAATATGGCGGCGAAAGTACCGGCCGCGTCTATTGTAGAAAGCGACGCCGAATCACATGGCTTCTTGGCGGACGTGCACACAAACACATACACGTAAACAAGTAAACAAACACGCGTGACGTCATCGGGCCGCACGGTGCGTTTCTCGGCCCAATGCAGCAGCGGAAGCAACAATTGGTGTAAGGTAGGAACCCGTTACTTGTTTTTTTATGTAAATCACTCCGGTTGAGTAACGGCCGGGGTCGTTTTTTGGAGCAACGTCTTGTTTGTTCAATTTCATCTTGTTGCGTCATGTTTTTAGTCTGTTATTAGACTAAAGTAGTATTTTAAGTATAATAATAGACTAAGGGTCGATTTTTCAGATCCTCAAATAAACAACCAGATTAGAGTTATTCGACGGATAGAATAATTTTGAATTTTTCAATGGTCAGATAGAAGTTAATTGTCGGATAAAGTCCATAACGGAGGAATAAAGTTATCTGTTACTTCTAGGTCCGGATAAATGTGTCAATGGTTAGATAGAAGTTAATTGTCGGATAAAGTCCATAACGGAGGAATACAGTTATCTGTTACTTCTAGGTCCGGATAAATGTGTCAATGGTTAGATAGAAGTTAATTGTAGGATAAAGTCCATAATTGAGGAATAAAGTTATCTGTTACTTCTAGGTCCGGATGAATGTGTCAAAGGTTAGATAGAAGTTAATTGTAGGATAAAGTCCATAATGGAGGAATAAAGTTATCTGTTACTTCTAGGTCCGGATAAATGTGTCAAAGGTTAGATAGAAGTTAATTGTTAGATAAAGTCCATAACGGAGGAATACAGTTATCTGTAACTTCTAGGTCCGGATAAATGTGTCAATGGTTAGATAGAAGTTAATTGTCGGATAAAGTCCATAACGGAGAAATGCAGTTATCTGTTACTTCTAGGTCCGGATAAATGTGTCAATGGTTAGATAGAAGTTAATTGTCGGATAAAGTCCATAACGGAAGAATACAGTTATCTGTTAATTCTAGGTCCGGATAAATGTGTCAATGGTCAGATAGAAGTTAATTGTCGGACAAAGCCCATAACGGAGGAATATAGTTATCTGTTACTTCTAGGTTGGGATAAGCGTTTATTGGTAAGTTAAAATAACTATTTAGGTTATGTTTGGCAACTCATCGTAGCGTATTTTCTCTGGTGGTAACATTGTTTTGTGTATACTTTGTCAAAATTGGGTTAATGATGGATGTTTTTGACACATTTAACCAGTTGGCATCTTTTTCTTCGTTTGAGATTGCGTCAGTTTTCTTATTTTATAGTATATTACAGTAACTGGTGACTAATTCAGTCAATAAGCGGACTTCGGATTTTACGAAATTAGGCGGATATTCGTGTTTCTTAATTTTTTGCATTTTCAGATTTTTCATAACACAATTTATAAGCAATAACACGCTACGAGAAACCAGAACAAAGCAAATATATAAATTATAGGTTAGTTTTGTGTCTGTTGCATTGAACTTCAAATGTCAAACTAACGCTTTGTTCCTGTCACTGTCTAACATGTTGAATTCTATATATATATCCATCTCGCTAGCATATGTATAGTGTGAAGTTGGTTGGACTAAACCACAATTAACTAATTTTTGAATATTGTATCATTGAAAGATGCAAAAATGTTACCTGGTATATAAAAAGCCAAATTAAATTATTTATAGAATAGATATTAACCATTTTATTTAACAATTGAAAAATCAGTCCTAGATTTAATAATATTATAAGTCTAACTTGAGTAAATAATATATAGATTATTTTTTAATTAGTACTCTGGCAGAACAAACAGCAATATAAAGGCAGTGTGTTTGATATTTTACGACATTCATTCGCTCCAAAACGTACTACAATTTGTTGGACACAGGAATACTTCGCTTATAGTAAAATGCAACGCGTTTTTCATTTCAACCTTCCTCAAAAACTAAAAACAAAGTTTTACATAGAATGTATTCTGCCAGTAATAAGCTAAGGCGACACGGTTTTTGATGATATTTTAATTTAACAAAATAAAAAAACCTAAAACGGAGAATGAATACTTATTTGGGACTGGGCTAGACTCGTCGTTCGAAACACTAAGAAACGGAGCAGAAAAATGACGAGATGGAGACCATAGAGGTAAAGAAGAAGCATTTTCATAGAACAACAAAGATGATATAAAAATATCAAATAGAAAGATTGAATTGTTATCAGGTAAATTTTATTTATTTATTTACAGACATATGCGTTTACCGATACTATACATATGAGATTTATGCATTACCGATACTATGAATAGGTATAATACCTATTCATAACAATACAAAATTAATAGTTTAACAATGTCTAGACTTTTAAATTAAACATGAAACAAAAGTACATAAGAACTATAAAACATAACGACGATACATATCGACAAATATACTTTCACTCATCATAAACAAATCACAGTCTGAAACGACCGCGATCATGTATTTGAGCAGTTGAACGCCGCGAGAAACTGGAGAGCTCCAATATAATTAGGCTCTAGAGGACGGTATAGCAAAAAGGTGATGATTGTGTGAGCGCAGGAAATTGCCAGATACGCAGAATGAAAGTTTACTCAATAATACAGGGCATAGGATATTCCCTTTTAATATCCGTAAGATAAATTTCATAAGAGCAACTTCTTATCTTAGTTGTAAGGCATGAATACCTAGCACACCCAAGAGTAAATCGTTAGGGAAGAGAAAGGGGCAGTAACCATACTGTCTCATATACAGAAATCGGGAGAACGTCTTTTGCGCGTGCAATCACCAAGCTATGCTTGACTTCGTGTCGGCTCGAAATAATAAATAAAGAGAAAGCTATGGAAAGCTACAAGAGAAGCCTATATCAAACTTAAAGAAAGTGGTCAAGAAGAAGAGAAAAAAAGGTTCTACCAAAGCGAAGAATATTAACCAATTTATGTGAGGTTTTGCGAAAAATGTGAGAGTGGTTTGCGGCACATTAGTTACGATGTACCGACCGTAAAGTGCTGACGCTGAGCTATGTAATGACATTTAAAAAAGTATAGATTTAACAAATATAGAGATTCCTTGGACGGAATGATAATTATTAATTTATATAATGCTAGCTGTTACCCGTAAAATTGTTTTAAGATCGCGTAGTACAAATACACCGTGTAAGCGACCTCTGTATGAAAACGAATACCAATGAATCTCCTGATTGTATGTAGATCATTGGTGAAAAGGTCTGCATGAATCCATACATATTTCATTACGTACACCTTACGACCAGGTAAAGTTATTATTATTAAATAAATAAAGAAAGAGAAAGAGAGATGCTATATTGCCACTCTCTTCTCGTATGCGAGGGCGCATTCGTGGCCAAGGTCAATTTAGTCGATTGCAAAATATCTTTGTGTTCAGTCGCGTTGTGTCGATCAGTTTTTAATATATTGTGTTATTATTAAGAAAGATTATGACACTGAAATAGCAAAAGACATTTCTTTATTTACTAGAGTCCACGAACAAACAAAAATACCTGCGCAAAAATGAGTCGAAAACGGGGGGCGACATGTTGAGAATGCTTATGTCATTTAACTTTCATTAACTTGTGATTTTACAACTTATTTTTAATTTAATCTATTGAAAAAATTAATGCAATCGTAATTTGATCTATCATCCTTGGCAATCATTGGTGAGTGATTACTGATTTTATTCTTAGGTAGCTACAAAATATGTACACACCTGCAAGTGGCGAGCACTTATACACATATTACCACTGTAAATGTATTAATATTATTATATTACAAAATACTGCTATTAAATATAATGTGATGTATACTACGGTATTTAAAATGACCAAGCGCCCTTAATTAAGAAATCATAATTGCAAGCGTAACCCATACATACTGCATACAACGATACGCAATTCTTAAAATTCATACAAACATAATACCCAATTTAGGCGTTCGCTTCGTCACTCCTTTGATCTTGTTCAAAAAACCGCCATCGATACGAGCGTCGCGAGTGACGAGGCGAGTCATGTAGTGAATGACGAGCGCTTCTCAGTGCGAAGCGGCGCGAGCGTTAAAGCTTAGGCTGTGTTCACAATAGATTTCTTATTACTTATTAAAATTCTAGCATGTCAATATTTTTCTGAAATATATGCTGTTTTACAACCTCTTGATGGAGCACAAATCAAAGTTTTTTTTTCACATAGGTATCGCTGACAACATGTATAATGGTTATTAGTAATTGGTGATATAATCAAAAAGATGCTTACTAAAATAAAGTGGCAGCAACACCTTCTGGCAACGCTCTAAGATGGTTTTTTTTATTAAGTTTCATTGGTGTGCAAAATTTGGCACGGATTGGTTTAACACTTAAGGCATAAAGCGACAAAAATGAACAAACTCCCATTCGTATGTATAATATTATGTACTTAGTTAAGACTAGCTTTCGACTGAATTTCCAATTCAGGGGTTTGTATTCACATATTATGTATTCAACAGAGTCGTTAGTTAACGGCGCTGTATATTTGCAGTTCAAGAGCCGATCAAGCTACAAAAAAAAATTAGTGAAAAAGTGAAAACGTTTGCATGCAATATAAAGGAATAGAATACAAATTTTGAATGCGAAAATAAAAAAAATAAATAGTGATTGTGCTATATACTTCCCATACATTCACGAAGACATGTGAACAAACCAAAACAATGCAGTGCACATTGAACTGGTCATACTTTATCCACTTTGACACTAAATAATATCGTTATAAAGATGATTCATTAATGGCTACAAATATACTGTCTATTTATAAAAGTTATATCATTACATACAAAATGCACTAGACAATAAATAAATACATTTGTCTAAAGATAAAATATAAGTCTTCATTGTATAAATATTAATGCCTACAAATACGCTCAATTCATTTAGAAAAGTTATGTCATTACATACAAAGTACACTAGACATTAAATAAATACATTTGTCTAAAAATAAAATATAATTCTACATTATATAAATATTAATGCCTACAAATACGCTCAATTCATTTATAAAAGTTATGTCATTACATACAAAATGCACTAGACAATAAATAAATACATTTGTCAAAAGATAAAATATAAGTCTTCTTTATATAAATATTAATGCCTGCAAATACGCTCAATTCATTTATAAAAGTTATGTCATTACATATAAAATACACTAGACAATAAATAAATACATTTGTCTAAAGAAAAAATATAAGTCTTCATTATATAAATATTAATGCCCATAAATACACCCAATTCATTTATAAAAGTTATGTCATTACATATAAAATACACTAGACAATAAATAAATACATTTGTCTAAAGAAAAAATATAAGTCTTCATTATATAAATATTAATGCCCATAAATACACCCAATTCATTTATAAAAGTTATGTCATTATATAAAAATAATACAAAGTATACTAGACAATAAATAAATACATTTGTCTAAAGATAAAACATAAGCCTTCATTATAAACGTGGATTTTTACCTCTAGTGATTGTACCCCGCGCGCTATAGAGAGGGAGGTTTATTTGAATTCTATTAATCAATAATATTTTATAAAAATAACATATCAATCAATGAAATTCGCACAAAGACAGCTAACCACCTAATTTTTGTTTTTTTGCTTTTAACCATATCTAGAGATGTATGCACTTAAGACACCTAAACTGAGACACCTATACTGACTTAACATTAAGTAAATTTTTAAGAAATGTATGATTAAAAAAATATTTTTCATTTGAATTAAATAAAGAAATAAAACTTTCTACAATTAAATCAAAGAAGAAAAAATACGAGTATAGAGTTTCGAACTCGGGCTTCAGTCGCGTGTCATACGTAATTTATTGCACTACAGCAGCGCCAATAACTCACTGACCAAAGTGACAAAATAAATATATACTTACTAATTCGACCTTTCGTTTTCCCTATCATTCGGCCATATTCGGATTGGCGCCGAGTATACCTGAAAAAGGTCGATCCGTTCGACTGTTATCGGCCTACCATCGAATATACCCGAGGCGCGTCACACTTTTGACGCGAAATCGTAAATATTTTCCAATCAAAAAATTTTGGGCAAGGTGAGCCAAAACAAATATTTATTTCAAAATACAAAATTATATTGACTAACCCGAAAATCAGTTTTTATAATTAAAAAAATCCCCAAATATTCCGTGTACGATGGAAGTGACAAAATTCAGACTAAACTATGGAAAAAAACAAGGCCATTAATTAAAATATATGACGTATTCGTAGCTCATTTAACAGCAATCTCATCCCTTATAACTGAAGAGGTTGACTGTAAAAAGTACAATATAAAAATGTTTTTAAAGTGTTAGTATACGCAGCGACGAAAAGATAATTTTTGAGCCTGAACGGAAGTTGGTGGATAAGTTTTACTACCCCCGTTTCCGTATAATTTTTTACATAATAATTATACCAATACACTTACAGCCTAAAATTATCACCAAAAAGGGACCGGGGAAAATGAACCTGGCGCTACAGAAATAGAACAAAATTTTTAAAAAACCTATTTTATAGAATATAAAAAGTAAACAATCGCAACAATTGACAATCGGGACAAAGCGAAAAATGAAACACTATTTGTAACCATCAAATGAAATAAAAAATTACTATCTTATATCTATATAATATATTTATATAAATAATTGTAAATAAGAAATGAAAATAACAATAAAAATCTAACAAAGTACATAATATTTCTTTTAAAACAATCGCAAAAAAAATTCAATTTCGATTATTTATTTTTAAATTTGTAGCCGTTGCCTAAATTAATTAAAACTCTTAACTGATATTAACATTCATACTGCTCTTAGTGCTCTTTGTTCTCAAAATAATGTTTTTCACTCTTTTCCAGTTTTACCAGATTCTTTTCGAGAACACTGCCGGTCCTGCTAGTTTCGTGGATTAATACATCAAATCTATGTATAGAGCAGTAATTCCCAAAGTGGTCAAGATGGATCCGCAAAAATCCACGACGGGGGTCTACGTTGGCGTGAAAAAAGTTTGGGTTTGAAATATGGTAGTAATGTAGCAACAGGGGGTCCACCGAAACCAGTAAAATTTTTAAAGTAATCTACGACAAAAAAAATTTGGGAACCTCTGGTATAGAGGATGTGATGAGATACAATTTGCACTTTGTTTCATCTTGCTCCTTTAAAGAGTTCCGTAAAAATAGCGTTCACAAACGATTATGAAAAATAATCTAGATTTTTATAAGAAATTACGAGTTTTCTCATTCGTCTGATTAACAATTTTGAATAAAACTTTAAGGAATTTATTTTTTCTATTTAAAAATGTTATTATAATTATTTTAAAACCTGAGTCCAACACTATATTGTCTTGTGCCAGTCTCGTTTAACTTTTAAAAATTTATATAGAAATATACCCATGTCTTTATGCTTCAGTAAACCCTGCTGGAATGTCCTATGATGACATTATTTAAATTTGGTTTAGTTATTATTTCATATCATGAACAAATAAAAGTATATATTCAGTTCTAATGAAATATATATTTGTGTCACCTATAAACTTATTGGAGATAGCAGACAAAATTCAAAAAAAAGCAAAACGCTACCACTATAGTAACATGTGGTATTTTGACTTTAAGAAAGTTGCTAAATAAGCTATAACGCCTTTAAAGAATAAGCCAATCGATGTACAGGCTTTTGCCCCACTTTGGAAATTGGTGTACATTGAAAGTTTTAATTTCTTCGAGTCCTTTATTTTATGCAGATCACAGAACTGGACACTATTTTCCATATAAACTTATAGTTTATAAATACAGTAGTAATTGAAAGTCATGATGAGTGCATTGAAATCGAATTTCGATAGCACAGTAGTAATTTAGTGTCATGATGGTGAAATGTTCGACAATAACTGTTACTCTGGATCTAAATTGCATAGATCACACATTGATCAAATCGGTTTATATGCATCTAAATATAACGTATTTTACGTTCTGAATAACAAATTTTTAAAATCATTATTAAAATCACAAATGTTATTTATTGATTACAATTAGATAATTTATAAAAAACTAACACTTTCAACGATGCATATCATACGGGAAAATTTAATTTAATATTTGTTTTATACAATATATTTGGAATAAAGTGACATAGGTATCATTTTTAATGAATTCCTTAGAAGGAAATACGCTATTGAGGGCACTCTGATGATGTAATGTACTTAATAGACTTTAAAATACGATAATTTATTGCCTTTGGTATTTTTAACTGTTTAATTTAGTTCAGGACCATAAATAACAAAATGTTGATTGCATTTTGAATGGTTTTATTTGTAAAAATTGCGATAATGAAAAAGTCATAAAATAAGCCGTTACCACCAATGCTTTGCGATAAACTGACACAAAAAGCGCGCCGATTTCGTAATAATTCGCACAGACGATGCGAAAAGACGTGAGGCTATGGAGCGGAAAAAAAATTAAGGTATATATACCTTTTAGATTAATTTTCTTCTTTTTATAAGTAATTTTCAGTTTTAATCCAATAAATTAATAATTGTATTCGATTGAATAACAACTTAATCAATTTGGTTATCTATAATAATATTTGTGTAAATAGTGATATAGACATTCCCTATTTATTAAAAAATGAAAAGTTCCTGAACGTCTAATATTTAAATTTTGAGAAAAATAACCCTGAAATGTATTGAAAATCATATGGTCACTGCTTCAGTTCTCGATAATGATCTGTTTATTTTGAATAATTCTATGTTATAGCTTTGTTCCTCAATTTTTTTCCTCAATTTTTAGAAAGAAACCACATTAATTTCTAGCCAGTAATTTTCAACAGTCTTTAGAGACAGTAAACGTGTCTATAATTTTTAAATAATATACACCCATGGATCAATCACAGCAATGGACGCATTCCACAAACGCTTTCATCATTCGTGAAGGAAATGGGATAACTATAAAACAATTTGTTTAAACGTGACTAGCGATTTCAATATTTTTAACTACTGTATGATAAAAACTAAGGATACTTATATTTTTTACTTAGTTTAGAAATTTTATCAACACAACGGTGATAAAACTCTTAACAGAATCATTAAAATATTTCGTTTCTGAAAAATCAATTGGTCATTGCAGGAAAAAAATTGAAATATCGACAAATCGAATTCTCTTAACCTTTTCATTTAAATATGTCATAACTTTGATGCCAAATCTTCCTATGAGAATTTGTAGCACACTAAGGCAGGGGTTAAAAAGTAAATTAATAGAAAATCAAATATTACACAGTGGCAACATTGCCACAAATGAAGAACTACGTCGCCATTGCATACATTTTAATAAAATTTATCAAATTAGAAACAGATGGCGCTAAAAGTCGAACATTTTTCTCTTTAGTGATAAAACATAATGCAAACAATATCGGGTAGATGGCGTTAGCTTCTAAAGATGACAGTTTATTTCTTCTATAAGAGCACATAATATACAAAATCGTGTGAAATTTAAATCGACTTTGTAACGCTAGTTTATTCAAGAATTAAAAAGTGAAATATCTATATTATAAATTGGGCTGCACAAATATTAGATTCGGAGTTGAGAACACTTAAAAAGCGGAATATTTTCGTCTGTCTCACTGTCAAGTGACTCCCATCCTACATCAGAAAAGGCGAAGTTCTAAACCAAAAGTTGTTATAAAATTATATTTCGTTTTCCGATCTGCGTCGGATATCTGCTAGAAAGTTCCTTCCAGGAATCTTAGTTTCCTTCCAGTATTTCAAAAATCGTGTCATTTATATTAATCGAAACCTATCTGAGACTATCACTCGAATACAGGCTGCGTGTTAATTGGTACAGCAAATTTTTTTTTCGGATTTCTCTCGAAAATTATAAGACGAAAGTAATCTACAGATTTTTTGCATTCAGACTTTAATTATGGACCTGTTTTTCGATAAGAACATATTTTTATTTTCAAATTTTTGTTTTTAATCACGCTTTGTTTTATAATTACATAATTTGTATAATAATATCATAATAGAAAAATTGAAGTATCTTAAATTTTTCTATAAAAAAAAACTTAAGATAAACAGTGAATTACCAGTTTAAACGATGTTTTCTGCGAAACAATATTCTTGTCTCTCTCTCACTATTCAAAGCTGAATCAGGTGTTCAGTGCGTCGCGTCGTATATCGCTTTCATAATGCCGCGCGGCGCCCGGTGTGCATACATTGCACGGCGCTTAATTTTTCTCTGTTCTCAGGAACTCATAAAAATCAGCTTTCTTTACACTTATGTATCATCAATCAATCATTTGTGATTTCAATCATTTGTGGTTTCCTTAGAATTCACTGTATGAAAGATTTAAACGAGTCTAAAATATTTCATCTCCAATTTTTCTATTCTTTTGTCTTTTAAGTTTTTGATGGTTGAAGGCTATCGACGCCTTCAATTAATAGCTGCTGCTACCTCGATAAAGCTGCACGTGGAAGGTAAGATCATTGTACACAGCCATTCTGGTTAAATGGCCTGGTCAAGAAATGAAATCCGAATTATAATCGGATATATTATCATATTATACGATAATCATTTAAAGGAGGATCATATTTATACGATAATAATTTCAACTTATCATCACCTAGGTGTGTTGGGTTGATCGCAAGATATACGGCCGTTGAGGGCGCGGCGCACCGCGGGGACCCGGGTTCAATTCCCGGCCGCTCATCCGGGACTGTAGAAGCCCAACCTTTCGAGGCTTTGGCAACCATGTTCCAGATCTTCTTCATCTTATACGACAACAACAACATTAATTTAAACTTGATACCTGAAACCCTTTCTGAGAAAAAAGTCTTTGACAGACAGATAGACAGACGGACGGCCAACAAAATGATCCTGTAATGGTTCCGATTTTCCATTTTGAGGAACGGAACCCTAAAAACACTAAACTTATGGTGTTACTTCAGTGTCTCTCTGTCCGTACATCACGGCTGTTCTTCTCAGCAATTACCACTACTATCGATTTGAAATTTGACAAAGTTGTAAAATTTACTTGTCTTCCTGTCCTCTAAAATAATTCTAGATATATTTTTATTTTTATTCAAAATAGGATCCCAAATGTGGGTTACAATTCAAAGTGGGGCGACAAGGTTAAGTGAAGTATCATATGAAAGGGCACTGTTTCTATATTCTAAAAAAATCTTCTGTTAACTTTAAGCTCCACAGCATTTGAGTTATGACCAAAAATATGCGAAAAAATCACACCTCCACCGCACCAACTTAATTCCAAGTTTGCAAGCCAGAAATATATATTACAGAAAAAATATGGTAAAGTCCAAGAAATTCATAGTTTTTAAGAAAAAGGTAAAATTGTTTATTTCTTTCCTCTGTTTTCTTCAATTTGAAACCATAGTCATGCCAAATCATATTTTTACATTAGGTCACCTACAAAAGAAACAAAAAAAATATACATCTACAGACATACAAACACTCTAAACCAGTTTTTACCCGACTACAGGGAATACCACCTGACTTAAACCACGTGGCAGATATTTAGGAATGAGGTGTTTTTGATTCGTCTTAACTGCGTGAGTATCATAGGCTATATAACATAAATTTAAAATATTATGAAGATCGATAATAGGATTCTTTGTTTCGTGGACATCATTAACTAATACCAAAAAACAATCCACTAAAAATAATAACAGTTTACTGATAAAACATACTCACGAACAGAATAGGGATGTCAAACGGATATGCTGTTAAAATGAGAAGATCTATATTGGAAACGAGTAAGTGTGGTTTGAGTGAAGAAAAACATTTTCCTATATAGATTTTCCATATATATTTAGTAAGCTTAATATGACGGCCTCTTAAAAAAACATATGTATCACATCACATACTTTCAAATGGGATCCAAATTAAAATAGTTTAAAAATACCCAGAATTTCTTTGAAGATATCAGATCCTTAACTTTCCACTGCATATTTTCACCTAATACTAGTGAAAATGGGACTAGACATCGTGGAAATTGGAAAAATTGAGAAAAGCTTCTTACTTGGCTTTTGAAATCTCTGCCTTAGAACAACTCTGATATAAAGCGACACAATTGGCTAATTAATGGAAATTTCCATTGACTTTGGCGGTTACTTTTTTATTTCATGGCTTTTATATCGTTTTTGTAGCTACAAAACTTTTTTTTTTAGTTACATTTTAAATTCACATTATTTTTTTCATTATCATTTTATTATTAATTTAATTAATCATGAAAATTTTAATATTAATAATATTTACTGTTGTTTATTTAAATTTAGCCCAAACCAAACCCAAACCCAGCCAGGGCTGAGCTTCAGCTGGGTTGGGCTGGACTGGGTTGGGCTGGGCTGGGCTGGACTTGGACTGGGCTTGGGCTAGGCTGGACTTTTGCTTAATAAATTGTAAAATATTTGTCCTAACAATGTTTTTCTTCGTAGTCGAAAATCTATTTACATTACAGATAACGCACTTTTGCTTAATTTATTATCTTTTTATTATGTACAACAATCACTTCGTATAATAAATATTCAGCATATAAAAACAGCATCACAACGGCTTCATTAAATGTGTAAAGGACATAAAAAGTACTTGTTTAATAACGACAGGATTTGAATCTGCACCCTTTTACTAAAAGGGTGCAGATTCAAAACGCTTTAGAAAACACTTAAGCCGAAGCAAATTCACTTGCTCCTAACAGCCAGCGTATTCTGAATACAGGCAAATTTTTCATTGTTGTGAAAATTTAAAAAAACTTAGACGCTTTACTAAGTAATCTTTGAGTTAAGTTTGCTTAATAATACAACACGACGCCAAAAGCAAAAATCCGACGCCAAAAAAAATCGAAACAATAATGTAATAGCATTATTGTTTCGATTTTTAAATTATTTAAGGACGATACTAATATTTTATACAAAGTATTTAAAACTTAGTGTTAATAATAATTTTAAAAAGGAAAACCCTATAAAATTGGTGATCAATTCTCGAATTACGTTCCTAGAAGCACACTGAAAAATACAGGTTTTGGCATCGAAAATCCTGCCTATTTCACATGCAATTAAAATATTAATATTTTCCTTTATTAATATTTAATAAAGGAAAATATTGCCTTATTAATATTTAACCTTTGTTGACACTTGAAAAAGCTCAGGCATAAGTATAGATACAAATCCAATAGATAAACTTTTAATTCATCTATTAGGGTAATTAATATAGGTGTTTCTGCAAAATTTCATTGAACTGTTTACGCACCATGCACGACCAGCAAAGAGTGACGGTGCTATATAAGAAAGTAAGATAGAAATACACTTGGTTTGTCCTTATCGTTTTTTCTTATAGCGGCATTTCTGTCTGCTGGTCGTATAAAATGTATGATGCGTAGATATTTTCACGATCAGTAAGTAAATCACAGCCGTAAAAAAATAACTTCATTGTCTATATCTCTTTACTTTATTAAAGCAAGTTAACCAAAATATTCTATTATATTGTTTACTAAATGCCATTATCGCATTTGTTGCAGATTTTTCACATGCTTAATTAAAATGTTAGAACGCTTGAAAAGACAAGTTAATTGAGTTGAATTTAATAAAGACAAGTCTTTATTAAACTAACTGTTTCTTCACATTAAGCGTGCAAAGTAAAGTTTCCAGATGTCCATGATTTCCGGGATTGTCCCGATATTTGTAATGTTATCCCGTATTCAAAAATGAAATAAGTTTGTCTCCAAAATGTAAAAAATTGCGGAAATTCTAAAAAAATATCCTCATTCGCGTTTTTTGAGAACCTATATAAGTCATAGCTATATGACAATCATCAATTGAAAGGCCGGAATCGAATGAATCGGATGTAATCAAGGCTAAATTTCTAATTGGAATAAATTGCAAATAAACTTGCGCCAGAATTTCACAGTCACAATTAAATTGATTAAAATAACCAAATCAAAACGTGAACATAATAAACTAAATATTATTGTCATTGTCAAACTACCAAAGTTAAGCTCCAAATTGATATTAAATAAAATTAATCATTGAAAAGGAGATTAGGATTTTTAGATTAGGAGGAAAGGATTTTTACAAATTTTTATTTTTTCTTAAACACAATATAACTATATATCATGTAGATTTGTCTTTTATAATGTAAACAAAAGGCAAAATATAATATTACTTGAATGAGGTTTTACTTTTAACTTTGCTTTTCTTTTTTTTTTTAATTCCACGTCTGCACTCTATGGTAGAAATGTCCCGGAAAAAGCGATTTTACATGTGGCAACACTACTGCAAAATCCTACTTTTTAAAACTATTCTTTTTGTTCTTTTTTTAAAAGTTAGCGTTAGGTCGCCGATTGCATTTATTTATCATGAGTGAAAATAAATTTGTTAAATATTATCGTGGTATTATATTGTAGTGGCATATATCATCGTTTATGACGTCATTTTGTATAGTTTATTAATATTGTGTATACATAGAGGATGTTTGTCAATTGATACAGTATGTTTTTTTTAGGATTCCTTCTGAAAATATAAAACGAAAATAATCTATTATATTTGTTTTGGGGCTTTATTACTGCGAAATAATTTATTTTTCAACAACAGTATTTTTTATTTTCAACATTTTCTGAACCGTAATTACATTGAAACGTTTCATTATCGTAAATTAATCCTAAAAAAAAAATTTTCCTGCAAAATAATATTCGAATTCGCTCAATATTCATTATCCGAATAAAATGGTCGCCGCTTTGCTTTGATGACACCACTCGACGCTCAGTTTGCGCGCATCGCATGCACATTGAAGCAGTGTAACCTCGACAACGGGATGAGATATGAAAACAATCTTATTTATTATAATTGTCTTATTTTGTATTCAGAAAACCATAGAAGCCAACTTGCCATATCAACTACAACCTGTATATAAGTGCATAATTGTAACAATTCTGTAAGCTGGATATAAATAAAAAATAAAATGAATCTCAATCTGAGATCCATAAACTCAGCTGTTGTCAATCTTGGATTACATAAAGTTTTATATCCCTCCTGGTTTTAATTAATGTACCCTCACTGTACTTACACTCAAATTATAGAAGAAAACATAATTTTGACAACCGAAAGCCATCATCAATTTCTGTTATCAAAAGTCGTCTAAAACAAATAATCCCATCTTAAACTCGATTATCTAGGTAACACTTCTTGTGGGTATCTGGTCTCTCACTGTACCTGCATTCTGACAAACTATGGAAAAAATGTCATTTTGACATCTGAAACTCATTGTCAATATACTTTACCAGAAATAATCTGAAAGAAATAATCTTATCTTAAACCATAGCAAATATTATCTAGGCAACAATTCTTGGACACTCGCTGTACGTACTCCCTGTCAAACTACGGAAAAGTCTTTGTTTTGACATCTGAACCTCATCGTCAGTTTATGTAATCAAAAATTGTTTGAAAAAAAACTAAACCTATCTTGAACCATAACAAGTATCACCTAGGCAAAACTTGCTTTAGTTGTTTGATCACTCAGTATATGTTTTTGTCAAACTATGGAACACTTGTCAAACTATGGAATAAAACTTTATTTTGACACACTTTGTCAAACTATGGAAAAAAAACTTTATTTTGACACCCAAAACTCAATCTCAATTTACGTTATCAGAAGTCGATTGAAAAAATTAATCTTATCTTAAACCATAAAAGTATGATTTTAATAATATTTATTATGGTTGTCTAGTCTCTGTACCTACGCTCTGTCACACTATGGAATAAACTTCATTTTTACATCCGAAATTCATCGTCAAATAACGTTTTGAAAAGATATCTGAAAACTTTAATCCTATCTCAAACTAGGGTAAAAATTAATTTTGAAATGAGAAACTCTTCGTCAATTTAGGTTTTGAAAAATCATCTCAAAAAATTAATCCTAATTTAAACCGTAGTGTGAATTACCTAGGTAATACTTGTTGTGGTTGTCTGGTCACTCACTGTACCTACGCTCTGTCAAACTATGGAAACAAATTTTATTTTGACTCGTAATCTTACCGTCAATTTACGTTGAATAAATCGTCTAAAAAAGTTCTTAAACTATAACAAATATTACCTAGGGAATACTTATAGTTCCTGGACCCTCACTAAACCAACATTATCTCAAACTATGGAAAAAACTTTATTTTAACATCCGAACTTCATCGTCAATTTACATAATCAAAAGTTGTGTGGAAAAATTAATCTTATCTTAAACCATAACAGTACAGGCACATCACAAGAGAAAAGGTTTCTCTTATGTTCTGTTCCACTCTTTATATCTAATTTGTCAAATTATAATTAGCCAATTATGAAGTAAAATGTATTCTTTGTACTAATAGAAACCATTTACATAATATTTAAGCCGTTAGATCACTTCATTATGACAGCGAACGCAGAGGGTAATTTTGTGCAAAATCAATATTGCAATATATAACAAAATGTGACGTGTTACATTTTTTTCATTATTTTTCCCGTAATTAGCACCTCTAAAACTACCCAAAACCACATTCAAACTTCAGAGAGGAAAACCATTTTAGGCCTGTGTTATCAATCACTAGCTATCCGCTCTATCTATCTATCTAGCTATCCGCTCTATCTAGCTATATCTATATATAATCCGTCTAAGCTTTTCCAGGGCAAAATGATTTTTTGCTCTTTTTTATGAACATTTAGTTACGGTTTAATTTTTTTTTAGTCCAGTACAAAAGTCTAGGACATAACCTTGTAACATAAAAAAAGTTTATAATAAACAATATATACTACATAAACATGTACATCCTGGAACATTTCGGAAAATCTCGTAGCCGTAAATGATTCTTTCAAACATTATTTTGCTATGATCTTAACGGTTTTTTTCTTTAACTCAAAAAAACTTGTCTGATAAAATTTTGCAACGGAAAATTAATCTTGAAAGACTATCTGTAATAATTATCAACATTCGTACAATATTTGCAAATAACTAAGGTTTAAAGCTCAAAATTTAAAAAAAAGGTCTATTCCCTCTGCTAAAATCAATATAACGCACAGCCACACGATTCTAAAAGATAGTATATGCACTATGTTTGTTTGAACATTATGAGGTACACGACGGTGAAATGATTCATATCAATCCAATCAAACGTTTTTGCACCAGGCTTTAAAAAAAGCAATAAAACTTTATAAAATTAATAAAATAAACATTTCGAAAAGAAAGAAGCAGGTACTGTAAATCAATGGTTCTTCTTCTTCTAGGGATGCCTCTCCAAATAGTGGAAATTAGCAGCCAGCACTGCGTATTTGATCTTAAGGGTAAGACCAAAATTCGACAGCCCTTGTAATCCGTGTCCATACTCAGATGTTGCACAACCATGATTTACTTCTACGAACGGCATTCCTTCCCGCAGAAATTTTTCACATCATCATTAGTTGCAAGGGTTTGTATCTGTTGTGCCTGAGAATATATCCCAGATATACAACTTTACGTTGTTTGATGGTTTGAAAAAGCTTGCATTTCTGACCAACTCGTCGTAGAACCTTGTCATTAGTGACTTCTGAGTCCAAGATGTAGACATCAAGCGTCTTTAGGCCCATATTTCGAATGTTTCTATAGGTTTCCTAAGATCTTCTTTAATAGGCCGGGCCTCGTATCCCTATAATGAGTATTAGCCGAATGTAGCACTGAAGATGACGAAGTCAGACTTTAAGGCTACGATTGTAGAGTCCCTTTTTCATTTTATGATCTCTCCTCACTGTCCGCTTTTCAATAAGCCAGGTTCCAAGACATGTGTATTCATTTACCTCTTCTAGATTTGACCCGCCACAAACACGCTTAGTTGGAAGATTGGGTTTGTTAGAGATGGCCAGCGGTGCTACACTCGTTAACCCGATCGATATTCTGTAACTTCGTTTCCGAAGATTCATAAGACCTGTAACATCACCGTAGCTCACGTTGTTGATGAGGCCTCCATTGATTTTAACACCGCTAGTTCTTCTACAGCTTCCGTCATGATCTTTCCAAGTACATGTTAAAAATATTTTGTGATAAAATGCAACCCCGTCGCAATCCCCTTTTAATATCAATCTATTCAAATTCTTTCCTCTCAACCCTGATAATGGCACGTTAGTTCCAGTATTTTCCGTAAAATACGAACGTATTTTTCGTCCAATCCGATATTGCTTCAATCTATGGTCAACTTCAATATCTTGGTCCCTATTGCTTAGATTAAATCGATCGTACCATAAATTAGTACATAGATCTGTACCTACCGTCGGACGATTTAGAAATTGCTCACCGCCAACTAGTTCGCGCTTCGCTCTCAATACAGATGGTTGCGCTGCGGTTCTTCCATGACAAATAACCAGCCATTTTTTTCGAGATATTTTTTATAAACTTTTTACTAAACCATGATTTGGAAAGTGTGTTAATTTCTCCCCTAAAATTGAATATTGAAATTTTAAACTAATCACATCTTGTATTAAATACGAAACTAACTATTTTTTTTCGATTTGACCACTTGCAACAGAGTGGACAGATTTCCAAAAAAAACTGTTAAGCACGAGTGAAACTCGCACTACGAGAATTCTGTACACATTTAGCAATTTATAAACATTTAATAGTACATAACATTTCTTTTAAACTACAAGATCTTAACTTTTTATAACGAAAATATAATATTTATTATTTTATCCAATTATTCACAAGTACATATTTAAATAAAATGTTTATGTGATATTACTACAAATTAACGATTTTCGTTTACCTAAAGGACCGCAGATCCAAGCATTTGATATTTCAACTACACACATGCACGTGTTTCTGAGAAAAAGGGTCTTGACAGACCGGCAGACGGACTTTCTTTTTTTTTCTTTATGGTACGGAACATTAAAAACCAACATGTAACACAAATGCTAGTATTGAATTACTGTATTATTTTAGGAAACGCCATTAAATTTGAAGTCTCAGAGACCCAGAAGAATGCAATTTAAGCACAGCCAATAATTTTAATCGACATTATGCTTAGATATGTTTTTGACAATCTTCAAACTGTTATGAAAGGAAAAGAAGCAGTTGGTAATGGTACAAGTGTTTAACCTTGATAAAACTAGCATGATGAAGTTCCACAAATCTAACAATATTGACTGTCCTAGGACAAAAGCATCTCAGCATACAACCAACAGCGAAAAGGAAAGGTTTGTAATGACTTGCTACATAATCAATGCTCTAGGCCAGTATTGTTAAAAAACCTGTAAAGACCAGTTAGCAGTTCAATGGCTCCGTACACATTTAAGCACTTAAAAAATTTAAGATATATAGTATTTCTATGAAACTATTTACAAATATTAATATTTCACAACGTAAATATAGTATTACTTGCAACATCTTTTACAGGCGTTAACATAGTGCAGATTCCTGTTTTTTTTTCATTATTTTAGGTTGAGTAGTTTCTGAAATAATAGGGAGGGGGGGTCATACTTTTGGACTCCTTCATTATATTTCTGAAGATATATCTAAAATTATGAAAAAATATTTTTGTGGTCCTTATTATCAGATCTTTCAAACGATACCCTACACTGGACATGGAATATAAAAAATCAGTTCTTAATTTGTTCCCCACCCCCTTAAAATTGCAATTAAAATATTTTTGCATATTTTATTTGTGCAAATCTTCAAAATTCCAAATGTTATCCGTAATATAGAACGATTTATATGACAAAACCGCACAATTATAAAAGTTGATGACTTTAATCAATAAGAAAAATATGTTAATTGCACTCAAACTATTTTTTTTACCTAAAAAATACTTGTAAAATATTATTATTTACAAATTACATATTTGTCATTTCGCCATAGCACCAATTAACCATTGATCCCATAGTAAAATTATATGCAAGGTGTGAAAGCCAATTCACTGAACCTGTTCCGGACGGGCTCACTAACCAATGCGACGATCGGGCGGTCGTGGGTTCATAACACCTGGCGTGACAACCGGCGGCCGCACAAGGGGATCACTTAGCGGCATATAAGAGTGATCACAACGCTGTCAGATCATGGTAGGAATAGTCTTCGAATAGTCGTCGATCAATTCGAGTTCAACTTCTAGTTGTAGCAATAGTATACTTTATAATCAGTATATAAATAATAAAGAAATTGTCTTAAAACGAAGACTAGTATTCATTGGTAATTGACCCAGCGACTCTCTCCTAACTGCATAGTCAACAGTGACGTAGATTTGGTGAACGTTGAATCGTCCAATAAAGCAACAGTCAAATGCGGGGCTCTGACTACTGCCTAGAAACTTGCTGTGACCCGTATAGCATAGCCAATAATTTTGCACATTTTTTAAAATATTTGAAAATATAAAACAATTGCCGTTAGGATCAAATTTATTTAATACATAAGTACAATTCCAAAAATAAATGCCATGTATAATAACTCCAGTGCTGCAGCTTGTCGAACAAAAAGTGACCCATCGTGCCCCATCCTCCTCTGCTTAGGTTTAAATACACTTCAAATAATAGGTCTGTTTAATGTACCTATACATTGGTGTCTCTATTGGAAAAATGTAATTTGTCCAAAACCGCGAATTTTATACATTTGTAAATTTAAAAACTGTTTCCGCGCCAAAACCAATAGACAACGAGAAAATATAGTAGCGATTCCGACATAGGTCTCCAAAAAAAAGTCATTAATCTTTCAAATATTATAATGTATATTTTATTAATACATATGTATATATAAAAAAACAATTATCTTATACGTACAATACAATACAACTTGCAATTTGTCTCTACAATTTTATAGTAAGTACATAAAAAAACAAGTGCCTTTAAGAGCAATTTTGCATTCAAAATATATTTTATTCTCAAATACCTAAACATTTTTCTAAATAACACACTTTAAATAGATGCGCAAATAAAAAAATTACAATTTCCATCACACAAAAACTAATCGAACTTTTCAAATTATGTACATAAAATTTAAAAATAAAAAATATTTGTCTTAGTTTGGAATTTTTTTACAATGGAAATAAGTTGCATACTGAGTACTTGTGAGTATAAAAAAATATCTTGACAAAATTAAAGATAAATAAAAAATTTAAATAATTTCATACGACATCGTGTAAATAAATCTCATTTTGAAGACAATATAAGGCAAAAAAATTGCACACGGATGTAATATATTAGATATATTTTGAATATTGCCAAAAAGATTTTAAATAAAATATAACTACTTTCATATAAACAAAACCAAAACATTATAGTCGTTAGTTTTTCTTGCAGAAAAATTTAAGGGCATAAACAATTTTACCGCCATAGATAAAGTTCTTATAAACATTTTCTTAATTCAACGACTCTCTTATATGGTTTTACGTACAAAACATATGAACGGTGACCAGTAACGCATAGATGAAATATAAAAAAATTAAAGAAAACAATATTTTAAAGAACACTTTTTGTGCTACATCGTATTAAATAAACATGTCGTCAACGACACCACGTCTGCGAATGCTACCCGAGGCCACATATTTAAATACTTTTTTGTTGTTTTTAAAAGAATAACGCGTCTATTTAATACAATTTGTCACTATCTTTGTAAAGGACTTTCTTTTTTCATATCATATCACTAATATTCCGGCCGAATAAAAAGAACTATGAAACAATAAATATATATTTTTTACAATAACTTTTTCTTTTAAATCGCAAGTTTCTATTTTAAAAATCTTTTACAACCGTCACATTCAATCCGAATAACGATATAAGAGGTCCCTATAAATTATTGAGAGTAAAAAAATTAATTCAAATAAACCTTCTCTAACTATTAGTGTAATAGTTTTTTTTAACTATTAGCGAATAGAAAAATAGAAACAAACGATTCTATTTTTCTCCTTAAAAAAATATTTATTGGTTATTTGAGAACTGTTAAAATCAAAATTGGACCCCACCTTGTTACATTTTCGTAAATCTTTTTTGTTTCAATTGTTCAATCTTATTCCCAATGATCAGCTAAAATTGACGTATTTTCGAAGTAACCTATTAATAATACGTATTCAAAAGCAAGCCATTATTGAGATAAGCATAATTATCTTTAAATTATTACTAAATCTACGCATACATTGACAGCATTGATATAAAAAATAATGAAATTAACTTATATCATTATTGTATAACACTTGCTTAAGTACTATGAATGTTCATTTTAGCTTACTTTAAATGAAACCTGTTTGAAAACAGAATATTAGCCAAGCATCGTTGTCAAAAATGCAAATTTCACAATTCCGTAAGAATATTATTTATTTTTAATTAGACATGTTACTCATTAATTGATCTATAATATGCCAATTTTAAAACGCGTCTGAAATTATGTTCCAATAACGAGGTCGTTACTTAAAAATCTATTAAGTAATCGTTAAAAATCAAAAAATTTCGAAAATTAAACTTAATTTGTAATCAATGGATGACATTAATCTCAAAGTAATTTTTCAATAATTATTTAAAACAACAACGGAGCGACGGATGTTTACATAAGCAAAATATAATTACAAAATTACTTACGCTACAAATATTTGTTTGGTTAATTTGTAGCAACGCTCTTTTTAATAGATTACAAAAAAACAGCAGGTAATATAATATAAAAAAACAACTAGAATATATATAAACAAAAATATACATTTTCTATAATCCAGAAGTAGGTCCTTAAACATCTGAATGTTTATTTCGAATAATAACACCTAATTGTTATTGAAAACGATGAAGATCGAATAATTATTTTACCCGATTTTAGATTTCATCAAAGGCACTTGGACGTTTTTACCAGAACCTACTTAATAATTAATCAAATTGTTAAAATATACACAGAGGTGTAAATTTCATTTAATTAAAATTAACAATTAATTGCAAGTCGACTAAGTCGTCATTAATATAATTACAATAGTAACAAAACGCGTAAGAGATTAAACGTAAAATATCTTTTTTAAAAATGTATTAACTCAGCATTACAATTTTCGACAGCTAGAAAAGGTTGAATTGCAAAAAAACATGTCCTAATATTTTATTAAATTTGTAAATAATCTTATTAAGTTTTTAACATTAAATATAACAAATGTTAGCAAATTAATGTATTTGGTTCAACATTTGCTTAGATACTTTACGAAAAATATCAAAGCGATGTTGCAAGAGTAAAATAAAAATGTATATGCATAGAAATTGCAATTTAAAAAAATCAAGACTAAGATATAATTTTAAAATCAGAGGCAAAAAGCATGTTTTACAAAATAAACTTATCTTGAAATTCTAAAAATTATAAGCTAATTTTTGTACATCGGAAACCGAAAATGATTAAAGACTTAAATATATCTATTCAGAGAACGTAAAAAAAATACATTCTGAATTCAAGCCGGAATACGACCGATATGGGTTATCGCGAGTTAATGAAAGATAAAAAATAGGGCGATTAAAAATCATGGCTGATAAAAGGTAATTACTTGAATGTTAAATTCACAAGTAAAGTATTTTAATATTATTATACACTGTACATAAAAGTGATAAAGATTCCAAATGGAATACAATAGATAAAAATTAACTACGCAGACACAAAACAACTTTGAATGACATTGTTCGAATATGTTTACGACAAATTACCTAGAACCACCTAAAAATATTACCTTCAACGTATCACATCAATAGAACGAATTTAATTTTTTCCACTCGTCCTTACAAAACATGAACTAAAAGGAGAAATATTTAATTTGATCGCAAATTAAGTTGTTTGAAATTTAATTTTATTAAACTAAATTTACCCTAAATCAAAATGATTAAGAGCCAAATACTTTTTCGTATTTGTAAAATATATAGATTTTTTTTAAAATGTTACGATTGCCATATCCATTAAATTAATTTATTTAATATTTTCAAAATCAGGTGGTACTAACATTCAAAACAGGTCATCAAGCATAGTTAAAAACTCCCAAATTCCGACATAATAAATGTATATAATTAAGGAATGTGACAGAAAATCATATTGACTTCGCTTCAATCCAAAAATTTATTTTAACTTTTTAAAACGGCACTCGTAAAATATCATCACATTACACCTACAAACATATTCGAAAAAAATCTTCAAAACTACAAAAAAAAAGACGAACCTTAGTGAAAATGAGATCGTCAAATACCTATATTACTTAGGATATATATCGGTATTTAAAAATATCTAATAAAAAATAACCTTTAATGTAATTGCGCTAAATTGTCTAAGATCGGAATTGAAGACAAAAAATTACGAAATTGAATGAGATGATAGTCATGATAAAGCTTTCCACCATTGTTGATGTACCACCATTACCTTGGTAATAAGGGAAACAATTTGTTAATAAAATTCAATTTTTTTATTCCATATGTGTGTCAGACGGGATTACAAAAAGAAAAAACTATAAATTTCTATTAAAATAATATTAAGCAATTGTATATTTCAAAATATAATAAAGGACAAAAAAGTTATTCATATTGAAAACAAAATCTATAAGAGATTATTTAATAACAACAATTATAGCAATTACTTTTCAAAATGAAAAAAACGGCTCAACAGGTTTGTTGGCATACTGTTAAATTTATCTATCGTCCACGACCTCGAACTTTTATTAAAGCGGGTTCAATACAGTTTACATGTCAACAAAACGTTATTTACAATAATTTTAATTATTACTGTTCATATACTATTATCAAACACGGTGTACTTACGAACTACGAATCAACAAACAATAACAATAAACTTTCCGTCAATTCACATTTTTGTTAATTTAATACTTGCAATTGAAAATTGTGACATCTAAGTAATTTTACGTGAGAACATTTCGTTTCAAATGAACCATTACTGTGTACATCAATGAAACTTATATCTTTGTATATAAGTAACATGTGTTCACTATCGAACGCGTAAATATATTATACACAGCGGAAATGTCCTACAAAGTGATGTAGATAAAACCTAGTTAAGTTGGTTCACAGAGGTTGTTAATAGAAGCTAAGTTACATTATATTATAATTATTGTCAATTGTTCATTAATGCATAACATGTGCGAGACTCTCAGAGAATTAGAGTACACTTAACTTACTTACAAAGTTTTATATTGTTTATGAACAGAGTGCACCCGACATCGTATTGTGCTAGGGAAATCAAGACAATGCACAAACAGTAGACAAAGTTTTCTAATGGACTTTTCTTACCGGAAAACCAAAAAGAGAATTCGACATCTCCAACAAATTCATCAGTTATATTTTCCTTTCGCTTCAATGTAACTTTAACTTTTTAAATAGCTTATTTTGGAATGTGTTTTCTTAAAATGGCAATCACACAGATTGACTATCTAAGCGGTCAATATTATTAAATTGTAAAGCCTTGGAATGCCACTTCTGGTATCACAAGTTATGCGTATCGAACGTGCAAAATATATTTCTAATCGTTGACAAGATAAATTCAAAGCAAAAGTGAATAATTATGATTTACGAAGAAATATTATCTTTGCTTATTAACGTAATAATCGAAAATATGCATTCAAATATTATACATCACTCTGCTAATGGCTATTAATGAAAAAATGTTTGATAGTGCAATCTACTTCTTTATTCTCGTATTAAATGATATACCTGTTTTCTATAGATTGTCATACACAAAAATTTTTGTTCATGTACAATGTAGGTGTTATTAAAATAAACCACGTTATCTAGCGACTTAAAGCAGCCATCACCTATTATTTATTTGTTATTATAAAAACAAAGATTACAAATATAAAAATTTACATTAATTATATCTTAACAAAATTCACATTCAAAACAGGCACATCATAAGTAATATATTCACATTGTACCTACCGCGGCATTTAAAAAAAAAGTAAACGTCAAGATGAAATTATGACCGAAAATGACCACTCTCGATAGAGAATAAAAAATATATATAAATTGAATATGCCAAGGCCGTAAACCGCGAACAGGTTTATTGAAATGTGATTTCATATCGGCTTATTACTTAATATACACTAGCGTCCTTTTTTTATAAGAAAATTGTATATATTATTAAAATTTAAGATAATGTGTATGTATATAACAATTCTACCTTAGCACTAAGTAATTTATTTGATATATAAAAGAAATATCATTACGTACAAAATTTACAATTCTTTCTTTCCTTTAGTTTTTATAAGGCTGCGTTTTTTTAGCACAATGTTTATAATTGTGTATTTAATGCAATTAATGCGTTCAAGTAACCTGCGCTAAATACTGCGTCTTCGAATTCAAGAACTACTCTGACAAGAGACGACTATACCGTTCGCCTAGACAAAGTTATTATTGAACTTTAAACATCATCTATAAAGTATTCTTTAGAAGATGACTATTCAAAGATTTTAGAGTTTCTAACCACTTTCAGTAACGGAAAAATTAAAATCACAGTAAACTCGCGCGCTTATCAATTTGTCAACAAAATAAACGCGCGTACTTAACCAACTAAAATAAGGGCTCGTGCTGCAGTTAATGTGCATAATAAAAGCGCATACTTAACTTCATTAGCAATACAAAGATTGTCTTTTATGTAACGCGTTCGAGAGGTTGGTTACCGGAGCCGCGTCAGCGGCCGTCATCAATGCGCGCAGCTTACAGCAATATTTACATTCAACAGTAATTTTGACGTACGAAGACGGAATGGGCGAGCGTGCGGAGGACACTCGCGGGGAATGTGTGCGTCCGGACTAGATAGCGTCGCGATGGTTAACGGTAGGCAGTGGACAGGACTAACCGCGGTCACTCGACTGTGACAGACTTAGCAAGGTTCCTGGGACAGTCGACGTTGCAGCCGCGCAGCACGGCGATGTGGTAGGCGAGCAGCTGCATAGGGATGACGGTGAGGATGCCCTGGAGGCAGTCGACGGTGCGCGGCACCTGCAGCGAGCGGACCGCCAGCGAGGCCGTCTCCTCGTCGCCCTCCTCGCATACGACCACCGGCCGCCCCTGGCGCGCCTGCACTTGCTGCAACGCGTTCATGCACTTGCTGTATACGGGGTCACGCATCACTATCATCAACACCGGCATCGAATCGTCGATGAGCGCTAGCGGTCCGTGCTTAAGCTCGCCGGCCATTATGCCCTCGCTGTGCATGTAAGTAAGCTCCTTCACCTTGAGCGCTGCCTCTAGGCAGGTGGCAAAATTGAAGCCGCGACCCATGATGAGCAGTGAACGCTGTCGGTAGAGGTCCTCGGCGAGGCTGCGCACCTCGCTGTCGAGCGCGAGCACGCGTCGCACCAGCCCGTCGAGGCCGTGGAGTCCCTCGATGATCTCGGCGCGGCGCCGCTGCAGCGATATGCGGTCTTCGCTCATCACCAGTGCGAACATCACCAACGAGAGGAACTGCGAGGTATACGCCTTTGTGGAGGCGACGCCGATCTCGGGACCGGCGTTTATGTGCACGCCGCAGTGTGACTCGCGGCAGATGGAGGAGCCGACCGTATTAGTTATGCCGACGATGAGCGCACCGTGGCGCTTGCAGTAGCGCAACGCCATCAGCGTATCTGCCGTCTCGCCAGACTGCGAGATGAAGAAGCACACGTCGTCACGGAAGATGGGTGTGGTGCGGTCGAGGAAGTCGGAAGCAAGTTCGACCATGACGGGCAGCTCGGTGAGCTCCTCGAGCAGCTGACGCGTCGCGACGGCACTGTGGTAGCTGGTGCCGCACCCGATAAGCATGAGGCGCCGGCAACGCTTGATCTCGGGGATGTAATCCTTGATTCCGCCGAGCGTCACCGATCCGTTGGCGAAGTTCAAACGACCTCGCATCGTGTTGACGATCGACTCGGGCTGCTCGAAGATCTCCTTCTGCATGAAGCAGTCGTAGTTGCCCTTCATGATTTGCTGGATCTCCATCTTGAGGGTGGTGATCTCGCGTTGATGCGGATCGTCACCGCCGCGAGACAGTCGGTGGATGCCGAGCGCGCCTCCGTGCACGTGCGCCACATCGTCATCCTCGAAATAGAGCACGCGGTTAGTGTGCTCGATGACGGCGGAGGCGTCCGACGCGAAGAAATACTCGACGTCGCGGTCCTCCTCAGGTTCGAATTGCGCATGGCTGGAGACGCGCGGCATGGTGGGCACCACACCGCGGGTCACTTTCGTATTGCTGTAGAGGATGGGCACGTGATCACTCGAGAGGCGGCGCTTCGTCTTGATGCCGACGAGAAGCGGCGAACCGCGGCGCGTCGCGACACATTCCCCGGGGAAGTGGCGCGACTTGAAACACAGTGCGAACGCGCCCTCCAACTGTTGAATGGCCTGCTCGATCAGTTCCTGGAAATTATAGTTGGGGTGCTGCGCGTACAAGTGGTGTACCAGCTTAGCGATCACCTCGGTGTCCGTCGCCGACTCGAACTCGTAGCCCTTCTTCTCTAGGAAGGTCTTGACTTCCTTGTAGTTGGTGATGATTCCGTTGTGAACGACAACGAAGGAATGCTGTGGATCGGAGCGCTGCGGATGCGAGTTCAGCTCGCTGGGCTCGCCGTGCGTGGCCCAGCGCGTGTGCGCGACGCCGCAGTGCGACTCTAGAATCTGCTCCGGCTCCAGCTCGGGCGTGCGCGCCTCGATCTCCGCCTCGAGCATGGCCACCTTGCCCTGCTTCTTAACCACGGCGATATCTTTCTCGTCGGCCGCGTCCACGGCGACGCCCGCCGAGTCGTAGCCGCGGTACTCGAGCCGCTTCAGCCCGTTGACGAGCAGCTCGAGAATCTCGCGCCGCGTCTTGGGCGTCAGATGGTTGATATACGCGAATATTCCGCACATGATTGCTTTGATACACCGATCACTGCTGTTCTGTTCGACGATCGCCGAACGACTGACGCTCAGCGGCGCGCTCACCGCGCTCCGCGGGCCCGGTTCACTTTCACTTCGCTCTCGGCACACGTCATCGCGTTTCGTTATCGCGAGCGCCGTTCGCCCATAATGTAATCTTCGATTCGCGCACTCTGTCCATATCTATCGCGGAATTTACACAGACGGGAAAACTAGTTTATTGCGCAAGTGTGACATTTGACAGTTGACGCCCAGTGATACCACGTCCTCGCGACGAAATGTCAACACGTAGCTGCCGCGTTCGGCAATCTCCGGCCGCGTTCGGCGTCCGTCGCCCGGTCGCCGCCTAACTTCACTCCCTTACGTTCCGTGTCTCGCTTTGCGGAAAAGTCATTTATCCGTCGCCGTTTTTACGGCAGCCACACATTAATTAACGACAGACGTTTGATGAATTAAAAAAAACTCCGTGTGGTCAGCCGTTCAAGCGAGTCCGGGATGAATCTATTTACACAAATACCGTTATGGCTCGTTGACCTTAGCAGCGCCGAGTATGCGACTCGCGTACACATTCGTTGCACATCCGTGTGACACTGAGCGCCGTGACGTTGGTTAACAGTATCTCGTAAATGTTCGCTGCGGTAGACTTTAAGATATTTATGTACTTAACTATTATCAATAATAGTTATTGTTTCCTTTTCAGAGACAAATTGTCTTCAAGTAAAAGTATACTTAAAATAGTTTATTAAACAATATAAACTTAGAGTTACAATATACATATAAACTCTTGTGACTTGATACAAACCGTATTTTATATTGCAGACTGATTGATTGCTCGGATTAACTTTGTCCCAAATAAAAACTGACGTAAGTCATAATAAAAAATGTGAAATGGCATTTCGTAATAACAATTATTTAATTCACAGGTCGTAGCTTCGATGCAAACGAACTCATTTTGTTCAAGGTCACTGCCATAAATAAACTAAACGAGCAATATCCAAGTCGAATTAGCTAACTTGTTTGCCCGTACCTATTTAATCAACGTAATTTATCGTGTTTTTTAAATTAATTAATTTGGTGATGGCAATACGTGATATTTTTCTCGATTAAAAAAAACTTTATACTACATTTTAATTTACAAACTACAAATATTTGACATAATCGTGTTGAATTATTATTTTAATTTTGATCAATTTCTTACGAATCTTATAAATTGTGTATTTATAGGATATTTAAGAAATTAATATATATTGAAGACTTCACTGCGAAACCTCGAAAATTACTTAATTGTTAATAATAAAATAGTAAATCTGTGGTTTGAAAGAGGGTGGCAAAAATGTATGGAAACTGGCTCCCGGATCGATAATGGTCAGCCACATATCATTAAAAAGCTATTTTAATGTATCATAATTGTTAATATGGCGGTTCTTCACGAATAGTTGTGTGTAAAAAATGATAGTGACGAAAATTGTCAAGAAGGCAAGAAAAACATGATTCAATATACAAGCCAAAGGCGACAATCAATATAGGTAGTAATTTACAAAGTCCAATAACAATGCCAATGTCAAATAATAAAATAAGAGAGATGTCAGAAAATCATCGCAAAATGAGCGACTGTAGAATGGGAACAAACGAAAATGAGATTCTTGCCTTTTTACCCACAACGGTTGAGAAAGACCGCCATAGTCACAATTGCAATACATTAAAAGAACTTTCCAATGACATGACTGACTGTTATTGATCAGAGGGATAAGTTGTCACATCTCCCTTAGATATAGAACACTAGTCACATCAGTTTTCGTAACACGCATTTTTTTTTGGTACAAATGTTTAACATTTTGTCAATCCTATTGGTTTATACTAGTTTATAAGTAATAGGTGTTGACACAATCTGATGGAACAAAAGGTTGTATTTGGCAAAGAATGGTCATAACATTATTTGTGTTGAATATATTTGGCGCGCCGTTTTGTAGAAATTCATTGTTCACAATTAAATTAAACTACGTGATGTAGTATTATTTCTACTTTCTTTATGTTCTTTACTGCGACCTAGGTTTTGTTGCAGTACAACAACTTCAGATGGACTATTTGTTTGTATATTAATCTTTGCTAATAGCCCACCTGAAGATGTTGTAATACAATGAAACCTAGATCATGGAAAAGAAAGTAGAAATAATACTATCACGTAGTTTCATTTAATTGTTTGTGTTATAACAAACTCTTATTAATCATACAAATATTAGCCAACCTTTGAAAGTACATACTACGCACCAAAACTGATGCAGAAAAAATATTTTTACGCTAGAATTGTCTCCTTCCAGTATATATAAGCTACTTTTAAAGATAGCCCAACATTTGACTACGTAATTTTTTGTGATCTGTTTGCTGATAAGGTTTATTGAACAATGTTTACTACACCGAACGCACAGCACATAAAAATTTATGTCGCCATAACTCAAATATTACTGATTGAAATCCTTGTCGCATGCTAACAGAAAAATGTATATCGATGAAACTAAATTTTAAGCAATATTTAAAGAGAAACCTGAAAAACTATATTTAAAGAGAAACCTAAAAAATTTGAGAATTAATTGAGAAGCTAGTGCGAGATGTTTTACTGTACTTTCATTTTTTTCACAATTGCCTAATTTCGAAAAATCTGAGTGCATATTATTTTACAAGGAGTTATCTACGGTCTTTTCCTTATACATCTCTTCCATGATCAATTTCCCACATGTCTCAATAAATCTTGCCTAATTTCTTGAATCGTAACATTCTATCGCAACTTTTTGCTACTGTTATTTTATTCTAATCTTTATTTTGCAATCTAAACAATTCTTTCCAACAGATAATTAGATATTATTATATTCATATACATTAATACACTATTAAAATGTGTTGTAAACTACTCTATCTTGAAATGCCATCATTTGATAGCAATTTAATAGACGATCTAATGTTCCAACCTGTCAATATAAAAAAGATTAATATCACAGACAGAATCACTATGAAAAAAAACTTAAGAAAAACACTTGAATTACAAATATAAGTAATATTTCTTTTAATAAAATAATACTCGTATCATTGAATATTAAAAGTCAAATATGGGGATAGTAGCATTGCAATGTATTGCGTTAGTGGTGCTGCACGGTGCTCAGTATATGGTGCAATGCATGACTTCGAATTCTTATAAACTTCTCTATCTTGAAATGCCATCATTTGATAGCAATTTGATAGACGATCTAATGTTCCAACCTATCAATATAAAAAAGTTTCTAATATCACAGACAGAATCACTATGGAAAGAAAAAACTTAAGACAAAACACTTGAATTACCAATATAATATATATTTCTTTCAGTAAAATAATACTCGTATCCTTAAATATTAAAAATCAAATAAGGCGATGGCAGCATTGCAATGTATTATTGCATTGATGGTGCTGCACAGCGCCCAGTATGTGATGCAGTGCACGACATTTGATTGTTGCGTAAACATTTAAATAACACATCACTAGAAAGGGACTAGACACATGAAAATTTTATAATCGTCTTATTTTGTTCTCTAGAAGCCAAAGTACACCAGCTTGCTGTACCAATTTACCAACGTATGCAAATTTATTTATTTAAAATAAAACCTGCATCTCGCTAGTTTAACTTATAGGTGGTTCAGACTAATAGTAGAGAATAGACCGAGAGTGCCCCCATCTAGATTTTGGATACGTTTTACACCCAATATGAATAATAGCTATCTGCGTAAATTTGCACTCACACCCGATATCGGGCCCTCTGGCCGTGGATCGATTAATATATGGATGTAATTTTGAATTAAAGGAAACTTATTTCTACTCCTAAACATTTCTCTCGTATTCTATTAAATAACAAGTCATAGTAATTTGCATTCTACTCATTGGCAAAATAATGGCACAATCCTTCATCACGCATACGTTGTATAATTGATGTAAAATATAATTAGTTTTCAAAAATTTACACCACCACGTATTTATAAATATAGTTGCATCGAACTATGTTGTTTCATCCTGTCCTCCATTAGTATTTAAATTATAAGGTGCAAAAAATCAAATTTTTATATAGAATATATACAAAATAGTAAATGTTGCTCAAATTTTTATTTTTAGTTTAAAACGCTAACACTTTTGGTGTGATCCTCGGTGAAATATTGTCAAAATCAGTGCCAGTCAATGTGTTAGAAAGAGCTTGTACTATTTTCTTTAAAAGTAACTTGGAGTTGCTAAATTGAAAACTGATATATGTGTAATAAATTTTAAAAGCTTCATTGCAAAACTATAAATCATACACGTCACGCGAATATTGCATTTTTCAATTCACTTTAGACCAGGAGTTCCCAACCAGGGGGCGTAGAGAGATGTCAAGGGGGGCAGAAAGCGTTTGCCTTTTAGAAAGAAAAAACAAAAAATATACAAACAACATTAACAAATACCATTACAATGTAATGTTTAATTTACATGCATAAAATTAATGAAATTAAATATCATATTCACTATTATTACCACAAACTTGCGAAAAATTTGACGTTTTGTTGTACATTTTTTGTTGAGAAATCATTTTGAGTGTGTAAAATTATTGTGTCTCACTGTTAAAAGGTAAGTTTGTGTATTTACAAACTTCAGTTACCATTTTTATTTAATTTACTAAATCAAAGGGGGGGCATAAAAAAGTAAAGGGGAAAATGAAAATATAATTTATAGTCCGGGGAGCCTCAACAAAGAAAAGGTTGGGAAACCCTGCTTTAGACCATGATGGCTATAACAAATAATTTGTATATCATGACAAATTGTACCACGCAAGTCATCACAGACATTACATGATAGGAAAAGAAATATTACATGATAGAAAAAAAAATTTAATCATTAAAAAGTCACTTTCTGTCTGTAATTTCGCTTGCATGCTTTAGGTTGTGACATATGTAGTCGATGCTAAAACGTGGAATGATCGTCAGCACTTTCTGATGTCATACATCTCTTTTTTTTTGTAAACCTAAAATTACAACAATAAAAACTCAACCCAGTAGCTCAGTAGCTTTTAAGAGATTCAGTTAGACTAGACTATTAAACAAACGTACTAACAGACAGACTACCAGATAAAAATACTTCATATTCTTCCTCAGAATTTAAAGAATGTAATAGTGTTTTAATTTACTGTTTTTAATAAAATGTCATGAAAATATAATTGAAAAAATTAAAGACTAATTATGAAAAAATTATAAAAATTGATTAAACAATAAGCAAGTTATTAGCTACAACTTTTAATGGTAGAGATAGAGTGGGGATATCACCCTAACTCATTTGATCTCATAGAATAACCATGCGCACTATTGAAATGATATCACGTTTCAGTAACCATCCTTGTCTAAACGTTAAGTTGTGAAGTCTTAAAAATTTCCATTCTGTATCAGCTTGTGCCTTGAAAATATTATATATGAAACAAAAAAAATCTTTTTAAGTTACTCTTCTGTGTATATACGCAGAAAAATCAGACGAAAAATCCAACGCAATTGACTCCTCACTAGGTTGCACGAGTGCTTAGTTACGTACTTCGGACTGCGATCAACTTCAACGAGTGGTTCGTCAAGGTGACTTCGCGAGTAATGTAGAGGGCGTATTACACTTATAGCCCAAATGCTAATTTCTTTAAGTATTTTTAATATGCAGATTTTTTTAAATTTACTTTTTTCCATGCTGATGTGTTGATGCTTTGAAAAAATATAGCGCTAATTAATGATTTAGTTAAATTGATCAAAATTTGATTAAAGTTACTTTCAATTAAAGTAATAAAAAAATTACTTTCATTTGTAGACTTTGATTGTTCTTAATAATAATTGTAAGACCTAATTTCGGAGAATAAATTGTAAAATAACTCGTTGTTTATATTTATTCAACTATAACTGTTCTATAAACTATTTATCATTATAATAGTCATAACCACAATTGTGTGTAATGATGGGAAAAATCTAAAATGCAAATTCAGTAAATTTTTTTCTAAAATTCATAATTGTAATATTTTTAACTCAGGTTCTGAGACAATTACAAACTTGAAATAATAATTCAAATATCCATATTGATAGAAATTGCTTTGAGACTTAAAACAAAATAAAAAGAACTGCCTATTAAATATTTCTCAAATATGGGTATGTCTATAATCAATGCATATGAAAAGAAAACCAGCAATTGATTTATAAACAATTTTATAAAAAATATAAACAATTTATAAAAAATTAATAAAAATAAAAAATTTATGTTAAAGCAACTTAAAAGTATGAAATGAATAGTTAAAAATTGGTTAACTGAAAAAGTTTATTAATAAACTTGATACATCACACACTGTTACATAAAACACACTGAACATATTAAGATGCATAGAAAAGAACAGAATGTATGGTCAGAGAGAATTTTAATTTCTATAATATAGAAAAAAATTTATTAAAGTTAATTACTCCAGCTCATCAGACCTTAGGAATGGAGGTGAAATTGGTGGTAACAATAAGGTTAATTGATATTTTCGAAGGGTAATCAGTATTGTTAAAAGGTTAGTTTACATATTATAATCCATGTCTTGGGTTCTCATCTCACGATCACTGATTCATCTGTCTCTCACAGGCGGTTTTCTCAAAAATATTCAATGCAAAAAATGTTTAATTTGGTTTAGAAAGGGATACCTACCCCACTAATCTGTATATTTCGGGATAATAAGTACCTAAAATATATTTGATTGATAATTTTGTAGTAAAATTGTTTTTGTATGAAACTGTGCAAGTTTGGTACAAAAAAAGATTTTAATTTCAGTCATGTGGGGGTATTAATTGAGAAAGTGAATTATGATGACACGAAAACAATTTTTTTCCAAATTTCAAATAAAAAAATTTCAGAGATATTAATGGAAATATAGACAGAAAACACCTTCAAAATTATCTCTGAAACACTAAAAGGTAAAATTATGGAAAAAGGGCTACTAGAGATTAATTTAAAATTTACTTGAAAACTGTAACCCCTATGGTTTTTGAGCAATTTACAAAGCTTTTACCCCTATGGAAGATATTAGTTAGCTTATATAATAGTAAAGCTATTTATATCAGCTGTTTATAACAACTATATATACCTGATATGTATATGGTGGAAAAAAACATGAATATTCGAAAATAGATAATTTCATGTAAATTCTATGTACTATTAAATGTTTAAACTTTTACACATAACTAACAGAGCTCTTGAAATGCGATTTCTATTTATAATTGACAGATTTTTCTTATTGTTTCACCTATTCTTTCTATTTCTTATTAATGATCACTTCTACATCTAGATGAAGAAACCACCTTTTCTTTCTGTACCATATATTCTTTCTGGGGAGTATCTATTCTTTCAAAAGCTATATATAAAATTACAACCTTCCACACTCTTAGATATTCACTCCTTTCAACTAATCATTATGTTTTTATATATTTTTGGCTTTTTACTGGAAGTATATACAAATATATAAAAACATGAAATAGGTTTGTGAATATACTTCGATACTATCTGCTGGCTATCGGTAATAGGATTATCGAAGCTATCTGTATCAACGAGGCATCCTTATTTGCATCAATGCATTTACAACTTCATAAATTATAAAAGTTCTTATTGAAACGAACATAGGAGATGGCACAATGGAATTAATAACATTTTTTAAATTCTGTAGTAAAAAAATCATGTCCACTTTATTTTATTTAATGCTGAAAAGTAGTTTCTCCCGTAAAAGTAGCTTCGACAAATTAATTGGTTATAAGGACTAAAGTTAACTAAATAAGACAAACAACAAAACATTCATCGTTACAAAAGAAATGCAAAAATAATTTTTTACCAAGAAAAACTTGGGCATGTCAGAAAATAAAAAATAACGAAGCAAAACGTAACAAAAGTAGGAACGAAACAGAATGTAAATTGAGGGGAGTAAGAGATAGCATGAGGTTAGAAAAGGTATGATTATTTGAGATGACTATAAAGCATACAAAGACAATGAATTTCTGATACTTCGTTCACAATTATTCCATAACTTAGACAGAAAAACATAAAACAAATCTTTTTAAACACATGAACAATGTTTAGAAGAAAGATCTAAGTTTTAAAATAGTGTTTTATTAACGAAATTATCAGCGATGACCACAATCAATTCATGACAATTAAAGTGTTACATTCAATCCAAAATAAAGGGAACAGATTTAATTACTTCGAAATCGCCCATTGTGATAATGTAACACAACAGCAAAAGTTGTGTGTTCACAGCGTATCATGCAGGTTTTACACAGTGTGTGCCAACGAGATATGTATATCAGTGGGTCGATATATGTATATCTTTTCCTTTAAAGCTCAGAAAATATTTTTTTAAGATTAGCTTCATGAGCATAATAATCCAAGCTGGGCTAATGAGGTACTTGCTCACACCAAAAAATTTTAACTCTGTTTTCTCTATAAGTAGTTTACATAAATTTAACAGTTTATGAATATGAATCCGCTGTAATTATTTTTAAAAAAAAGAAGAAAAATGCTGAAATATTCGGTCCACAATTCAAAAGCAATTTTGTCGAAGCCGCAGCTCTGACTTAACCATGTACCACAAACGTTATTGAAAGGGCTTTTTCTATCTTATTCCTGACAGGTCAGAATATTGCCCAGATCTACTATGACCAAAAATAAATTAAAAGGCTTCTGTACATTTGACTTAGATAGAAAAGCAGTTCTTGATAAACGATAAGACAATTTAATTTTTTGCCCCCCTTGAAAATAAAATTCTGGTTAATTTAATACTTCACTCGATTTATGATTAACTGGGAAATAAATTAAAAACGAATATTGAATTTACTTTACCATTAATTTGAATCTGAACAATTGTTGATTTGCTGGTTTGAAAGATTTCCAACTCTTTGGAAAGACCTCACCACCTCACCTGCTAACCCGTCTCTGTTGGTCAGCACATCAATTTCAAGGGTGGAATTCACTAAAGAAAAAAAGGCTCCATTAACCACTATTTTTCTCCATTAACAACCATTTTTTTAGTTTTAACTCCATTAACAAGCATGTCTGACTCAACCATTCTTTTTAGTTTATATCTAAGTAAGTTTTTTATTCATTGAAGACAAATAAATTAATTGCCATCGGTTGTTTTATAATGATTATGAAATAATACCATTTGTTTTACATAGATGCTACAATATTATTGTGTTCGCTTCTTAATTTAATTTATTAACAAAAAAAGATTTTTTAGAAGCAATTTTTCTAAAATATATCAAAATATGAAATGTACAAATATCTATATCCGTAAATATAAACTGCATCTACTAAACCAAGTCCTTGACGACTCTACTTTATGCGAGAGTATTTTTCGCACAGCGGGCAAAATTAATGTCCCTGTGGCCTAAAGAAAGCGTTTTAAAAAGATCAAAAAGCAAAAATCCAAAACCTATAATTACACGATCAGTAAGCGCCTTATGTGTCTCATTCTTCTATGCACTTACTGATATAAAATAACAAATTTCAATTATTAAAGCTATTTTTAATCAAGATGTTTACGAAATTACATCTGAAAATATTACGATTAAAATTGAATTGACACGGTTAATTTCCCTAAATAAATAAAGAAACTCGTCCGAGTCAATATGCGGCTAGTGAGATGCGTCAATCTCTTATCATATCATGCACGTTCACGTTTATCTGTATAGTGCTGTTATTAATCCATGTAATTTATAGCTTTTTTGTGGCTTTACAATATCTAGTATTAGAAAAAATATTCATTTAGTGCTTAAAACGCGAAGCATTATTATCTAGACGACTGAAATATAAATTTTGCCCGTTATCTGAAGAATATCTATATAGAGTATGCAGGTGACATGTTAGCATATTGAGGGCAATCGTTTCAATTTATGTTACAAGAAAATGTTAACTCTATGAATTAACTTACCATCAAAGATAGTTACTACTGATGTGGGACACATTTCATGTTTATTTAATTTCCTCAGAGCTAAGGGAAATGCGGACTGCAAAAAGGTGGACTACATCGTAATAAATCTGGCGAAAGTGGGGCTCTTTTGAGTTTTATATCATCACTGCTTCCGGTGAAAATATCATGAAGATTTTTTAAAAAGAAGTAAAATGATAAAGATTCTTCTCTAATTCGAATTTATAATTTTTTTAAGGAATTTTTTCTATTGTTTTTTACAATGAAAAGGACAAAGACTTTTCTTACAAAAAAAACAAACTACAAGAGGCTTTGCTGCTTGACTGTACTTTGTGTTCACTGAGATATATGTAGATATCTATGCTAAATCAAACCTCAGTGCTATGGCGAAAAAACCAATAGATTGGCTGTGATATTTCTTTTTTATTAAAACAACATTATTGTGCTTTGTACGTTGTACTTTGCTTATCTTAAGCACAGACATTCGGATCTTCCTTGAAACCAAATTTTGGATACTTACCTGAAGATAGCGATGAGTTTAGTTTAAAAGATTTTGTTGTAAAAAAAATACAATTGTAAATTTGTTAACTAGCAACAATGTCTCTATAGAAAATATGAAATTACTGTACGCAGTCTTAATTATATAGTTTTAAGTATGCTATTTTCAACGATTTTTATTTAATTACTGGAGCATTTCAATATGTAACACATCAGACTAATAGTCTAAGATCCGACTGCGTGATTTCTACGTCTATCTGTTTTATTAAAGAAATATAATTTTTATCGATAATTATAAATAAACAAATGCGGATCGGCAAAGTTGCCTATCAAAATTTGGCCGCAAGTAATTTTAAGTTAAATTTAATTAATTAATTATTTTGGAACAATTACGTTTACTTGTTTCGATAATAAAATATAATTTATTAGGGAGAGATATACCCGCGCAGTAGCATGAAAACGACAAGCAGGTGACATGCTGTGTCCTTTTTCAACGATCGGTGTTATACCTAAGTTTCTATCGCTTTTATTAATCTTTAATAGTTAGCAACCACTATTTGCGGGCATTTTTGCGCAGGCAACTATATCTCATCATGTATAGAAAAAAATAAACTTCAGTTTGGTATATAAAACATTAAAATACATTATGAACGTAGATATTAAACGAAATTATACCTGTTTACACCTGGCTGAAATTAGATTGGGGCCAAGTGAGAAATGGCACCTCGAACATTTTCAGTTTCTCAGGTATATCTCTCTAATAAATTATATTTTATTATCAAAACAAGTAAACGTAATTGTTCAAAAATAATTAGTTAATTAAATTTTACTTTAAATTACTTGCGGCCAAATTTTGATAGGCAACTTTTCGGATCCGATTTGTTTATTTATAATTATCGATAAACATTATATTTCTTTAATAAAACAGATAGACGTAAAAATCACGCAGTCGGATCTCGTACTATAAGAAATAGATTCACTAAAAGGGTTTTTTTTAAAATAGTTCTAAAAAAATGTAGCAAAATAATTATATCATTGCAACAAATATGGTCTATTAAAAGTAAATGACTTACCGGTATAATGTGAAGTAATACGCTAATGGGAGTAATTCAAATGTACATTAACGAAACTACTAATGGAATTAAGGACATCATTAGCATTTCGTAAGATAGAGGAAGTTATTGAAAATTAATGACTATTTAATTAATTTACTTTCCAAATAGGAATATCTCCAGTATGTTAATTACGTATTGATGATGAAATCTGAAATGGTGGAATGTTTGAATTCTAGCAATTTCATTAGTTAAATTATGTCTTTATGTATCGCTAAATGAAACCCATTACGTAAGATTCAATTGAATGGATCACATAAATGTGATTAACGGCAAGCAAAGAGTGATTTCAAAAGTCACCCGTTTGTGGAAGCAGAATTAATTATTTTAATTGTAGTATTCTACATAGATATGGTTTCAGAGACAGTACCAAATAAGATAGTTTTAATTTTAATTCATTATGAAATTATCAAAAAACTGATCTTTCGTTTTTATGTCACCTAAAAAAGAGAAATATATCATAAGTTTTCATTAGATTTGTATAAATTCACTTATTATATATGTTGCAATTATAATTAATATTAAATAACGAAACGAGCTTACAATATATCTACACATCGTGTTAACTCGTGAAAAACCAATAATTGCTTTTTGTGTCACCTAAAAATTAAAACATATTTTAAGTTATAATTATATTTTGTTAAATCCGCTTTTTAAAATTAAATTGGGAAATGGGCTTAAATACGTCTACAGATTGCATTAACTTTGAAAATATATCTACACATCTCCAGAAAGACGAACGTGTTTTACAGATTGTATTAACCCTGAAAATATATCTACAGATCTACAGAAAAGAGTGAACATGTTTTGCGACACAATCACCCTTTTCTGTTTAACTTCTTAAGAATTATATGATTCGTAATTTATTCTCAGTCATTTTGACGGGTCATCTCAAAAATTGTTTTCAAGTTGAAAGTAAATTTGTTTGCTGTTAATTTATCATCATAAGGTAATATTTAGATGCCCAAATAAGCGACTTCACTTTTTTTTCTCGGTTTTTAGGATGAGTCTCTGCTTAAATAACAAAAAACAGAGCAACTAAAGTTGCTTATTTCGGTGTCTGAAAATTTTTTAATTGATCCTAGTATGAATATTACCTTAAATATCATCTCCCATTGAACTGAAATAAAAGCAATTTATAAACAGAGAAAGCTTCACTCAACATGGGGATTATCTGCCAATTTTCTTCCCGTGGAAATGCTGCTAAATTGCTTTTCTAGTTTTCAATCTCAGCTCAAGGGTTTTCCAGTTTTAATGATGTGGATAATAAAAAAATTGATTGAAAAATTCTCATTCCTATCAATATATACAGCATTTATTTTTTTAGTATTAAGTGTATTAAAAAGGCAGTTTCTAAATTTCAATATTGAGGTTTGGATGAGAGGAAACATGTAATTGACTTGATAAAAAGATGTGATGTCCCATGTACTGGTATAATCTTAGAAGTTACCGCAGATTAGAATGAATTAATATGTGCAATGGAAAGTGCGAGTGGAAGCAATGTTATTTGGCTTGTCACAATTGGGTTTACGCGCCACTAAATGACTTAAATCAAGCACGAATTGAAGACGTGATGCATCGGAATGGGAAAAGAAAACGGGAAAGTTGAATGTGCACATCGAATGAGCAGAGTAATTTTATATAGTTAGAAGTTTTTGCAATATGTTATCGCAATGAAATATAGACTAAAGTAAGCTAACTGCATAAATCAGGATTTGATAATATAATATTATAAAACAAAATTGGACGATAATAACAGACTTTAATAAATAAGCAAACATAATGTAATGTTTGTGTGTATAAATGTGAAATTAAACGGTAATGTACAATGAGACTGTTAAGTATATGCCACTGTTAGCTATTTTTAACTTCTATTGTGTATCATGAACACATTGTTTTTATTTATTTAAATAGTTTTATGACCTTTTCTGTGAATTTAAACTCACTTCATTAGCTAAATCTGTAAATGTAACCCATATTATTCTATATAAAAATTTAATATTTACAAATTTGGTATTTGCAATATAATTTAACCCTTTCAGCCAAAATAACAATCCAGATTTCTAATGGGTTACTGAGAGTTATGCATATCTTAATGGAGAGTCGTAGCAATTTTAGGTCACATTTTTCATTTAATGTCATCACATCATCAATTGACTTAAAAAAAATTTCCAAAAATGTCACTTTTGTCTCTTTCGGATTTCTCCCGCATTCAAAAACACATATTACGACTGCTTATCAAACCTAATATATGCTTTAAATCACTGTAGCTCCTTTCTCCTGGAAAAAACTGTTTAATTCCAGACAAGCATCAGCCATCAAATTTCATCTTAATCCTTCTACATTCCCATCATCTGAATGAGATAAATCGTCAGCAATAGTGCTATTAGGCTGAAGATTAGTTAGCTATTAAAGAGTCAATACGTTTATCCAACATGGGCCTTTCATTTTAAAAATAAAATCACTTCAAGTGAGCTATCAAGGTGCATTTTTTTGGATTCCTAACAATAACAGGCATTTTAGCATTTAGAGCTATACAGTTAGTGATGTATATGTAACAGCAAAACGCTTTATGAGAAATTAAGATGTTTTAACTTAATATGGCTTTATACAGTATGCATGGTGCTACTTATCAATTAGTGTGAGAAACAATTTAATCTGAACAATCATTTTTAATTTTTATACCGAAACGAGACAAAATGTCTGGAAATGCTTAAATTGAAATAATTTATAATAACGGTTTTGCAAATACAAAGTTTTGCCATCTGACAGCATAACAAGGACCCAAACAAGCAACAGAGGGAATACAATAAAATTTAGCTTTGTTTTAATATAAAAAATTTGGACTCGTTACCCAGAGCTGTTCTCACAATAGCTATTGTCATAATGTTAATATAAGTATTGTTTATGTCATAGACAAACTTGCTATGTCAGGTGTAAATTGTTTGCAAAAAATTACTGATAAAAAATTACTGATAATTATATCACTTTAGATAAATTCTTATATATTTAAAATATATAAATATATATATATATATATATATATATATATATATGTATATGTATATGTATATATATATATGTATATATATATATGTATATATATATATATATATATATATATATATATATATATATGTATATATATTTATTTTGTATCATGCCAAATTACCGACCTTTAGATACTTTTGATTGCAATATTTTACGAAAAATGAAAGTAACCCTAGAAACCAGGTTTTCTCTCATATGTTTTCCAGATGAAAACTGTTTGGATTTAATTAATTTTTTTTGAAAGAAGTTATAGAAAAATAAAATTAATAAAGTATTAAGGAAAATTAATATTATGGTATAAATTTGGAAATTTATACTTAAATTACATAAGGTATTATTCGTAATTTAAGACTGATCCAGAATCAGTAAGTTGAATAATACAAACCACAAATAAAGCAAAAACCGTTCTAGAAGTAAACTATTCACCTAGCTGGACTAGAAACTAAATTATCATCCTCATTGAATATCACTTTTTTTTAATAACGCAGTTTCATTATTTTAATTCTGTAATAGTGCCCAGACATACTGTCTGTAATTGAGTGTTGTTATATGTATTCTCAACTATTCTCAATGCTACCCAAAATGCATGTCCCTTATACAACTTTATTGTTTAGGATTTTAAAGTATTTTTGAATAATGCAGGTTCATTATATTAATTCTGTAATAGTGTCCCAACACAATGTCTGTAATCGAGTGTTGTTATATGTATTCTCAACTTTTCTCAATGCTACCCAAAATACATGTCCCTTATACAACTTGATTGTTTAGGATTTTAAAGTATTTTTGAATAATGCAGGTTCATTATATTAATTCCATAATAGTGTCCAGACATAATGTCTGTAATTGAGTGTTGTTATATGTATTCTCAACTATTCTCAATGCTACCCAAAATACATGTCCCTTATACAACTTGATTGTTTAGGATTTTAAAGTATTTTTGAATAATGCAGGTTCATTATATTAATTCTGTAATAGTGTCCCAACACAATGTCTGTAATCGAGTGTTGTTATATGTATTCTCAACTTTTCTCAATGCTACCCAAGATACATGTCCCTTATACAACTTGATTGTTAGGATTTTAAAGTATTTTTGAATAATGCAGGTTCATTATATTAATTTTTAATAGTGTCCCAACACAATGTCTAATCGAGTGTTGTTATATGTATTCTCAACTTTTCTCAATGCTACCCAAAATACATGTCCCTTATACAACTTGATTGTTTAGGATTTTAAAGTATTTTTGAATAATGCAGGTTCATTATATTAATTCTGTAATAGTGTCCCAACACAATGTCTAATCGAGTGTTGTTATATGTATTCTCAACTTTTCTCAATGCTACCCAAAATACATGTCCCTTATACAACTTGATTGTTTAGGATTTTAAAGTATTTTTTAATAATGCAGTTTCATTATTTTAATTCTATAATAGTGTCCAGACATACTGTCTGTAATTGAGTGTTGTTATATGTATTCTCAACTATTCTCAATGCTACCCAAAATACATGTCCCTTATACAACTTGATTGTTTATGATTTTAAAGTATTTTTGAATAATGCAGCTTCATTATTTTAATTCTGTAATAGTGTGTCCTAAGATAATGTCTGTAATTGAGTGTTGTTATATGTATTCTCAACTATTCTCAATGCTACCCAAAATATATGTCCCTTATACAACTTGATTGTTTAGGATTTTAAAGTATTTTTGAATAATGCAGGTTCATTATATTAATTCTGTAATAGTGTCCCAACACAATGTCTGTAATCGAGTGTTGTTATATGTATTCTCAACTTTTCTCACTGCTACCCAAAATACATGTCCCTTACACAACTTGATTGTTTATGACTTTAAAGTATTTTTGAATAATGCAGCTTCATTATTTTAATTCTGTAATAGTGTGTCCTAAGATAATGTATGTAATTGAGTGTTGTTATATGTATTCTCAACTATTCTCAATGCTACCCAAGATACATGTCCCTTATACAAATTGATAGTTTAGAATTTTAAAGTAGTTTTAAATAATGCAGTTTCATTATTTTAATTCTGTAATAGTGTCCAGACATACTGTCTGTAATTGAGTGTTGTTATATGTATTCTCAACTATTCTCAATGCTACCCAAAATACATGTCCCTTATACAACTTGATTGTTTAGGATTTTAAAGTATTTTTTAATAATGCAGTTTCATTATTTTAATTCTATAATAGTGTCCAGACATACTGTCTGTAATTGAGTGTTGTTATATGTATTCTCAACTATTCTCAATGCTACCCAAAATACATGTCCCTTACACAACTTGATTGTTTATGACTTTAAAGTATTTTTGAATAATGCAGCTTCATTATTTTAATTCTGTAATAGTGTGTCCTAAGATAATGTCTGTAATTGAGTGTTGTTATATGTATTCTCAACTATTCTCAATGCTACCCAAGATACATGTCCCTTATACAAATTGATAGTTTAGAATTTTAAAGTAGTTTTAAATAATGCAGTTTCATTATTTTAATTCTGTAATAGTGTCCAGACATACTGTCTGTAATTGAGTGTTGTTATATGTATTCTCAACTATTCTCAATGCTACCCAAAATACATGTCCCTTATACAACTTGATTGTTTAGGATTTTAAAGTATTTTTTAATAATGCAGTTTCATTATTTTAATTCTATAATAGTGTCCAGACATACTGTCTGTAATTGAGTGTTGTTATATGTATTCTCAACTATTCTCAATGCTACCCAAAATACATGTCCCTTATACAACTTGATTGTTTATGATTTTAAAGTATTTTTGAATAATGCAGCTTCATTATTTTAATTCTGTAATAGTGTGTCCTAAGATAATGTCTGTAATTGAGTGTTGTTATATGTATTCTCAACTATTCTCAATGCTACCCAAAATATATGTCCCGTATACAACTTGATTGTTTAGGATTTTAAAGTATTTTTGAATAATGCAGGTTCATTATATTAATTCTGTAATAGTGTCCCAACACAATGTCTGTAATCGAGTGTTGTTATATGTATTCTCAACTATTCTCAATGCTACCCAAAATACATGTCCCTTATGCAACTTGATTGTTTATGACTTTAAAGTATTTTTGAATAATGCAGCTTCATTATTTTAATTCTGTAATAGTGTGTCCTAAGATAATGTATGTAATTGAGTGTTGTTATATGTATTCTCAACTATTCTCAATGCTACCCAAGATATATGTCCCTTATACAAATTGATAGTTTAGAATTTTAAAGTAGTTTTAAATAATGCAGTTTCATTATTTTAATTCTGTAATAGTGTCCAGACATACTGTCTGTAATTGAGTGTTGTTATATGTATTCTCAATGCTACCCAAAATACATGTCCTTTATACAACTTGATCGTTTAGAATTTTAAAGTAGTTTTGAATAATGCAGTTTCATTATTTTAATTCTGTAATAGTGTCCCAACATACTGTCTGTAATTGAGTGTTGTTATATGTATTCTCAATGCTACCCAAAATACATGTCCCTTATACAACTTGATTGTCTAGGATTTTAAAGTATTTTTTAATAATGCAGCTTCATTATTTTAATTCTGTAGTAGTGTCCCAACATACATACTATCTGTGATTGACTGTTATTATATGTGTTCTCAATCATTCTCAACATTACCCAAAATACATGTCCCACATACTACATGATGGTTTTGAATTTTGAAATATATTTGAATAATTCAACTTAATTTTTTTTAAATTCTGTGATAGTGTCCCAACATACATACTGTCTGTGATTAAGTGTTATTGTGTGAGTTCTCAACAATTCTCAATGTTACCCAAAATACATGTCCTACATAAGACATAATCGTTTTGAATTTTGAAGTATATTTGAATAATTCAACTTCATTATTTTAAATCTGCAATAGTGTCAAGATGTACTATCTGTGATTGAGTGTTGTTGTATGGCTACCCAAAATACATGTCCCACATACGTCATGATCGTTTTGTTCTTATTCTGTAATAGTATGTCGGGACACTATTACAGAATGTTGTTTTAATTCTGTAAAAGTGTCCCGACATACTGTCTGTGATTGAGTGTTACTACATGTATTCTTAATCATTCTCAATGCTACCTGAAATATATATCCCTCGTACAACTTGATCGTTTTGAATTTTGAAATATTTTTGCATAATTCAACTTCATTATTTTAAATCTGCAATACTGTCAAAATGTACTGTCTGTGATTGAGTATTATTGTATGGTTTCTCAACACTACCCAAAATACATGCCGCTCGTGTGACTTCATTATTTTAATTTTCGTGACTCCATAATTTTAATGCATGGGCATTTGCCATGGTCCTCTTGACCACACCTTTTTTTTCAATAGAATGTTTTCCCAACAAGAAACGGAACCATAATGATTATTATTTCCTTTTTAAATCAAACATTGAAAATATAAAAAATCATGCATTTAAAAGAGAAGCTATGGATACACTTTGAAATGAACTAAAATTAACAAACCACGCTAAAACTGAACATATGTCACTTTGGAGCAAAGTTTATTCGAAAGTTTAAGATTCCCTAGAAGTAGAAGAAAGATCAATAAAGGAATAAAACGTAACTATGAAAAAAGGCTAGAAATATTTATTAGGAATTGATTAAAAGGTTTCAGAGTCTTGAGCGACAATGTAGTGACAGAAGATTTCATGTTCCGGTTTAGTTTACGCAACCATTTATCAAGTAGGTAACGAATGTATAATTCAAAGCTATAAGACGCTGAGACAATCAACAGTGGATGGCCGACTCTATTCCCAATACCACGAATTTAGTGCAATTTTTATGTGAACCGATGCATGTAAATTCACAGGGTTTGGAAATAAAGTAGACCATCTGCACTGTTTCCAGATGCTATGAATCATCTGCTAGATATGCATATACATAGAAATTGGAGCTGAGAGAAAACCGCTTATAAAAAAGTGTCTGAACGTGTAAATGGCACTTTCAAATTGGTAATTACCATTCAAACTGTTGGATATGTTCATAGCTTTATCTGTTCCTCAAACTTATATTTGTGTAAACATAGTGTTGATAGCATAATAAAGTATTATTGCACATGTGAATCTGGAGTGTGAGTAGGGAGAATACAGAATGCTGCTCGCATATTATAATGCTCATCTGGTGGCTATCTTATATACATAGACTGGATTCAATTTTTACTCTCAACCCAATATTTTCATCATCGTTTGATTAAAAACTTTATTTTTTGTCACAAACCGTAATGGTTAATGAAAATAATACTACCCTAATATTTGTTTTATATTACTTGACCACCAATTATAAAACTAAGGGAAAAGCTAAAATTAATACAGATTCAGCCCACCAAAGACTATTTATCAGATATACACTATTTAAAATCAAATTCGGTTTTGGAAATACAGTCCTGAATTATGTCCAGATAGGACATCAATTAAAAACCACCAAATTTTTAATTGATGTCCTAACTGGACATAACTCTAGCAACCTTGGTTTATTTTATAAAATACTATAGATTAAAATTTTATCTAGACTTAAAATGTATTTTCCAATAATTTTAATTAAAAGATTTTGAAGCCTGGTCTACAGGTTTTATCACTATTCAAAGTTAATCTAAAATGATGGCTAGGATTTTATTAAAGATGAGCAAACAATTTTCATTATTTTTTTGTTAAATGATTGTTTTTTGCAATATTAAAAAACCTTATTGACAAGCAAATGTTCAAACACAAACAATTTATTTAGGTTTAAGTGAACAGTAAGTGTACTGAAATTATAATTTTCAAAATGGCTGTTAAAGTAATCATAGACAAAGGTCCTTTAAATAAAAAAAACATTATATGTGTCACCAAGAAAGGCTGTCGTAAATCCCGTGTATATATATATATATATATATCTGTACGAAGTGTTTACTATTAGTTTTAACAAGTATCCTTTGGTATCATTCGTGCAATCATTTGACGATTTACAAAATGTATTACTATACTTCAGTCTTATGTGAAATACAAGTACCTGGATGCTATAATTTATGAGTTAATTAATTATTCCTATTCAGGGTCTGGGGTCCATCAGTATCCAAATATATGAGAATATTAGCTTTGATATTTGTAATTTTTCTTGTGCTCAGCAGACAGTGGGAACCCAGCAGTGATGGTGGAAGTTAACGTAGTAGCTAGTCGGTATCTCATAACACATGCATATTGGGAGTACAGACATCGACTTATAGCTTGCTATGAAAGAACTGCAACAAAATCTGTTGCTGTAATGTCTATTCTTTTTTCTACATCATTAACAATTTGGACTTAAAATTCCTATATCACGAGTTGTGGCATTGCCGAAGGTATACTTACACATACTGTTCATCAAATACAGCCAACCATACCTTTCCAACTTTCTTAATAACATGATTTTTCAGCCCTTATTAACAAGTTTCCTGCAACATCCAGCATTTTAAATGAAAAACTCATTTCTATGCCAATCCGTATTTTTTTAATTATGACAAATGTAAAAACAATTGTTGCCATACGTCAAAAACGGTACGACGATAATGTGTTTTCAATGTATATTTCCTTTGTTAAGTTCTTTGTTGCAGAATTTTAATTTTGAAGAGTGCTTTAACCCATTGCATTGTTACATATTTAATTCTTGTTTTTTTACAAAAAATTTAAATTAAAACGCGAGTCGTCAAATATTAACAGAAGAAACCAATGAATATAAAAAAAATATTGAATAAGTAAAAATTTGTAGAATTTATAGACACCTGAAATTTGTCAGTAGCAAAAGTAGTTTCCAAATAGTTATTTTATATAAATTAATCACGAACGACCATTAAGATCGTTACATATCATGTTGTTTTAAGGGTAACTTTGGTTTATAATATTAGTGATAATTCACATTTACTAAACGGCACTTATACCCCATCAGGAACAATATTTCCAGCGTTGATGGAACCTTAAAGATTCAATGCAGATCAGCAAATGTCAAATATTCTTCAAATAATTGTAAGATCACAGTCGTACCATCAAATTTTGAAAATAACACTTCTTTCTAAATCTTCGGCATAACTTCTTATATTTTCATTCTATTAATTTCCTGTCAATTTAAACATATACAACAATGCATACAATTACTTTATTATCTCAACTATCCACATGCCTTTATTAATGAAAAAAAATTCACAAACCCTGATGAATAATTAAAATTAGATATTGAATATATTTGGCATTAATTTTGTAGAAATTAATTATTCACAATTAAATGAAACTACGTGACGTAGTATTATTTCTACTTTCTTTAAGTTCTTTACTATGACCTAGGTTTCGTTATATTACAACATCTTCAGGTGGGCTATTAGCAAAGAAAAATCTTTGCTACTACACTTAAAGAAAGTAGAAATAATACTGCATCACGTAGTTTCATTTAATTGTAAATAAAATTAGAACGTGAACATTGCATCATAATCATAATTATAATTTGAAACTACTTTATTATGTTACAGTTAAAGCCGGAAAGCTGTTAATATTGACTACATAGTTGACCTTACTTAAATACATCTGTTGAAGTAGGAAATCAAACAATGTTTTCGACTTTAAATAGTTAAATTCTACATTCACATAACAGCAGCTATTAAAATATTGAAACTGTGAAATTATCAATAATTTATTCTCCATTGTTAATAAAGTTAAGCGATATTTCGAGGTCCCCGTTTGATTCAATCCAAAGATCTTCGCTGAAAACACTATTAATTAGAAATTTATCTGTATGTAGTTTGTACTTTCTACATAAGGTTGTAAAAAATTGATTCAACTTATTTATAATATGAATTAATCACAATATAACATGAACTGATCAACATTTATAAATTTAAAAAAAAATTTTTCTTTTAAATGTTTGTCTTTTGAAGAGCTCACAAGAAAAAACCATTTCATCTTAACCGTTTGAGTTCCGAAGAGCGCCACCACGCTCGTACGCGTACTAACTAAATTTGCCACGAGCACGATGGCTGAGTTGCTGTTTAGCACACGGTAGGGGAGGTCGCTCGCACGCATCGCTAATTTTTTATTTTTCTACGTGTTACATAAAGTTCAAATTATAATATTATTAGTAATTACAATATAAAAAGGATCCAGAAAAAGAAAATGTTTAACCCATAATGTCGGAATACGAAAATAATTCGAATGAAAATGATCATTTTTCAAGTTGTGAAGAAAGTGATAGTGGGATTGACATTGCGGTGCCCTCACAATTTAGCGTAATACAAATTTTGAGTGATAGTGATGATATTGACGATATTAATTATTTTGCTGATACAGAGTACCGGACTGCGAAAATGACGATGTGACCTTGATTTCAGTTTTTGTTACTATTTTTGTTCACAATATATATTTCCATAATTTTCTTTGTATATTATTATCCTTGTACAAGTTTTTATTAAAACACCGAAAAAATTATTAAAATTGGATAATTTTTGGAAGAGATGCATTTTTTTTCGAGACAAGGGTAAATGACATCAAAAACAAAAGATTTCTTTAGCATTTTTAAAGTATATATATGAGTAAAAAACTATGGCACTAAAACGGTTAACAAAACATAATCAGGCAATGTAAACATTAACTATCTTATGTTAGCATTAAACCCTCAAGCGTGAAGCTCAATTTCACCTAACATCGCACCATGATAAAATAATGTGTAACTCCACAAGTATTGGTTTTATTGTAATGAAATTTTTGGCGTAGACAAAGAAATATAGTTACAACATAGTGGAATCATTTATACTATATTTATATAGTTATCAGTATGAAAAATAATGAAAACAAGGAAAACAAAATTTCCCCATTTCTGTGGGAAAAAAAGGTTCATAAAATAAGTTTTTAACAAAATGTAATTTTCTAACTACCATTAAAAAGTATAAAGAATTATAATTAAACATATAAGTACACAAAATCATCTATCTTAATAAAAATTTATCTTGTCATTAGACTTCAAAACGGAATATAACCTATTTTCATTTATTTTTTATTTCTTTCTCTTTCATACGATACACAATTAACTTTGTTTATGTCATTTTATGCTTGAATGGCACTAGTCGCCACAAACAGAAGCAACATGCGCGCTCAAAAGGTTAACTACGTAAAATTGTCTCTTTAAAATCAATAATGCTAACATTGCTTAGACAATGCTAACATTAACGAATTTCCGACTTTAGCTGCAACATTACACTAAAATACAGAGACAAAAGGGTAAATAAAACGCTCGGTATAATCAGTATAGCTTCTTTATTGGTAATAGTTATAAGATGGGGAGAGGGAATATCAGTTTACAATGAATAGAAAAAGGTTTCAACTTTCACATAAGGTTTACAAAACGGAAAGGGCCAACGACCCCTCCTACAACAAAATCGTTATACAAATACCGTGTCGGTGAGAAACGCTTATTACATATTACAGAAAAACATTAAAATGACCAGCCTTACTTCACTAGGACAAAATTGAAAAATTGCATGTCAAGTAACAAAACTAATTATATATATATATATATGTATTTATATATAGATCAAATGATACTTTTCGAAAAACCTATGGCTGACAGCACTGTCGAGCAAAACCCATGAAGTCTATCCAAGTTTCAACGAAAATAGAGACCAGAAATACACTGTGTCAGAAATACTCATAGCTTAGCAGCCAGTACAGAGAAACTCGCATATGAATATTTAAGCCTTATGTGCGGCATCGATGTTAATAAATCACTTTAATAAACAACGATTAGTTAAACAGCATACAGTTCGCAAGTAAATACATTATTATTTTTTTATGTCCTCAATCTATCCAGATATTTTGTACCAGCATCCAATTTTAACCAAACGGTTTCCTGAAAAGTACCATCCGTACACAATTGAAAATAACCCAATACCCACGCTCTATTACTCACATAAAAACAATTATTATAACTTACAAATAAAAACAAACGAAATAACGGCGCAAAATTATAATGAAAACATAAAAATGCACGCAAACATACCACAGTCACGCCTCACACCGATCTGTTCCAATTTCGTTTCCTCGTAGCCAAATTATGATTGACAATTTCATTATAGGCTTGTTTAAAATACATTAGACTAAATCACGACTGTGAAAATATAAATTAAATTGGCCCGGCATTTCCGAATATTAAAAAACTTCATAAAAATACTTAAAACCTTTAAGAAGTCGCTTGAAAAATTAGTCTAATTGATTGCTGGTTTTCCGAGGATAACAACTTATACAATTCTCATCATGGTTAATTCATTAAAGTTGTCGGTTCAATAAACTACAACTATAAATGCATTCGGGGGACAATTTTGTTCCATTGCTAATAATTATCGCTTTGGTAAGAATTAACTCGGTGCACCACAAAAAACTAATCAAAAATGAAGTTGGAAGAGCTAACGTCTGTGTTATAACAATAGCTCCAGTTTTGGAATAAATAAACAGACATTTTAGATGAATTAACTTAGTTGGAGTTTATCAAAAAGACAATTTACTTTAAAATGATTTTTCCCAAATTTTTGGTTCAACTGGAATATTGAATGAATAAAGCGCTGTCGAACGTACCCCAGAAACCGGCCAGTAGAAAACATTTTATAAAATAAACAAACCAATATTGGTACGACACACGCACAATGCTCGGCGAGAGTTTTAAACAAACTTATATACTAAAAAACAACATAAATTAAGTGAAACACCCTTTTTGCTTTCACAACATGCAACTTACAAAACAATAATCTCCAAGTTTCGCTTAAAAATTATCCGCTATTCAAACAATCTCCATTAACCGGTAACAATAAGTTGAATACACACTCAAACATAAAAAATATCATCAGAAATCGAGTTTATCGAGTAAATTGTTGAGTTTCGAGATTCTATTTTATTAATGAGGAAAACTACATACACAAATCAACAACGGTACACGAACCTATTTCTAAAATTTTTGCCAATTAAGTCTTTTTTAACCTAACAAATATAAAAAATGATAAATGCAAATTTGAAAAAAAAATTAATTCAAACGTACGCTTCCTTCATTCTTTCGTTTTTCGTAAACTAACAAAAAAATTAAAAAACTTAAACGTGAAGCTTCAAGTATTTAATCTTTAACAAAACAATTTATCAAAATGTGGACCAAAAAGCACTCGATTACATGTGCGTTGGCATTATCCCGATTTTTACATCACGTACAAGTTGTTCATGCAATATTAATATTCATGTACTTCTTATCCAATTCCTCCTTCATTTTGTTGGTATTCCGTTACCTTTGGATACTGCTAACATATTAGCGACCAAAAAACTATCTGAATTTGGACAAACTGTTTTTATAATATAATGAGTCTCTTCTACAAAAATAATAAAAATATCATGCCAGATGTATATATGAACCTGTCCATCGGAATTACTATAAGATCTGGGCCCCACTCATATAATAACGTAGTGCATATCGATGGACAATATACATAGTGTACCAAGAAGCCCAGGTTTTTGTACCGCTACACTAAAACATTGTCCCTAATATAAATCTGTGACACCTTTGATCACTAATCTGTTTCAGACCAAAATTCCGAACATAGACTGTATTGTATTACACTCATGGTAATTCACATTCTTAAAATGGTTTTTCAGTTTAATTTATCAATTTCAAAGAAACCAAAACTACTGAAAGCGAGAATAAAAGGAACCTTTTTGGTGTGACAATAGCTTTATTACATCAAATTAATAATAAAAAACAAAACACCTGTAGTGATTTTAGATCCAGATGCGTAAAACTCTTTATAACCATGTGTAATGCAATTGATTGGTTACAAAACACGACACGTTATTAACATAATAATAACCTTTTAATGGACCCATCTGTCCAAAATTGATCAAAGGTGGTTATGAAATTACTTTCCTATTAAAAAATTCAACAACCTTTAAACTTGATAGAATTTATAAAAAGTATATTTTCATTACAATGTAGCAATCACTTTTTACTTCCAATTTTGACACAATTCATCAGCTCAAAACTATCAATTCTGCTGAAAAAAATTTGCTCTCAAATTTTAATTATAAATTGGTTAAATTTTATAATTAAAATTTGAGAGCAAATTTTGAAAATATAGTATTTTCATTGAAAACAATAAAAAAATTAAAATTCAGCAAGTTATTAATGTCCTAAATATCACTGAATAATTTTGACTGAATACGTTTAAGCCGTTTGTTCAGATATTGTAAAATTTTTTAAATAGGAAAGTTTAAATTTTACAACCCACCTGTACCAACCAACCCACCAACCAACTCACATTGCCCACAAAAAGTGTCTTACCCTCACAAAAAAAAATTTCAAACAACAGATATTTCCCACTTTATATGTTTGTTTGTTCAAAGGAACTGACCCCTTAAAGCTGAGTCTCCTGCGACCATATTTTTGTTAAAAATTATCCCCAACATGTTTTTCTAACAAAATAGGGATGTGGCCAAAATGTTCAATCGTACAAAAACATGTTATCCGAGATGAATGGATAACATCCCCAGTTCGCCTGCGGGGGAAGGGAAATGTTTATTCTGCCATTGCTTTCAATCATCGGACACGTCACTCGCGCCTGTTGTTTACATTAGTCTGAGAAATATTCAAATTTGGATATGTCGCTTTGAAGATAATATGAATTGGAATAAAGACAATACATTGTTGTTTATTAATATGATCGGTTTCTTTTTCTTGTATGAAAAATAACTTTAAAACTTCAAGTAGGTCTTCCTCGTCTGAATTCATTTTAGCTCAAATGAGAAATTATCTAAGATTGAGCGCGTTATGATGCAGGAGACGATTATGTTTTGCTAAGATGTTTTGTTAGATTTTTGGCGCAGGAGTCCCGTTTTAATATAAACAAATTTGTAACAGACTTGTTTAAAAGTCAGTCCTTTCTTCACAACAGACAGAAGATTCATACACTTACATACAGCCGAACAAAGTTTACAACCTCAGATCTACAAAGTTTTCTTTTGCAGGTTATCCTACTTAGGAAAAATGTTTCAATCACTGTGACACCACCGCCTAAGAAGTAACTTGTAATATAATGTTAAAATAATGTTAAATGAGTATTAAAAAACAAGCATGTCAATTAGGCTTAAATCAAATTACTTAAAAGGTAAACAAGTCAGAATTTTTTTTCATTTTGTATAATTTATAACCACTTTGGAACAATACAGCACTTCTGCCTAAAGAAAACCTTTGTTCATCTTAATTTATCCTATATGGACAACTTCCCGATACATTTCAATCTGTGGCAAGATCTTCATCAAGCGCTTCCTATATTTCATAATTCGACTAACATAACCAACACCACCTTTACTATTCGAAACAGAAATAAATAGTTCTCCATTATAGTTACATGCATGTCAATGAAAAACTAAACTTGGACATTCAATACCAAAATGGAAAGCTCCATAAGAATACCCTCTTTGTCTTACCCAATTTTTCCAACGGTTTCTTTCGAGTGATGTAAAGAGAGAAACTTTCGAGAGATGTAAAAAGAATATATTTTTCCAAGAAGTTGGAATCAATAATTTCAGTTGGAATAAATTTGTAACAACTAAGCGTGATGCGGGGTGCGCAGTGCTGCAATCATTAGTGCTTTATGAGCCCAGCAAAAGAAATATTTTTTGAGTTACAACAGTAATACAATTCAATTTGACTATGACTTTTAAAAAACTATATCCAAAGGTTGCATTTCACATAAATTATATATAGAGGGACATAAGGCCGTTTGAGAAATTGCCTTTTCATTCACATATGAAAACACCTCAAAATTGTTTAAGACTTTCCAAATGTAAAGAAAAATATTTATACCTCTTAATAATTTGACCTATAAACCGAAAAAGATACACCATCAAAGTACTTAATCCTCAAAAAATATGTTTAAGGGATAAACCCACAAAAAATAATGTTATGAACCACTCATAGCCAAAAACGCTTTGTCCATTCAAAATCTTCCACAAGAGTTTTCAATTTAAATACGAGTATTAATATGAAAATAAACCAAACTAAGATTCGCATTCACACAATTCGCAATACATTCCCAGCTGTCATGAAGACCAACACAAACCTCGCAACGAAGCAATAAACGATACGTAACGCTGTAACTTACCATAAAGTCTAGAAACATTTGTGCCTACACCTACCCTTTCAAATCTTATGTATTAAGAAGTACAATGCCTTTATGAAATAAATTAAAAAATTAATAATCGCGACTACATTTTTTTTAGAGTAAACACCATAAAAACAAATTCATTTTGTGATCTTCGTCCTAACAACATCTTCCGTACATTTGAATTTTTCATCTGTATGGAAGATGTCATCATCTTTGAATTTAACAGTATTGCGCGTGCACAAACTTTATTTTTCCATCACATTTTATACATGCGTAGTAAGTTAAGACAACGGATATATATTAAAAGCACTAATTGTAAAAGTGACCATTATAATCATTAAAATATTCTCCAACTTTTCCTAATTGCAAATGAACGTCCACATTTTTCTCAACTTCACGTAAAGTTTTAATATTTCTCAACTTTACGTAAAGTTTTAATATTTCTCAACTTCACGTAAAGTTTTAATATTTCTCAATTTCACGTAAAGTTTTAATATTTCGAGTAACCTGTAATATAAAGGAAATTAGGCAAATTACCCACCAGTCGTTATTATACTTTGGTTTATTCTTATTACACTTTTACACTTTGGATTAAATCTTTGATGGTTTTCAAAAAAACCATAATAAAATTATTTCTAGTAATAAAAATTTTAAAAATTCAGTTGAAGGGGAAGACCCCTTCAACTTAATTCCATAAATTTTCTCCAAATATTCCCGTATTTACCAATTTTTCAAAATTCTTTATTTCCTACGAAATGATCAGCAGATCTTTCTTCATCTGAGAAGTGGCCGATGATTTATTCCTTATTGTAAAGCCACGGTTAGCCTGGGATATTGCATCAACTCTAATAAACCATTCAAAGTTCAGAATTGGACATTTATATTATCACTTTAAATTTTGATAGATTTAACTAGTTGAAAAGACTTTATTCTTTCACAAATGCATTTTTTATAAGTTTAATTACTAACTTACTCCGCTTTATATTAACCTCTCGCTCCATAATTTGGCTAACAAAACTTAGAGAACATCAGTACAATAGTGAAGACAGGCATATCTTTTAATAATGTTATGTATGACACCAAGTCGTAGCCGAGCTACCTGATAAATGATGGAGGAGGTAGTTAAGGTACATGTATAATCTAGACTTTAAAACCAATCGAACATATCTATGTTGTTCAATAGTCTAACGGGAAGGACCGCTGTGAACAACACCATCCATACAGACATCGTAGAGAAACGGAAAGGTAAGATTTTATATAATTATTTAAGCATTGTTACAATACAACAAATAACATTTCACTAGGGAGAGTCTTTCTCAAATAACATTTCTGAAAAGTCTGAAAATATATTATATTTCTGAAAAGTGGACACTTACGACAATTTCTTCGTTTCTTCTCATATAATGAATTTCTTCAATTTTTATTCTCGTTCCACATAATCCAATATCACTTCCATTTTTTCTATAACCGAACCTCTTACAGCTGAAGATATTTCAGACATTACAGAACTTCTTATTTAGGTGTTTAATTAACTTATGTTTTGTATTTCATAACATAATTTCAAACTTCTACATGCGTACATTTCAATCTCAACAGCTTAACGTTAACTAAATTGATTTGTGAAATTACTGAAAATAAATACCAAAAGAATCAAAATCCTTGACAGTTTCCACACACCTAACCACCGGGATGTTTGCAAGCATTTCTCATGGAGGCATTTGTCATACTGCAAATACTAAATTCCTTCTTGCGGACACAGAGTGGTTTTAAGAAATTTAACCGTGAATAACGAATCTGTGGATATTAAACAAGCAAATAGCAAGATTTGCCTGTATGATAAAAAAAATAGTCCAATTACCTGTAACCAGTTTGAAATATGTATATTAATTTGTCAGCCAAAACCTTGAGACACAAATAATGTCACATTAAATCCTCGTAACATTCTCCATTAGATGTTACAAATTATCAAATAGTTAACATCACCAACCATTGGTAGAGACAGAATGAGAACAGACAATAATTTCTTCTAAACTAGCTGCACTAATTTCGTAATAATACCATTACGAAAATACCATTCGTGAATATGAATTTGCATAACAGACATTTGCTGATGAGATTGATTACTCATGGGATATATTAACAGTGTCGATTTTGACTGGATAATTCAGCAGGGTGTTGTCACGGAAGGTACACAGGGACTATAGGGAATGTTCTATATCACATTCCGTTAATTTAGTGTACATCTTTGTGACTGTCAATGTAGGGCTGATATATTTTTAAATTTAGTAGGCTACGTAATTAATGAATATTTGATTCCAGAAAATATTTTATTTGAGTTGCCCTTCATGTTCCGTCTCTTGCTGATTACACAAACTTTTGCTGATTACAAACACCTTTTTACCCAATTGGCTTTAAATGCAAACACGGTAGTATTTACTAAGTGTATAGACTGGTAGGCATTGTACCTAATCTTTGAACTATTTTAACAGAACTCTATCGATAAAAACTATTATTTCGAAAAATTTATTTATATATTGCACACATTTAACAAAATGTGACATGATTGGTTTTCGAGTAAAATTGCCTGTAAATGAAATATTATACTTTCCTCGCACCTTAGCTAAATAGCCAACATATTCTACTGATACATGTTACTGTAAAAACTATATGATATACAGTTTGATATACTAGTGTCTGCATTCCCATTATGGAAAGTACCACATTGTATGCATTCACAAGTGATACTGCTCTGCTGATTGTACACTACAAAATGATTAGAGAAATAGCTTCTGAAATTCTCCAAGTAACCCGAGTTTAACGAATGATAAAAAAAGATGGGCACATATGACCAAATCAATTTTACCGATACCTTCCTCAGATACAATGCATGGCATTAAGATATCATTCAAGTTCTTTAAAAAAGATTGACAGAAGAATGTTATTCAACTTTAATGAATCATTACAAGAAAGTTATTCTTAATTTATATTAAAAGCTTTGAAATAAAAGTAGATAAAACTGTTACAATTCCAACAATCGGAACCATTGTCTTTTAATAAACATCAGTTGTCTTAATATACAAATAAGCCGCTAAAACTTCGGACGTTACTACTCCAAATTCATAGACAAAAAGTCTATGCTAAATGTTACACGCAATACAGTCAAACAAGACAATCACACAGACACCGAGGGCGAAAATAAAAAATATATATTTAATTATAGCAGTGAGTATTCAGATTGTGAACCATACGTACCAAACAAAATTAACAACAACTTATTTTCTTCTACTTCTTACCAAGACTCTCCTACCACCATTCCCAACTTCCTTTTCTTTACATTTATGCACTGGTAATAATAGTGGCAACATTTAGCTAGATAATTAAGCTATAAACATTGAAAAAAAAAGAAAATTCATTTTTCAAACCTTCATTTTGACTTTTGCAAATTTTTAACAAAAACACTATAATTCTGGCCTTTAATATTTTATTTACCCTCTCGAGGGCCAGCCTTACAGAAGTACTCAAATATTTTAAATATAATATAAACTATGCAATCAATTAGTGAAATAGATATTATAATATATCAACAATAATTGTATATATTATTAATTTCATTCACGCCATACTGTATTTGCATAATACGTTTTATTATAAAGATGTTAAACTTGAATTTTTTTAAACTTGAATTTTTTTTAATATTAGCATTGAACAACACCTAAAGGTAATAATACGTTATGTTTTAGATTACGTATAGGATACAAAGTACGAACCAAAATTATTACCAATGAATAACATGTAACATACCTCCAAAAAATTCACCGCTTGATGTGACAAAAACTGATGTAGACCCGCACATATCACATCCCACAAACACTTCCATCCAGAGCCACTCCCCGCGACCCATACACGTCCCTTAACGAATAATTCCAAAAGCGTTACGTAAACGACAGCGCACGTCACCCGCTTCAACCGCAATCCCATAGTCAGATGGCTTCGCAAGCATTAAAACGGGTCACGCCGCTGTATCTAATAACAGAACCTAATAAAAGCTTAATATTACAAGAACTAACAAAGCAAATCACACTAAATACAGTGCTTAATAGAACATTATACCATAAATTTGTAGCAAGGAGCATGATTTTAAAGTATACTTCAAATAAATTGAAAACAATTGAAAAATTCAAGTTAATATTAGCGTCATTAAAACGGTGCGATAGTCGGTTTGTCATAATAAAGTCATTGGCGCTCTCGCCAACAGCTTTCCTCCGTACTGCTTTACGATGGAAAAACAAAATGAAACGGGGTCGAAGCACGAGCAAAACGTATTCCAAATCATATTCAAGCTTAAACAACTTAAACGCCAAACTCGATTTCGTGACGAGGTGACATAAATCATTGTCAAACGATACAAGAGTGAGATTAAAACATTCTATGTCTGATCCGATACAATAATTTACGATACGCATGCAGAAATCTATAACTTGTTGGTTAAAAACTTTTATTTTATCACGACGACATATTACAACAGCATCGCGAGACACAAAGAGATGGAAAATGCTACACAAACTATGATTATATATGGTTACTACGATAAAATACATGCCGATTACATGGATAAAACATCTAGTTGTACCATAACATCTATGGGTAAAAGGATGAGTAGACACTGTCGATGATATGGATGCGAGCGGGGGACCATAGACCGGAGGTGAGGGGGGCGACGGGCGAGCGAGGGGAGGCGGCGTGGGGGGGAGCGGCGGCAGGGCCTTGGTCACAGTGCCCCCTAGTTATTTCTTCTTCTGGGCCTTCTCGGCGGCCTTTGTAACTTTACCCGTGGTCACCTCTTTAAAGTTCACACTCTGAAATGAAGGAAAGTCAAGGTTATCGATTATCACAACAGTTTCAATGTAAACTTAGAAGCTAGAAACATACATTTAATTTTGTAAACAAATTAATTTTCCATTCTCATTCATTAAATCAAAACAAAATACAGAAAAATACAAAAAAATGAAATTGACAGAAATACAGCAAATATACCATTTATGCTCATGTTCGGACACAGAAATTTTTCATAATAACAAAAAAAACTTTGTATCATAAAATCCATATACACAATATGGATTTGACCATTAAATAAATCATTATATACCATAGGGGTGTTCCTCGAACGTGCACAAAAAATAAATTAACAAAATTCAGTAATTTAGTCACAGGAATAGTTTTAAGTGGTTTGTAATTTCAAACACAATGTATGAAATTTCTAACATGCTGCACTGTTTTACAACTGGTGCCGACAAAAACAACAACCGTTGTCACGTGACATATATATTGTAAATGGTGTTTACTTTTTTCATAATGACATTTAATTTTTTTGAAAAAAAGTTTTTTTATTCTTGGTGTAATAGTTTATTTCATTACTTTAAAGTATGTAAGACAACTAGTACTTATTGCGTTTTTATTTAATGTCGAACAGTCAAATCCACATGTTATATAGTGTAAAGTTGAACATGACAAAACCGCAGACAGGTAATTCTCTTCAATGTCATGAGGAGAACAGCGGAAACCATTTTTCAAAATTCGTTGTGGTTCCAGAGTTATTCAAGTTTAAAGTTTATTTTGTTTGCCAATTTATTACCAGATTTCCCAAATTTTTTTATTCTCGTATTGTAAAAAATTATTTCAATATTACATTTAAAAAGAAATTTTATTTCTTTTTTTTAAATCCAAAAGAAATTTCTTTTTTTTTCTAAAAACCAAAAACATTTCAAAGTTTAGAACAGAATGTATATTTTTGTCTATTTCATAAATGAGTTGATGATTATATACTTAACACCTCGAGTGGACAAATGATTTTTTGAGATTTTTTAAATCTTCCTAATTTTTTCTTTATACAAAATTTCAAAAAACAGTTTTCACTTCACTTCAGGATATCAAAGACAATTAACCTGCTGTAAGCTTTGTCATATTCAACTTTATACTCTGCCGTTACCTATTGAAATTTAAACAAAAGTAGATGTAACAACTTTTGGCATAAAATGACTTTATAGGGACCGTGCAAGAAACACAGAGGTCGCTTGAAAACAACATTTTTGATTATATATTTGTCAAAATCAGTGCATTATTTTATTTGCAGAAAATAGTAAATGTCATTTGAATGTAAAGAAGCCATATCTAAAATGAACACGAGACTAGATTTTTTTAAGAAAAACTAAACTCTATTATTTTTTTATTTTTATGAATTATTAAAATAACTTTATACAATACTTACTCCATATTTAGACATTAAAAATAATTTTGATTGATTACAATATGTACGGTATGAGAAGGTCACACAATAAAATGACAGCAGCGTAACCAAAATTTGTTAATTTATGACCTCATAGCTGACACTCATAGCCATCTTGCATTTTATTAATTTATGACCTCATAGGTGACACTCAAAGCCATCTTGCATTTTATTAATTTATAACATCATAGCTGACCCTCATAGCCGACACTCATAGCCATCTTGCATTTTATTAATTTATGACCTCATAGGTGACACTCAAAGCCATCTTGCATTTTATTAATTTATAACCTCATAGCTGACCCTCATAGCCGACACTCATAGCCATCTTGCATTTTATTAATTTATGACCTCATAGGTGACACTCAAAGCCATCTTGCATTTTATTAATTTATAACCTCATAGCTGACCCTCATAGCCGACACTCATAGCCATCTTGCATTTTATTAATTTATGACCTCATAGCTGACACTCGTAGCCATCTTGCATGGTCCCCCCTATAGCGATTTTTTGTTTGATGCTTACATCTTAATTACAAAGATTATAATTGGTAAAGACATTACAATTGTAAAAAAAAGCGTTGATTATGAACTCTCGGCAAAAAAATTAAATTTTGTACATTTTTATTACCATAATCAACTTTGCATATTATGGAAGACGGCACAATACATTGAATGGTGTGTTATTTTATTTAACGTTGATTTAATTATTATTTGTATCTAAATATATCTTCTGTATACAAAAACATTTATATTTTTTATTTATTAACTTTAATTATATTCCTGTAGTAGTTTGTATCAGTAAGTCACCCTCTTGTGACTTAGCGGTAAAGTTTTATAAATAAAAATAGTTTTACTTTGTTTTCTAGTATTTTGACCTAGAACTACATTTTGAAAGTAGAGGTAACAAAATATGCCCCAATTCGAGCACTTATAATTTAATAAGTTATTTATAAGACTATTCTCAAAATTATATTAAGATTAGACGGACAGTAATATTTATATCCCGTCTGACATCAAGCGCAGAGGACTCGCACTATTACAATGGAAAAAATAAACTCTTTATGTTGATTAAGTGTTATTTTTTAAAAGAAAAAACATTAAATAAACTGGGGAATCTGCTTCGTCCCATGGAATGGCCATAAGTGGTTTAGTGAATTTTGATATGGTCAAAACAGCATAATTAATGCAGAAGCGTCCCGGACCTCCAATTGATACTGAAGAAATGATCAACAAAGTGCATGGCATTGTATTGGAAGATCATCAAATAAAGATTCGTGATATAGCCAACACTGCAAACATATCAACTGATGTAATGTTTTTATATCATTTCATAAACATTTAGATATGAAAAAGTTGTCAGTCAACTGTAAAGCGTTAAAAGTTTTCTCATAAGAGTTTTTCGTCAGTACGTCACAGCAGATGACATGGATTCACCACTACACACCGGAATCGAAACAGTAGACTTTGGCTAACAATATGCTCAAAAGAAGACAAAAACTGTTAAATCAGGTGACAAGGTCATGACGACTTTTTTCTGGGTTCGCAATGTGTTAGTTATTTTAATTATTTAGAAAAGAGAATAATTTTGTATTAAATTAAAAAAAAAAAGTTTGCTTTCATTACAATGACACGCCTACTCACTCATCATCACACAAATTAGTGAAATGGTGCTACACAATGCTGCCTCAACACCCATTTTCCCCAGATTTGACTCTCTGTGATTTTTTCCAACCAAGTCGCTGTGTGAAAATTTCCCAAAGAAATGCTTTTTTAAAGTTTCAGAAAACATTTTAAACGAGTTAATGGGATTAGAACATCTTTGCCCGAAGTGCATCGAGAAAGAAGACCATATGGAAAAAAAATTACTTTTGGTTCTCCGTCAGACTTCCTCATTTCGGATTTTATATTTCATGCAGAGTATCCCGTTTTCCATCGCTCAGTGAGTGACTTTAAATTTATGGATCAGACCAGCAACAGTGTCGACAATTCAGCGCCATAGCACATAACAAGCAATATGCACTGATTCAGAGTCATAGGATATTATGAGCAAAATGTACTGATTATAAACTTTGCCTATCCAAAATATAACAAAGGCCCATTAACTATCCTGAATTGTTAAAGGAAATTAGATATTTCGAACTAGCTTCATTAAAATCTTTAGTAATTAATGATAAGACTTATAATGATAATACCTTGATGACGCCCACAGCCACCGTCTGACGCATGTCACGCACTGCAAAGCGCCCGAGCGGCGGATATTCCTGGAAGGACTCCACACAAAGCGGTTTGCTAGGTACCAAGCAAACAATGGCCGCATCGCCAGACTTTATGGCCTTCGGATTCTCCTCAGTTGTTTTACCTGCCGGGCAAATATATATTATTTCATTTCTCTATTGCTATTGCAAACTTAATTGATGACATCATGGAAAACAAATTTTTTCTTAATATCTTTTTTTTCTAGTAATTTTTCAAAATTCAATTCATTCGTTTATATCTACCTCATTTGCATAAACAAGACAAACATGCAAATACACATATACACATGTATCCCCGCCCGCTTGTCAGTTTTTGTTCACAAATCAATTGATGCAAATATGTCAAATATTTTCGTCTACCGTCCACACATGGCAGCAAAGCCCATAGTGGCGAGCTGTACAGACGTGTCCAGTGAAATAGATTGGATAAATGATATTGTGTTGAGGTTTTTTTTGTGAATTTTTGACATCTACCAGTGTTTTCTCTTCCATGGTCTTTTGGGAACTTTGTATTTACGTACACATAGCGTATTGATAACACGGAGTAACAGAGCCGTTTAGACTTGATGATGTAACAATCATTCAAATACACTTTTATTTGTATTCCACACAAGCAAAGCTACTATTAAAAACCTGTATTAGTCTCCACATCACAATACACATATAATACAAGTTATAATCCATGTTCGTGCCAGATTTCATGAAAATCTATTAAGGCCTTTAACCGTGAATGTGTAACAATAATCCAAACACACTTTCAGTGATATTAGTATTCCACATAAGCAAAGCTGCAATTAAAAGCCTGTGTCAATTTGCCAGTGCAAATACACGTTATATGTTAAATTTACTGGTGGTTCATTACTTGGTTGAACAGAGGTTTTATAAACCAAACGAACAGAAATACTTTTACATTTATACAGTTATAGAAGCATTGGACTTACTGATTGAAAGGGTGTCAAAAAAATAGTGAAATAATGATGTCATAAATCACTCATATTTTTAGAGTTATAAATCAAACAACAATTAACAATTAAAAAAACAATGTATCACGTATAAGAGACAAGGAGGCTCTACCTACTAGTTAATATCACATGCTAGAACCACACAAAAAAAAAATTGTTTCAAGACATTGAACAGACAAATTCATAGAATGAAATTTGATAGTAACGTTTACAAGTGGCTGCGATACATACCCGTACGACGGTCACATTTCTCCTTGATCTCTGCAAACTTGCAAGCGATGTGGGCCGTGTGGCAATCCAGCACGGGTGTGTAGCCGTTGCTGATCTGCCCAGGATGATTCAGCACAATCACCTGCAATTTTTATGTTGATATTCAATGAGTCAAAAATTATATGATAACAAGACATTCTTAAATATAATTTCTATTAAATAAATCACTTAAGCTCTTCTTGTTGAAAGTACAGTCTTCACAGACATTTTCTGTCCGATTATTTTAAAATGCTGTTTAAACAGGAAAAAGTTAAGGACCTCTTTATAATGCTAATCCAAAGAAAAATAGTCTGTTATCCCATAACTACAATTTTGACAAATTTCTTGTAAAGAATCAAAGTCCAATAAGTAATTTAATCAATCATTATTTTGATGTAACTATAACAGGAAATAGGTGACAATCTGTAATAATTAATTACATTCACATTTTTTTTAAATCCGGCATATATCAACTGCTTTCGCCAATATAAATTATATGGGTTACGTTCCACTAGCCGCCCGCACCACTCTTACACTCAGGACTGCGATCATACTCATTCCACTACCTTATTGGTATTGCAACTGTCAGTCCAAGTGGGACAGGTTATGAACTATGCGTATTGTAACTATGAGGAAATGGCAAGTATTGAAGAAAAATAAAGAGATAACAGCCTTGTATTTTTTATGATGTATTAATTATACAATAACTTATTATTACAGTAATTATAGAGTAATTTAATTTCTATACGGACTTGGCGATTATTTGCGATTGCTGCATCTTCTGGTATAACCTTTACTTCTATTATGTACTTCTCGAGCTGCATAAAATGATTCTCTCTGTCACCATGTTTAATCTTCAAAGACGATATAATTTACTTACGTAAATTTCATATATCAATGTATTAATCAAATTAACAGATGAACGATCCGCAACGACTCCTTTCGATGCGTGAGTCGACATGGATTCTAAGCAGTTGTGAACAATGAGATCACCAATAACGTTTTGGTTATGACCACAATGAACACCGTCGCCAAGTGGACTGATACAGTGAACGTTTTGAACATTGCGATCATCTAATGGAACGTACTCATGGTGATGCAAGTTTCACGTCATTCAGATAAATTGTTTTTGTATCAAAACTTCAAAAAACAAACTGGCCTCTGTAAAATTAATATGAAAAATAATCCCTTCCAATCAACTAAAGTATTGTATAAGTCATGTCTAAATATTGTAGAAAATATAACAAAAAAATTGTGATAACAAAAATAAAATATAAAAAGTGATTGCTAATAATAGACTGGCATTAACAAGTTAACAAAAACAAATTTACGTATTTACCATAATAAAAATAACATTTAAAAGGTAAATAGGAAAAGGAATTTTAAAAAAACATTTTGACCGTGAATTCTTATATCAGAGGTTACCAAACTTTTTTGCCCTGTAGCCACTAACTTGCCGATATCTTTTTTTTCTGTAGACCCGCTACCAGCCTAATATTAAATTTTCCTTCACACGTTAACATCAAATGTGTTTTGTCACGGCTGACATCGTGCTGCTCATCATAATAAGAGTATTTTATAGTGGACAATTGTAAAAAAAACATTTATAATTTTTATTCAAATATTTTTTGAAGATATAAACTATGAGTAAACATTTGGATTAGGGAAACAATAAATCAGAACCTATTGAAATTCTTGTATAAAATGAATACACAAATAATGAGTAAGGGTGAGCCTCATGTTCCGATAACAATTGTTTAATATTTGGCTTCAAATTAGTACCTCAAATTTCCAAGTTCAATAATTTGTAATTGATTTTCATAAGATTCCTTAAGAAACCTTTTTCCACGAGGTGTGAAGATGGAAAAGTCTGTAAAAACTTTCTTGGGGTAATCCATAATGGCAAGATAAAGAAGAGATAATTTCTGAAGCCAGAACTACCGATATTGCATTGTTGCCGAAATTAAAAAATTGTAAAACCGTGCACATGAAATATAACATCACACCGCAAAACTTGAACAATTTTATAAAATAACATATAAATATTTTAGTATACCTCTGTGGTACACACAATCCTCATTAGGTATATTATGTCATTTACAGAACGCTTGAATGTTGATGATGACTTACTTAAATGGGGTCCGCTCACATAGATTCTGACCAGATTTTCCAGTTCAGAAAAATATCCAAATTTTGAAGATATTCCAATTTGTTTGAGTAATTTGGTGGCAATCTATAGATTAATACTGCACACACAGGAATCATTCAACATTTGATGGTATTTGATAGAATGTAAACGTGCAAACAAATTCTATACAATGATGATAGAGCCTACAAAAAAATTCTATACACTGAATAAAATAATAACACACATTTCACCATTAAATTACCTGAGCAGTGAAGTCAGCAGCGCCTTTAGGTGGTGCATTCTTAGAATCCCCGGCCACGTAGCCACGTCTCAACTCCTTCACAGACACATTCTGGAATGATTGTGCATTCAATATTATCAATTGTTGAATTACGGACACACATAGACTAAAATTGAATGCGAAGGCGGTTCAAATAATGTTAGTACAGTTCTTTATTTTTTAAACAAAAAAATCTATATTTTCTTAAAAAAAAAGTTGCTTGCTATAATGTAAATTTAAAGTAAACAAAAACCTAAAGAAATTACGGTTTTCCTTCGACTGTCAATAATAATACATAGATTATAACCTGACCTAAATTGTTTCGACTTTATACAACAAAACCTTACTACTATACTCGTTAAGAATCCAAAAGGTAGGTGAACGCAAAGCAAATCCCACAGGTAGATGATAAATAATAAAGCTGCAGTTGTTGGTGTCGTTGTCTCGATTGTCAATTTGAGATTATATTGATGACATGTTTTTTAAATATCAAGAACACAAATATATTGAAATGTTACTTTTGTATTCTACTTATAGCCGTTAGAAAAAGTTCTGCACGCACAAAAGGTTATGCCAATACTGTGCAAGAAAGATACTGGTTGTTTAAAAACGACAAAGATAAGAACTTTTGATTACATGTTTGTCAATATCAGAGCAGTATTTTAATCAACAGAAAATAGTAAAAATCATTGAATGTAATAGAAGCTATGAGTAAACATGAGATTCAATTTTTAAAAAACTAAACAATGTATTATTTTTAAGAATTATTAGAGTGCTTTTATAACAACTCACTATGCCATATTTAGGTGATATAAATAATTTTGATTGATTACGATATGTTTGCGACGGAGACTTCACATGAAAAAATGACATCCATGTAAACAAACACGCTTATTAATTTATAACTTGATGGCATTGATAGCACCTTGTATAATACCTATTGATAGAACAGCGAATTTTGTAGCACAATAAATAATGACATTAGCCAACAAAAAAAATTTAAAACATATTAAAAAATTTTAAACAAAAAATATTTTTTAAGCTGGAAGATAGTTAATAGACATTAATTTATTTGTTACCGAGTCGAGACTTATCATTGAAATTGCAAGTAATCATTAATCATTTTTAAATAATCACTAAACAATTTTATTAATAACCCAAAATAATTCCTCGGCTCAAAATACTCAAGCCTAACCCACGCCATTAAAAATCTTGCTATTTTTGGGAAAATGATTCTAGAACATTATTACAAAGATGTACAAATCACTGAGTCATTTTTTTTTCATTTCAGTACTGAAAAATTCACAATTTGTCTTACAAAATTGTCTGCTTGATTTTAGCCAAAACTTATTTTTGTCACATGTTTGACCAAAGACACAATTTTTGGTCAAATGTGACATTACTCAATTTATTATTCTGCGTAGATATTAAAGGCGAGATTGTATAAAAAAATATGATTACTTCGTATTAAAGACATCATACAGTGTTACTTGCAGAGGTACACAACAACAGACACACAATTTGCCGATGCGTTCACCAATTTCTACTGGTACAATGTTGGAAAGATGCTTTGCTAGTAGTTACAATTTTACATCTCCTTTCTTTTAACTAACGAGAAACATAGCAATAAATTTATCATATGCTATTGCAAGAGAATGCATGTCATATTAAATGGGTACAACATAGTGTATAAGCACTCACAAGAAAACCAAAAATTATATAATTGATTTGCCTCAACAAACATTAGTACTGCAGGAACAAAAAATATTGTTAAAACTATATAGTTAAACAATAGGAATTACTGGTACTGAATTTTAATAGGAATTACTGGTATTAAGTTTCATTGTATTGTTAGCTCATTCCGAGTTCATTCGGCTAGTTTCGCGTCTTGTCGGTTCTTTCTGACTTAATGCAACCAGCTTGTTTATATCAGTGGATTAAACTATCTTAAAACGTTAAAAACATTGCGTAAATATTGGGTTTATCCAGGATTTAAACCTGGAAATTCTCGCAATATCAAAGCAAAAATCATACCCCTAGACCTTATATCTTAAATAAAATTATTTTTAAATATAAAATATTTTTGGCAAACATTTTCGACAGATGACGCTATACTACTGCTTAATTCAAATCTATGCTTGCGCTACTTTTTATCAGATTTAATCGGGTCTGGTGAATATTTATAAAATTTAGATGTTTCATGCACTATGAAATATGAAATTTTAATATACTTCTAGTATGTTATTGTATTTTAAAATAATAATCTCGCATTCTTCCAGCTTCGCCGAGCTAATATCCATAATTATACATAATTAATAGAAATTATTAAAACAATTCAACAAATCTAGAGCCGTATCACTCTCGAGGCAATCTTGCTAGCCATTGTACACTACTTGTGCTAAATGAACCAAACTACCGACTTTCTTAAAATTATTTGAAAACATTTTTTAACTTCACCATTTCATTATGCCTATAGTCCTCCTAATAATATGTTCGAGTTTAATGAAAATCTGCAACCCATACGCCGTCCCTACCTCAGGGAAGAGAACTATATTAAATCTTAAAACTTGATCCTATCACATTTCCAATTTCCTATATAACTAATAAATTATAAATCAATTTTCTTCTGCAGCAAATACTTAAATTCAATTCAAAGTCCATTAAATTTAAGGTTTATGTCCTGGCTGCCAAATTATCATTTCAATATCAATATCTTCAGATTAGATACAATCTTATTTTAATACCTTGACGTTAAAGCCAACATTATCTCCTGGCACAGCCTCCTGCAGGGCTTCATGATGCATCTCCACAGACTTCACCTCAGTTGTAAGAGCAGCCGGAGCAAACACCACAACCATACCTGGGTGTCAACACAATAAAATTACGCAAGGTAAAAAATAAAGAAAAAATCAATTTTCAGGATTTTTATTTTTTGTGAAAAATAATTAATATTGGTAAAAATTTAACAAAAATATTAGGTAGGTTTAAAATGGTTTCATTACCTAGTATTACTTCAAACACCAATTGTCATACATTTTCACATACTTTTTCAGTCTATGACATTTCAATTTCCAGTAAATTCTGGATTCACTAAAACTATATTTTACAATCTCAAACTAATCTTTCCAGACACTTTATATTACTCCATGTTAACCATTGTTTCCCCATGTCCACAGTACCACAACGAAACATTAAATTTTCTGTCTAGAACAATTAAAATATAATCGAAACAGATTAAAACAAAACTAAAAACAGACAAAAAGAATGTGTGGAAACTTTTATGATTATGAATGTGATGTAAAAAATATGTCAAGTTATGATATTCTATCGTTGCTGTTTAGTTTGGTTTAAAAAAAAAGCAATGGGTAAAATGACAAACATAAATAAAATTATGCACATTTTACCAAATTAATTCAAAAAATTCTATACAAACCTGGCTTCAGTATGCCAGTCTCGACTCTGCCGACGGGAACAGTACCAATACCTCCAATCTTGTACACATCCTGCAGAGGCAGACGCAGTGGCTTCTCGGTAGGACGCGATGGTGGCTGGATTGCATCCAGAGCCTGACATTAAACATATTTATAAAAACAGTATAGTAACATTATATTTTATATAATGCATGACAAAAATTAAATCCATAAGTCATTGGTCAAGAGCAGATAGCTTATAAAATGTACATGTGACTCTCGTCAAGCCAATTTAACCATTTTACATTTATCGTCAAATATGGATTAGAGTCTAAGGCAGATGACAGGGGACAGCAAAAAATGTTTAGTGGTAAGAAGTAAACACAGTGAGAATGTTTCATGTCTAAGTCTAAATAAGAATGTTTGACTAACGGTGCTTGTATGCTGTCTCACAGAGATTGTTTACCATTTCTACATCAAAAATTGTTGGAAACACAATTTCCAATCTCGTGTAGATTTTGTATGGTAAGTTAAAATTAATAATGGTAACACTTTCTACGTTACATTCAAACATAAACCTATTACATCCCAAAATCGCCGCATAACTTACTTGATTGGGAAATGACAAAGGTTAATAGAAGAAGAAGTTAGTTCATAATAATGGGCCTTCAAAGGTAGTAAACAATTTGATATATACAAAATTTTTTTATAAACTGTAAAAGCACTCACATCGATAAGGGTCTTGCCCTCAACTTTGCCCTCCTTGCGCTCAATAGACCAGCCTTTGAACCAGGGCATTTTTTCCGATGGCTCAAGCATGTTGTCACCGTGCCAACCTGAAATTGGTACAAACGCAACTGCCGCCGGGTTGTATCCTGAAACACAAAAATTTACCAACTTCAGGAAAGTCTGCAATCGAAGTACTTTCTTTGCATATACAACATCAAATATGTGAGATTATTATGCATTTATGTGAGCATTCTCCGCTTACAAAATCTTCATACATGTTGCATTGAAGCATTGTACATATTTAAATGCACACAACATTTTCAAGAAAATCTTAACTGCATCTGTAATTATAAATGTAAATAGTTTTAACCATTTATGAAAAATGATGGACTTGTTAAAATTTTTACCAGTTTCCACTTATAAGCAATCAAATAACAATTGATTGAATAAGCGTAAAGACTCTGGAATTTACTGGCAAGCTTTAATATCATAAAGACCGAATGAAAGTTCCGTCAAATAATAGACCTTTTGCAGTGATACCAACTATTAAATATTACAGATAATATATTTACAGAATAAATTTTTAAGCTATTGTACTAAATTTACACTTTTTTACTACACTGTTATTGATCACATGTCTATCTCCGTCCATATAAAACTGATACCATGAACTTTTGTCAATAAACATTATTATCAAGACCTAACAGTAACTACAGACAATATAATATCATCTTATAGCAAACAGTGACTAGGTGCTGTTCATTACGACTGCACATTTACGTATTTACTTTTCTTGTGCTGACATTACAGTAATATTGAATTATGCTTTGTCCCATACCGGTGTAATATTGAATTATGCTTTGTCCCATACCGGTAATATTGAATTATGCTTCGTCCCATACCGGTAATACTGAATTATGCTTCGTCCCATACCGGTAATATTGAGTTATGCTTCGTCCCTTACCGGTAATATTGAATTATGCTTTGTCACATACCGGTAATATTGAATTATGCTTCATCCCATACCGGTAATATTGAATTATGCTTTGTCCCATACTGGTAATATTGAATTAGGCTTTGTCCCATACCGGTAATATTGAATTATGCTTTGTCCCATACCGGTAATATTGAATTATGCTTTGTCCCGTATCGGTAATATTGAATTATGCATTGTCCCATAACATACCAAATATTTTATTACATTTATTTTATTCTCCCTGTGCTTGGGACTTGGAACGTACGCACAGACCATTAAAAAATTTACCGCTATGGCGCTTTTTATTAGCATACTCGTAACTTTCGGCCATGCTCAAAACAAAGTGAAAACCGGAAACAATAAAATAAACTTCAATTAAAAATAATTTTTTTTAGTAGTCAGGTTCACCGCAACACAGCTTCGTCTACCCCTCGCACACCACTCCACACTTCACTTGTGGCAACATCCGCTTCCGCCAATGTATGTTTTCAACACTCTATTTAAAATATACGTAACACCATCTGCTGATATACATAGGTACACTATACATTTGTGTAATTTACTACATGGAGTAGCTATGCACTTTTTTTCTTGTATTAATGCAATGTAAATAATTTATTGGATCACATTATATAAGGGGTCTTAGGTCCAGGAAAAAATGAATTGTGCATAAATGAAAATTACGCCATTTTAAAAGCTTAAAATTATTATAACATTTCATTTTTATTACTCTGCATATTTTCAATATTTATAAAAACAGTTCATGACTACTGGCAACTTTCGCTATTAGGAAATGAACCATATCCATAAAATAAAGATCATGATTATGAAGATTAGCACCACCTAGCACAATATTCCAACTTTCAAATGTTCTGCTTTACTTTTGTATTTCTTAGTTTTATGCTGCCAGAGATCACTGAACAACATTTTCTATGATTCAAACGTATGTTATTTGAAAGATAAAAATTATTGTAATTACATAACATTTTGTTATTAATTTGTAGAATTTTATAAATGTTTGCAAAAGTTGATTGTGCTTGTACAAATTTAGCACCACCTAATATCATTTAGCACAATTTTCGTGTATTCTGCTTTACCATTCCATACTTTTTATTTTTATGCTGTATGATGATATCATCATTGAGCAACATGTTTAATAATTCATACACATTCATTTCATCTCATTCAGTTATTTGGAATAAGACGAAATAATTTACGTATCATTTGTGAAGCATTCACATGCTCATTTGCGTAAATGAGACTTATCAAGAAATAACCTAAATGAATACTCAATTCTGGCACTCAATGTATTTAAGTTTTAACATTACAATACTCGCATTAAATAATTGTTAATGTTCTCCACAATACACTAAAAACTACGTCAAAAACGTTACAATTGATTGATGAGTACTCAGTCATGTTGACAAACAAGTGTCATTGTATAAACAGTCGATAGTCACCTTTCTGTTTCAACAATAAACAGTTGATGCATTTTACAATTATTTTATTATAACAATATCCAAATCGGAATCTTATCACTGAATCGTCAATTGACAATACCCAAATCGGAATTTTATCACTGAATCGTCAATGTTTTGTAACAGGTCATAAAACCATATTTTTTGTTTTTCATTCATGCAACTTTTTAATTAAATCCAGAATTTAAACCCAATGTTCTTTAATCATGAAAAGTATCTGAAAATAATCGAATTTTTTAATGTCTCTTTTTCAATTTAACCGAAATATACACAATTTTTTTTCTTTTTTCTGTGGTTTTGAGCATCCTCCTTTGCCCATCTTCTGATTGCGTGAACCAATTGCGATGGAATAACAACTAAATGTTACCATAAGCTGACCCCCCCTATGTTATAAAAACTAATTGGGTCAGTAGTTTTTATGTGACTGATCTCATTGCATTCTATACTTTTTTCAAATGTTTATAATGTACACAAAAGTTCATAGTTTACAATATGTACAGATGCTAAAATTCTATTTCCTTAATTAAACCTGAAAATATCACATTTTCTCAATAATGTTACTACGGACACAATAAATGATAAACTAATTTGGGTGATTTAATGTGACTAAAAACAAACCAAATATAATATCCAACACTTAATAGATCACATATAATTGCATATCTGTCATATATAATAATCACGGTGTTATATTTAAATCACTTCACAATTAAGTAAAACACTTTTTATTTCCAAGTGTTCCACAGTGAGAGTTATTTCAATTGAATGATTGACAGTTAACTGGATGATATGTAAATGACACCTCTATAAAATGCTTCACAAAATCTAATTATATCTCCGAACCCTAAAATTTTTGCGTACCACTTTCAGAATTTTATTTATTTTGAATTTAATTTTTAGTCTACCAACACATATTATAATTGCTTAAAAGAAAAATTAGTTAAATATTGTGATTTGTATTGATTACCCCAAAACCAACCAAGAAAATAGTCTGTTCGTACCAGAGTGGTTTCTGTTACCAGATCAGGTATGGAAATCACAATTAGGGTGTCATTACATTTAGAAGGAATCGAAGTGGATGATTGCTGGATGTTCCGTTCATTTGGGTTATTTTACTTTAACCTTTGTGTAAAATCCTCTACCGAAGGTACTCTAGATCAGATGTGTTGAAGAATGAAGTCCCTAGGATCCAGTGTCACAGTTTGACCCAATATCACCATGCTAATTGCACCCTGCTTTCAAGACAACCGAGTTGAACGTTCCATTAGCGAGTTCTATAAATCTCCAAATACTTCTTACTCATCGAACAATGTATGAGAGGAAAGATCCACAATCAACCTACCTTAAATGCTTCCCAGATAATAAAGAATCCTGTTATATCTAAAAAGAGGAGCCGTTGAAAAAACTCACTGTGTCTCTTGTCAGAATCCGCCCTCGAGTTCAATAAAGTGTTACTTTACTCACAGATAACAAGTTCTTGGAATGTTCTTAGAAAGGCATAGTTACAATCAGAACAAAGTAAGTATAGCCATGGGAATATCTATTTTTAGGGGGTTATGAGTCACTTCAAAATGGCTCGGAATTTACAGCTTAATAAAATTCCTCTAAGAACAGCAACAGAGAGTAGCCTGGCGGCTATTGTAGCCATATATATATATGATTGCATTTATAAGCCAGTATGGGAATTAACCCTGGAAAATCAAAACTATGTTGTCCAGAGCATTTTCGTCCTAGGTTTATTTGTTCATATTCCACTTATATATAAACAGGGGTGAAACCCCCTGTTTATTTTTTATTCATGCAACCAATTCAATAAAAAAGTAGGTTCGGTAGAATGTTTTAAACAAAACTATTTGAATAAAGAATAACAAAATCACACGTAACCAGTATACTCTGTGGATAACAGAGCAAAGTTATCTCGCCATGACATAAGCTCTAAACTATCTAGACTACCTCTGAAGAATTTTCACATGTCCCGATTGAAATGTGCAAATACTTAAATAAATTTTTAAAAAATCAAAGAAGCGAACAATTTTAGTTCAAAATGTTTCACCATTCAAAATGTTTCACCATGTTTCAACAGTCTCACCATTATGAGTCTATTATTACTAACCATATTCGTATTACTGATAGACCAGATCCAATATTCTTTATCAGTTTTGACTAGAACCTCCTCCTCATCTGTAACTATAATTTAAAAGCACAAAATCAACTCACCAATCTTCTTAATGTAAGACGAGACCTCCTTCTTGATCTCCTGATACCGCCCGTCGTGATACGGTGGCTCGGTTGAATCCATCTTGTTAACACCGACGACCAGCTGCTTGACACCCAAAGTGTATGCAAGCAAAGCATGCTCACGGGTCTGTCCATTCTTGCTGATGCCAGCCTCAAACTCACCTGTTCCCGCTGCCACTATAAGCACTGCACAATCGGCCTGCAAAAATTTGAGACGATTAGGCCTTTACTCGTATGAAGTTTTCATCTGACGATAAGGACTTCATTCGGCTCAACTATATCAATGCAGCTATTTAGAGAACCTCTATCCTTCCTGGTGTTGGGTTTACTTGACGGCTTTCAACCACTACTTTCCTTTGAATAGACCCACCCTAGTGATCCATTGTCTGACATTAAACTATTCTCCATGTATCTTTAAGATTTTATGATTATCGAATTAAATGAATGCAACGAGGTAAACTGAACTATGCAACTATAAACATAATTAGTAATATTATTGGTCATGAGTTGTACTGATGCTGAAAAAAATATAAAATTATATTTGGAAATTCACTTGGAAAAGCTAAACTATTTTTTTATAACTACCAAGTATGGCTACAACTAAAGTTGTTATTTTGAAACTGTTCTCTCATATCTTGAAATTATGAGGGTTGGCTGAAAAGTAATGCACACATGCTAGGAGAGGGGGAAATAAAAGAGTTATCAAGTTCGGACAAAAAGTCATTTAAAGTACAATTCTTAAGCTTCGCAATTACGTACTTTTCTATGTAGTCACCATTAACGCTAATACATTTCTCCCAACATGAAACAAGTGTTTCCATTCTATCACAGAAGAATTCTTTTGACTTTTCTTGAATCTAGGATTTGACAGCTGCCTTCACCTCATCGTCTGAGTTGTAGTGATTACCCTTTAGGTCTCTCTTGAGTAGAGGAAAAATCGCAGGAAGCAAGATGCGGGGAATAAGGATGGTGTGGAATTGGTTCAAACTTCTGTTTTTCAGAGCCCCTCAGTTTCGCACGAGGTGTGAGGATGAGCATTGTCATGTTGCAAGATTATTGGTACCAAGCTGCCGCTAACACAATAAACTTGACATCGAAGGTTTTTTAGAGTCTGTACATACCAAGAAGAATTTACCATTGCCCTTCATTCCAGAAAATCTGGTCACATAAACTTGGTGAACATCTCAAAACACAGTCAGAAGAATTTTTTTTGCGGACGGTTGTTGTTTAAACATTTTCGGCCAGGTGAAGACGCATGTCGATATTCAGTGCTCTGCCTTTTCTCTTCTGGGTCATAATGAATAACCAATGATTTGTCCCCTATAACACTCTTCAAAAGAAAATCGTCCCCTACCTCACGGTAACGCTTCAAAAGTTGCTCGCAGCATTCCAATCGACGCTGTTTGTTCTCATATGTGAGACGCCGTGGTACCTATCATGCACAGACTTTGCGGTATCCCAATTGCTCAATAACAAAGCAGATACGTTCCTTGGATATTCCAATATGGTTTGCGACATATTTTTGAGTGATTCGCCGGTCATTTCAATATCAAAACATCGACGAGTTTGTGATGGTTGTCGTCTGTGGCAGAGATTGAACATCCACTGCGTGCTTCATCAACAATTATGTCTTTACAAACTACGAAATTTTATTATCCATCGATTTGCAGTAGACCTATAAACAGCATCATCCCCATAAACAGCCTTTAAACGACGATGAATCTGAGTAGGAATCGCATTTTCAGCAGTTAGAAATTCGACAACAGGTTAAAAATTCGACACACGTGTCCATACTACGCCGTCTAAAAATACACTGAATTAACGCAACGAGTTCAAACTGCTCATGCATAATAAGGGTGAATATTTCTTCCAAATGCTACCTGACGTGCTTTTTGAAGCTTTTTGTTCGTGTTCTGCAAGCGTGTGTGCATTACCTTTCATCCAACTCTCGTATTAAAAGGGTCTAGTTGAAACAATCTAATAAAGTATGCCTTATCTGTAAACATTAACAAATAACATACTCCATAATTTGCAAGACTATACCTACACAATGCAATTAAAAAAAAACACCATTCTCATCCAGATATTGCTCATATATAGAACAAGATTATGGAATGTTTGTGTAACAAGGGGCATTTTAAGTCTAAAAAAAGAAAATGATCATTTGAATTATGAAGGAATTATGTATAATTCAATAAAAACATAGCAAATACGTACGAACCAACTTATTGCACAGTGGAATTTTTGAACACTCTAACTCCACATATCCCCCAATAATATTTCTAAGAACCTGTAATTTTGACAAAAAATTTAAAATCACCAAATCTCTGTAATGGTGTTAGACTATAAGCTCTGCACCAGAATGTCTATTAATATATATAAATGGACTGGTGGCTCTGGGAGAAACTTTTCTCTTTGAATTCAGTTTCCTCTCAATGTGTGTTTCGTGACGACAATAAATTTGAGGCAGAAGTATTTCGTCTGTAACCAGTTGTACATGGCATGCTCACGTATAACCTAACATGTAAGTCTTTGTTTGCAGAAAAGTATTATATAAAGCCCAACTTACAGGCCATATTATTCAACTCTAAACGATATTAAAATATAAGTAATTACCACTTTTCCACCGTTTTCACTAGAAATATACGCGCAACCTGCCCGAACTTAACCTAACTTGACATTAAAGTTATACTTATTAATACATATTTGTTTGTTATTTTCTCACTCCTAGAATCTTAAAATCCACCATCCTAACTCAATTATTAAGCCAACCTTAACAAATGGCTTTTCCTGTATAAGATCTTGAAGTAGAATTGCCATAAAATATCAATTTTTATTTCAAAAACATTACTAAATATCTACAATATTCAAGGTTATAACATTTGTTTTTAAATTTTATTAATGTATCAACATCCGAAAGGAAGAATATAGTAACTTAATTTTTTTAATTTTATGGTAGTGTGACAAACTCCACTTCGCAAAACAAAAATTATTTTCACATTATTATACGTCTAATGCTTCTTTTAAAAAGCATACAAGAATATAACTCGAAGTCCAAAATGCCAAACAATGAAAAGCAATGTTCTTTCTTGTGAGTGTCAATATAACCAATAAAAATGAATACCTGAGACGTTCCTGTAATCATGTTCTTGATGAAATCTCTGTGTCCAGGAGCGTCAATGATGGTGACGTAGTACTTCCCGGTCTCAAACTTCCACAGGGCTATGTCTATGGTGATACCACGCTCACGCTCCGCTTTCAACTTATCTAGTACCTAAATAAGAAAAAAATTCAAATTATAATGTTGAGTAACTGAAAAATTTTATCGGTTTTATGAAAAGTTAATCCTTAAAATATATGGGGCCCTAGTTTTTCGTACTTAATGCAAAAATTTACAACTTTAGGCAATTTATTTTCAAATTTTGGAACAGTAATATTATTTTTCTAATATTCTGAAACTCGCATTTAATTATTTCAAAAACTAATTTTAAATTTCTTATTTGACATTTCGGTTTAATAAGTATAGTAATTTTAGAGTACACATGCACAAATAACATTTTTAAGGGCGTTTCCATTTTCTCCAAATATATGTAGTCTATAAAAACATATGATCATTTTGTTTTATTAAATTGACTGTACTATTTTAAAATGGTCACTATTACAATTAAACTGATGAAAAACGCTCACTTCATTCACATAACCCACCAATGCCCTAGTTATGGGTCATAATAATCTTGTAATAGAACAATAACCATAGTTCCAATTTGTTCAGGATATGCCTGTATATCTTTCGTTATATCATGCATAACTAAACCATCCCACAAAATGTTATAGCGGAATCTCCAAATTTTTTAATTCACAGTGTGCTAGTACAAAAACAAACAACGACACGATTTAAAATATTTGTGAATTTTGTGGTCCTTTTTACTCTGTAAGTTTTAATTAAACCTGTTACATACGAGTGCAACTCCACTACAAGGGTTCCGTACATACTTATAAAAATTGTTAAAGTACATAGTATTTCTATTAAATGTCCCGGGGCAGGTCCGATATCTCACAAGAGCCCAATGTCAAGCCCAAATAAAATCTACTCAAACGGCCCAAGAGCCCGATATCAGGATAAAACTGACGTTCACACTGAATGACTTCTCGAATGACAAAACAAAAAAATTGTGAAAAATAGACAGACACTTTACAATATTTGTTGAACAATATTGTACGTATGCAGTGCTATATTAGTTCAATATAACATGTTGTTGCGACGGCTATATGGTAAAAATATATTATTAAAATCACTTGACAGTCATTCCAACACTGCATATTTGTTTCTGTAAGCTGTCCATAGTAAATGGAACATTAAGCAAGTTTTTGAAATATGTACTACTAGCTTTTGCTCGTAGCTTCGCTTGTGTAGACTATTAGTTTTTTACACTAAAGTCGAATTTTTAACAAACTTCTAAAAAGAAGGTTATCAATTCGACCAAAATATATTTATTATTATTAAATATATTAGTCTCTTAAGGCTTTTAAATAAATGCACAATCGAAAAATTCTGTAGCATTATTTGTGATGAAGAGCATTAATATAAAATATCACATAAAAATTTGCACTAAAAATATTTTTCTCATACAAAGTTATCAATCACTTTTCATTCTCTTAGGGGTTGAAACTCAGAAAATGCATTTATGTTTCATTATTTTTGTGGAAAAGCGTTTATTTCAAGTTTGACGTAAAAAATACAATAAGAATATTTTTCCCATACAAATTTAGCCACCACTTTTCGACCACTTAGGGGTTCAATTTTTAAAAATGTTTATGTAACTGTTTTTTTATGTGAGTTGGGGAGAGCATTAATACCAAGTTTTAAGTAAAAATTATCATATAAATATTTTTTCCCATACAAAGTTGGCTACCCCTTAGTGGTTGAATCTTGAAAAATGACAAAATTTTTGTTTCATTATTTATGTTAAAGAGCATTAATATCCAGTTTCACGTAAAAATTACATAAAAAATATTTTTTCCTATCAAAGTTGGCCACCCCTTGAAACTTTAAAAATGACAAAATCCTTGTTTCATTATTTATGTCATTTTCACTCGCAAAATCGGTTGCCGTTTAGCGCGCTGTAGGGGAAGTCACTCGCACGCATCACTCATTTTTTATCTTTCTACGTGTTACATAAAGTTCAAATTATAATATTATTAGTAATTACAATATAAAAAGGATCCAGGAAAAGAAAATTTTTAACCCATAATGTCGGAATACGAAAATAATTCAATTTGTGAAGAAAGTGATAGTGGGAGTGACATTGTTGTGTGTTCACAATTTGGCGTAATACAAATTTTGACATGATAGTGATAATAGTGACGATAACAATTATTTTGCTGATACGGAGGATATACCGGACTGCGAAAATGACGATGTGACCTTGATTTTTCAGTTTTTGTTATAATTTTTGTTCCCAATATATATTTTCATAATTTTCTTTGTATTTTATTATCCTTGTACAAGTTTTTATTAAGAAACGCCGAAACAATTATTAAATTTGGATAATTTTTGGAAGAGATACAGTTTTTTTCAGGAAACAGGAGACAAGTGTAAATGACATCAAAAACAAAAGATTTCTTTGGCATTTTTAAGTATATATGAGTAAAAAACAATGGCACTAAAACGGTTAAGTCATAAAAAACAAATGTTTTGTACTTAAATAAAAAGAAAGTTCGGTTGTGAGGCGAAATTTAATCTAATCTAATCTTGCCGTTGCCTGCAATAAATACTAAAAGCCATCATAACAGCAATTCGACTCTACTATAAAAAAACATATTACACATATTTCAATATGTCTTATTAAAGGACCACATCATCATCCTAGTGTTTTAACAGCTGTGCCGAATGCTGACATGTAAGCAAACAAACGTGTTTACAAAGGCGTTGGAAGTAATTTTTGTGACGTTATTCTACTGAACAATATTTGTTCCTAAAAACCATTGTGTATATCTTCGTATATTTGTAATTATGAATAATCTCTATTAAATTTATCGACAATATATGAATAAGGTATAATATATGAATATGGTATAATATATGAATAAGGTATAATATATGAATATGGTATAATATATGAATAAGGTATAATATATGAATATGGTATAATATATGAATATGGTATAATATATGAATATGGTATAATATATGAATAAGATATAATATATGAATATGGTATAATATATGAATAAAGTATAATATATGAATAAGGTATAATATATGAATAAGGTATAATATATGAATAAGGTATAATATATGAATATGGTATAGTATATGAATAAGGTATAATATATGAATAAGGTATAATATATGAATAAGGTATAATATATGAATAAGGTATAATATATGAATATGGTATAATATATGAATAAGGTATAATATATGAATAAGTTATAATATATGAATATGGTATAATATATGAATATGGTATAATATATGAATAAGGTATAATATATGAATAAGGTATAATATATGAATAAGGTATAATATATGAATAAGGTCAAATATTCTTTCCTTTTTTGTTATTTTATTGCATCCAGAAATAAAGATTTTCTTTAAGGGAAAAAAAACAAATTTGTTAACTAATAAAATTATCTCATAAATAGATAAAAAATATGATTTTATATAAATATCTTTTAGGAAACAATATTTTCTTTTAACATAACTCCCATAAAATATGCTGGGGGCAAATCATAGTTTATAATTATTTTTAGAATCCCTGCATTGATGACCGTTGTATTTTTTTTATTCTGTTTCAAAGGTACATATGTACAAATGGAATTATAGAATTCGAATAATAAATACTACTTCACCCAGTTTTAGAGAGTATCATGGTAAAATAAAAAATTTCCATGCCTTTTCTTGAATAATTTATAAATTTATTTTCACAAAAATTAAAGCAAAGTGTTCAGAAACTGAACTGTGACTGAATAAAGTGTTCAGAATTTTATAACAAATTCAAAAAAGTAAGTTGTAAATTTAAAACATAACTAATTTCACTGTATTGATAACTTTTCCCTGCGCTACCAAAGGCATATTGATTCGACACATAGCTTCTTTCAAAATTTTTTCAAGTACTTATCTCTAATTTAGATTTATATAACTTATAATATTTCCTTTTGAAATATATTTTGGATTATTTTAAATGAAAAATAAGTTCTTTCCCTGCTGTAATACACGAAATATTGTAAAATAATTGAAAATATCAAGTGGGAAATTTGTCTTTATACACAGCTTTTAAGAAATTTTATAATCTTTTCGAAGAGGTATGGTTGTAAATAGTTTTCATCAGTAATTTGTGCGTTAAGTTGATAATTAAATTTCGGCAGTGCAGCTGCCCCAAATTTGACTTGTACGGGGTATTAAATCCCGAATTAGGATTCAGGTTCTACTCGGGTTAAACTATTGACAAGTATAGCAAATATTATGTAAAAATATCACCTAGTACGTCTTTCCTAGATGTGAAAAACTAGTGAATTTTTCAAAAATACTTTATCCGTACCTTTTTTAATACTTCATATTTGACTCTTTTTAGTATTTGTTTAATTAAATACAGGACAAAAGAAATATTAGAACAGAATTATAGCTTCTTACACAATATTTTCAAAAAATACTCTATAACAAAGTCTAAAAATAAGAAATTGTATGGCTCAATAAATCATTGTTTTTTAGTGTAAAAAAAGATCATTTATACTCTATTCACAGAACTCTTTCAACTTTAGCCACACCTATGCAGAAAATTGTTTCTGTCCTCAAACATCATAAATAGTACTAAAGAGATCTGTAATTATTTAACTTGTGCTAACTAAATATTTACGTTGACTATAATGTAAAGAAAACGCACAAGTGATAATTAATTGTGCCTACTTAAACAGCAATATATTAAAATTGGAAAAATACCGACAAGATAAACAAGAATGATACGCAAAATCCTAAATCATTCCACAGTTTAAATGTACGCAACATAAAATACCACCTGACAGTTTTACATATTACGCAGGCATTATTCCCATCAGAAACTTATTCGTTGTTCACCTTACAATATATAAAGTCTTTTAGTTTAAATATTAACTACATTTGCCAATTTGAAAAAGATCTTACTATCAAGATTCCTAAAGGCAATGCCAAATTCTTTCCTCTGCTTATCACAATATACAAAAATTACGCAAGTTTTTAATTAATTTTGAGTTTGTTTCCTAGCTGTTTATAAAAACTAAAATAAGAGGATTTTTAAAATTTTGTATCGAATATTACACAATGTTAAACCTTAAAGTTTAGTTAGTAGCTAATCTTTGCTTATTCACTTAAAAAAAAATTGCCTGTTTTTCCCCATATCTTACATTTTGTGATACCTTTTTTACATTATAAGTATTTACTTTATTTTTTTGAATGGTTTAATAATACTTTGTGTATATCAATTCGATCATTAGAGTAACATTAATGAGAGAAGAAAACGACTGATTGATTTATTTTATGTCATCCATCCATATCATCTCGTATAGTTATGGTATCTACACTAGATATGTAAAAAATAAACTGATAATAAGTTGGAACAAGAAATTCCACGAAATTTATTACTATGTATGTATGTCCTAAAATAAAACATCTACCAAAAAATTTAGGATGACTTGTTTCATTTTTAGAACAATAGATAAAATATTGATATCAACATTAACTATATAGGTCCTAGAATAAAAACATCTATCTACAAACTTAGCAGGACTTGTTTCATTTTCAGACTTGTTTCATTTCTTTCTTATGGCCTCCCCGTCAGCCTCCTCCCACACCTAGAAAAGTTTTAACATTTCACAATTAACAATAATCCATGGACTTTGAAATTTTTTGCAAATATCTTGAAACGTAATATCGTACACCTATGTCTATTTAGAATATCGCAACAGAGAAGGCTGGCGAGGGGCTGTGGGAGAAGGCTGGCGGGGGCCCTAGAAAACCTAGAAAAGTTTTAAATTTCTTAATTAATAATAATCCATGGACTTTGAAATTTTTTGCAAATATCTTGAAACGTAATATCGTACATCTATGTCTATTTAGAATATCACAACAGAAAAATGTTTTATTCAGAAATAAATTTAGAGTAATATTCAAACTGTATATATAGAATGATGAACAGTTTTATTTACATACTAGATACAAAAACAACCTATACTCACCCAAGCATACTTAAAAGATCCCTTCCCCATCTCCTGCGCTTCCTTCTCAAACTTTTCAATGGTCCTCTTATCAATGCCGCCACACTTGTATATGAGGTGGCCGGTCGTAGTGGACTTCCCCGAGTCCACATGCCCAATCACCACGATGTTGATGTGCGTCTTCTCCTTGCCCATGGCGCCGCGCGTCTACTGCAACCTGCTCTAACACACAACTATCACGTACGTGCAGACGGACGTGCAAACTGATGCGGTATCTGAAACAATTATTATTTTTGTTTATATATAAATTTGATAGTGTCAAAAAGAGACGAGCAAAAATGGGTTCTGTGTGTTACGAAAATAGAATACAGTTTAAAAAAATTGGTCAAGTGCAAGTTATACTAGCATAGTTTATGTTCTGTGTCATCAGCGTCATAAATTACTAAAAGTAATGCACTCCAACTCTGTGCAGGTCTGCTCTCGATTTTGGATACCACCAAAAGTAATAAATCAATATCCAAAGATGACGGCAGCGTTGCATTTAGTCAGAGTGCATACCAAGTAAAAAAAAATTTTTATAAATTTATAACGACAAAACTTGTTCCTTACATTATGAGAAATATTTTTGTCTAAATGCTTTTTCTATAAAGCCGAGTTCAGTAATTATAAGGAAATAAACAATTAATTATGCTAGAACTTTTCAATCCAGATAATTTTAATTCAATCTATACCATATTCTCAAAGTTCATCTTGTTAGATTTTTCTGAGCAATCCTTTTGTTGATAAAGGCAGAAGTTTTTTAGCATCTTTCCCAAAAAATGTTTAAACAAATTCATAAAAAAACATCTTATGTCTTGTTGAATTCATACTACAATAAGTTTTCATTTGACGCCCTACTACACAATACCCTGGAAATTTATTTTTTATTTCTCAATTCAATATTGGATCATTATTGGACATTTTATACTTCACGTCTATAATCAATCACCATACTCTATCTCTAAGCTAAGTTTCAATTTTTACATCTAATAGTTTCCGAGAAAATCACCTGTGACAGATCAACAAATGGACGGGTACAGATACCAAAGCGATTCCATAAATATTCCAGTGTTGGCAATTTTGACTTGAAACAATAATAGGTACTAATAATATAGCGATTTAAAATGAAGAAAAGTATAAAAAACCAAATACAATTTCTGATGAGAAAACAAAATAAGGAAAAAATTGGTTCATAAATGCATATATATAGTATATTAATGTATCAAGAATCATCATCGTCATATATATTAATACGCTAAGGTTAAGATGTTACTCTCCCTTTTTAGAAAAAACCTCACAATTAATCCACATAAATTATATATCATTTTATAGATAATTGGTTGCTCTACCGGCATCCACAACTAAAAAATTTATTATTGCTATTGTTTTTGCAAATTAATTAATTATTAAAATTACATACACAAAACAGCAATGCTGCCATCTAACGGCTCAACGTCAATATGATTGACGGCCGTAAAATTTTTGTTTAATTTCAAATCCACTCACGTATAAATAAAGTGGCGCTTTAGCTCAATGCTTTTGATACTTGCGCCTCTATATGTCAATTTTAGTAAAATATTTGTTTGATCTGTCATCTGAGCTTCATAATGGAATAAAAACGTAATAAGCAGTGTGCAAAATTAGAAATGAATTGAATACCTGCAATCAATTTTGATTTATTAAATTGACTCTAAACACTCTGTTGTAACTAATATGACAGCTGCGAGTTCATTTTCTCATGTGTAAATATTTATAATCTACCACGCAAATTGATATAATGCGAAGACTTCGCATGGGTCACGCTAGTTACTAATATTTCATCAAAATAACAGTAAAAATTTAATGGCTACATAATAGCACTTTAAACACTATAACAAAATTTGTTCAATATAGATCACTTAATGTATTGCCATTGCCAAAATAAATTAAAAAACAGTTTTAACTGACAGTGACATTCATTTCGTGTTTTTGTGCGAGCAATTATATCCTCAGTTTAAGGTGGCTTTTTTTGTTGACCCTGGGGAGTTTCAATATTTCTACACTCTCTTAAAGTTTTAATGTACCTATTACACTATTTGCGGATTGACAAGAATATTTATGTAATAATTGTAAAAAAGTTAAATAGGATAATTAATTAATTGGTAGGTATGGTATGGGTAGGTATACCCATTATTGAAAATAAATTAAATTTTGTTGAAAAAATGCAATTTTAATTTTTGTAACACTCAGGTGAAATACCATATGCTTTTAGATAAATTTCTTTGTATTACTTTCCGTGTAATTGGTCGTTTACTAGGTAAATATTATTGTTTACATCGGAGCACCTTGAAAAGATCATTTGTTTAGCAATCTACGCAAAGTCAATTTCTTAGAAACTGGTATGGAAAAATTTTAATCAGATTCACAAAAATGGCACTTGACATTATGAAAATTTTTAATAACTGCTTAAATTTGTTTATGTTTTTTGCTTTCATCACTTATATATTATCAGGTTCCATATTATATGGGTTGTTGTCACACAATATTTTTAAAATATTGGCAGAAAGAAAATTATGTTAAACTGCCAACACGAAATGACATCTAACAAAAGAACCAAATCACGTTTATCATACATTCACATTAAAGCGCACCAAAATGAGACTTGTATTTCATTAAAAATAACAAAAATACTATTTCAGAATTTCCATCAAGTTGAAATGGAACAAACTGTAAGTTATACCAGGAATACATTTTTAAGGGGTTCCATACCTCAAAATGAAAAAGTGTACCCTTATAAGATAAATCACCCGTCCGTCTGTCCGTTTGTCACAGAAACCGTTGTAGAAACTTGAAATTATCCATAGAAATAAATGTTATTTACCTACATATTTTACATTAGCTAACTTTTATAAAATATTCATATAGGAATTTAAGAGGGTTAAATAAAGTATTCCAAAAATGTTTCTTATGGGCAGTCGTTTGAAAAGAAAGGGAATACATTTTTTTTCATAATTTTAAGTTACATATTTAAAAATATATTTTTGAAAGTACTGAACCAAAAATCATGAAAAAACGGTTGGTAAAATCTGACACAGAAGATTATTGGAAAACTATAGCGACTAACCTATAGATTATCTTATAGTTTTTGAAATATGTACCATGTTTTTACGCCTATAATTAATTTTAACAATATTTACATTGTGAAAATTAATTATTTGTAAATAGTTTGGTAGAATGGTACGGTACAAGGCCCTCCAAGGTTTTATTACTTACATACTATTATTCCGCTGAACGTACATTCTTTGCACTCGCAGTAATTTGAAAAAGTAAAACTGTCATAGCTATAAAATAAGATGAGAAGTTTAACATTCCCTTTAATATGCTCCCCGTCAATCAATTAGAAAATGATTTAGCCAAGGTGATACATCCCCCGTGGTCTATGGTCAATGGCCATGGTGATACATCCCCAAATGAATGATCACTTTAAACTATATCTAGTACTATTACTTGGAAACATTCATCGATAACGGACCTGAACAGAAACTTCCATAAGAACATAATAAACCGAATCTTTTGCGTAACCAATTCCTTTTATTTAACTACTTTGCAGATTCCTCATGATTTTGTTTGCAAACACTGCAGATCACAAAATTTTTGGGTATAGCTATATTATTGTAATGGCTATATGTGGCTAGATGTGATTAGTCTCACAAAAATACGGCTAGCAATTTGAAATGCTTTAAAACTATAAAGTTTTCAACGCATTTAATCATTTATTAAACACCACAGACAGCATCATTCGGAAGCCTAAAACGAAGAAACGACATCGTATGAAGACTATTTGATCGTCCGTTTAGCAAAGACTATTCTGTTCAAGTGATGTGAAACCGTACGAAGGGAAGTTTTATTTAAGAAGATGTATCTGCACGTACAGTATGGAGACGCCTTACAGATGCAAAATTATTTGGAAAAATTGTCAGAAGAGTACCGGTTCTGACGAAGGAACACCGGAAAAATTAGTTTTGGTGAGAAAATATAGCAATTTGACAGAAAGCCAGAGGAAAAATTTGTTAGTTTCGGACGTAATGAAAATAAATTAATTAGATTTGGATGGACAAAAGGTCCGTCAACCTGCTGACCAAACACTGAATCCTGACTACACAAAAATGGAGTGAAGCATGTGGGTGGAAACATTAAAGTTTGAGAATGTTTCTCATGGTCCATACCATGAGAAACATTCTCAATTCTCATTCTTTGGAACAGTAAAAAAAATTGAAGGCATATTAAACCAATTTAAATACATGAAAACATTAGAAGATGCTATACTTCCTTATACTAAATAATCGTTGCCAGTTGTATGAAGTTTCAGCATGATAACAACCCTAAAAATACTGCTCATTTAGTAAAAAATTTCCTCTTCTAAACAAGCCACTGTATGAAATTGGCCTGCTAACAGCCTAAATCTTATAGAAAATCTTTGCCGTGAAGTTAAGGAGAGTGTAGCCGCTGAAAGAATATGCAACCTGAACGCGCTCTATGCAAATGAAAAACTATGGGTGTCGTATGTTAGGAAACGTGAGAAATATATAATCTTTAATTAAAATAGTTGTTTGTATGGTTATTTCTCAACATATCACAACAGTTTTTTTTCCCAATAGTTAATTTTATGTCTTCATAATACAAGTAAATATAACGAAACCGTGGTTTAAGACAAAAAGAATTTTTCTAATATTTTGATTTTATTATGATTCTCAAAATCTGTGCATTATTTAAAGTTGAAATATCGCACCAAAAGCATACAGATTTGGGCCAAATACATTCTTACCATAGGAACATGGTAATGCCTTGAAATTTAGTTTTGGAAGACGTAAGGATTTACATGGCATGCTGTGTATTTTATTCATAATAAAATTCTATGGGTTTTTTAAAAGTATGTACTAATAGACCTCTTCACTTACGTAGTCAAAACAATCTTTTTATATAACTATGCAAAACATTATGATCTGAATCACAACAATAGTTACTTAAAAAACAGATACAATGTTTTGGAAGTATTGTGTGGAGAAGGAGGAATCCGAACACATTAAAAAGATAAAACAAGTCTTAGTATTCCTTCTACCTTCACATTATTACGCATTGAAATGGAGTAAACGCAACGATAACAAAACACCAAATTGCAGATTCATGACAGTATCGACACCCAGTTTCCTTACAAAAACACCGTTCTTTTAGGATGCAACATTAAGATGGTTTCGGCCTCTAAGCTGCCATTGAAACTTGTGTCATTTACACCAACTAATATCATCTCCCGCATACCATTGTAATAACTATATTCTGGTGTAACTATACACGGTAGAGAACATATATTTTAGGTTATTAAAAAATCTAAACAAGAAGAAAATGGGTTTGGCCCTATCAATTTCGATATTTTTATTAGTGCATTGCTAAAGCGGGGTAAGCATCATTGAATATTACAAAGAAACATACTATATTAAAATTTAGAAAATTAGTACAAATGTCTATACGACCATTAGCTTTTTGTTCTTATACAGAATGCTAAATAGGTACCAGATACCTCAAACACTTACATACCCAGATACCTCATAACACTTAAGGAAGCATTACAGTATTTTCAGCTCAAACGCTTTAAAATACTGGAGAAGAAGCATGAAAATAGAAACTTTCCATTTATTCAATGTTTCGTTTTTACTGTGAGCGCTATTGTGAAATATGTTCTTTTTAAATGTTCTATATCGTTCTTTTTAAAGCTTATAAGTTGTAATAATATTATACAAAATATATGAAAAAGTATTTTAACGTTACACTCATATAAAATAATCGATTTAGATTAATGAAAAACCTACGATTTTTTTTGCAAAAAACTTTAAAATAGTCAACTTTATGTATCTAAAAAGATAAGAATCTGACAGAATTAGAAAAAATTTGGGTGTAAAAAATATTTAGTCAAAAGGTTCCAAAATGAAACTGGCCAAATGGAGTATTACCAGGGTATATTTAATTATAAAAAAATTAAATATACGCTATATTTAATTTTCCACCCACTTTGAAAGTACTTTTTCTTTTCTTGCCAATCACCATTTAATGATCCCAAATATAATGTGCAAGATTTTTCATCAGATGATGTTGAGACAATAAGTGTATTTAAAAATTTTTGTTTTCTTAAAAATAAACTCAGCTAATACTAAAACATGAAATAGAAGCTGTGGGTGGAAAACAATTCCAGTACAACCTTTAAACCATAAAATTAAATCTACACAAAGAACAGTCCGCCATTTTTATTGCTTTTCAAAATACAATGTAAAATTTTATATTCGTCAAAATGCATAATCACTGAGTGGTCTTTAAAGAAAGCCCATCTAGAAGATCGACAACATCAACAGGAGTGTATAACAGTACTCCATTTTGAGTCTAAACCACTGTTAATCTAATATTTTTTGGATTTTATTCTAATCACATGTCACAGAGCTTATGAATTTACACAACACCTGGTCGAGTGGGCATTTTGTATATAATAAAATGAAAAAACCAATTAAATAGGAACTCATATAGTGAGGGCTCTGTACAGACATAGAAAAATTGAAACTTTCATGGTATTTATACTAAATTATTTACAAACATTAATATTATTCTTTACCAGTATATGTATATATTACTTGTAATGATAAGTATGTACCCCATGTCATTTCAAGAAAAATGTTGTGATTTTGGTGAAATTATTTAAAAAATTATAAAGCAATCCAACAATCAAAGAATACTCCATTACTCTCAAAGATCCACTACTTCAAATATAGTTTATCAAGAAATGTGTAAAATTTTAATTAAACTACTATTTCAATAAAGAAAACTTAGATTATACTTGTCTTACTCTCTTCTGTTCTGAAATGTTTTGTATCACAAGACTTGGCCATTAAAATAAATTAAGTATGCAATTAATTGAACATTTTTTTTTGTGTGAATTTTTATTAAACATTATTATTAGATTATTTCACTCTTTTTTTTAAATTCTGTACAGTACTCACAAAATTACTAAATATATTTTAAAGAAAAAAAAATTTAAACACCAAAAATTAATCGAAAAATATACAACTTACCACGAAATTTATATACCAAACACATTATAAATAGACCTACGTTAGGTTTTTTTAACTATAAAACAATTTCAAATCAAAACAATGGCTGCCAAAACCATAACAGCGGCAAACAAAGCCGACATCGCGTTCCAATTTTCGAAAACGTTCCGTTTGGCGGTAAAATGCGCGCGGGACAACATGGCGGACGCCCGAAGGAAGTGCACGGAGGCCGGCATCGGGGCGCTGACTGAGCATTATGAAATCGGACCGACGGCGTCTCACCTCAGTAATTGGACAACAAGGACACAATATTGCATCATTCCGCTCTTTTAAACATAAATTTTTATACGGTCGGGCCAAAATTAAAGGATAATATGCAGAATGGAAAGAATCTCAAAGGATTGTACTTGTCGATGAAAAAAAAACTGGCCAGTACGATTTTGAATCGCAGATCGTAACTTCGTTCTTTCATCAATGATTATTAAGGATTAAGTAATAAATACGCATTAAAAATTACTACCAATATAAATCTGGGAGTTTCTTTGTCTGTTACCAGTTTTCATGATTCTAATTAACATTAATAAGCAGCTAATTAACTCGAGAAACAACGTAATTCCCATAGAATTAAACTCATTGCTTTTATTTTAATATTAACAATTTAATAGTACAAGATGACAGTAAATTGTCCAACATTTATACATAATACGTATTAAGCCTATTTTTTACCTGTCTCAAAATTCCAAAACCTACATATGAATCCCGAGACTTTAATCCAAAATCCGTATGAGCCAAACCATCGGCAAAACCTTTTGTGTTCATGAATAGGATGATAAAATTAAGTTGAAATATCTTTGCAAAGCACAGATTTACTCTGTCACAAACGAAGTTACAACCGCTGCATCTTACCTGTTCTCGCATACGGGACTCTGAAAGTTGGACGTTGACTGTAAAACAGTCAGCGACCTCGGAGATCACATAACCGCTCACTCACCGCAGAGGTCAATGCAGCAATCAATATAAGAACCGATCAAAGGAGATTGAAAGACATATACTTGGAACTGAGACAAAACTGGAATAAAAGACGTCATCAAGCATATAAAGACAATGAAATAGCTACACAGGACATATGAGAAGAACTTATCACGTTAGATAAGGGTTTGCGAGTGTCCCTAAAGACTGCAATGGACCGGGAAGATGCCCGAACGAGGGACGACAAATTAAATTAGGAAATATGCCGCAATAATTCGGAAGTGAATGACAAAGAAAAATGTAAGTTTTTGGAAGGTTTCCATTCAATAGTGGATAAAAACGTCTAAAAATAACAGCTGTAATGGTCTATAAAACTTTTTTCATTGAAAAGAAATCCGAATTATACTCTGTGAAAAGAACTCTTTTTAATGATATCTAATTTAATTCTCGGTTTTATTTCGTTTAGAATCTCGAAGCCTTTAGAGACGGACAGACGCAGACAAGTGACGCTGCAATAACAATAGACTTTAGTTCAGACATTTACGAGTACGGAATCCTGAAAATAATTCTTTTTTTATTGCACAGATCAGACAAAAGCTTTACACATAGCAGTGCACTGTCAGCCAAGTTCAAAAAATAAAACGGCACGGAAACTGACCATGTGTATATTTACACCAACCAATTCGAGCTGGATCTTTCATTTTGAGGTGGGTTTAAACTCACCCCATTTTATGACATACAAGACAGGCATAAACATAAATAAATTGAAAAAAATTCATAAATAGCTCTGAGCTGATTACGGTTATTGAAACGAAATACATCATCATCATCATTGTATAATTAGTCCAGTCATATTTTCAATATATTCTACTTGGATATATAGTACTAGTACCAAGAAATAATATATCACAAATCATCATTCGTCCACGCTGACGGCCGATTTTCACTTTTTGGATCAATTTCACTAACGGAAAATAAATGTTTTTGGGTAATATTAAGTCTTTGTATTGCATCAAAATACCATTCAGAAAATTAGTATTTTTTAGATTTTTGAAAATTAAAACATTGAAATAAAATTGAAAGCTGAGTACTTTTTTAAAAATAAGGTATTTTTAAAAATATAAATATCTATATCATGTAATTTACGTTAAAATTATACAGTAAGAACAGCGTGTTAAGTTATGATACTTAATGAGGGAAAACAACGAAATACACTGTACTAATATCGTAAGTTGATATAAGCTAATATTTTTCTTAGAAAAAAAAAATTAATATCATGTTTTAAATGTTGGTTTTACATTATAAAAAATATAAGTCAAACAGGTGTTTTGTAATGCGTTTATAACCAATCTCTTACATAATATATAGAACATAAACTTTCATTATCTATTCACGTTTTAATCACATGTTTAAAAAAAAATAAAAAACACTGATGTACCATTTTATGCACGAGTTTTCCTGGAGCTAGTAAATTGTTGATATAAGCATTGAATTTCCCACCAAGCTCTATCTTCACCTGACCAGGTTGAAAATCATTCTCAAGCCAATCATGAACTTGATGATGCGCATGGAAACGGCGTAGAGCAGAAGAAGCTTAGATAGAAAGTAACGTGGCTAATGGAAAATTAGCCAGCAATGGAAAATTAACCTTTTTTGGCAATAACTTTGATTCGACAATGAGAAAATTCTTTCCATCTGCAGTAATTTATTGTTTGCATCTCTGCCGTTGAAAACAATAATCTGTTCAATATATTCAGAAACTATATTTTCTTAAAATACTGCAAGTGGCATTGCGTCCCGACATTGCATGGCAAAACAGGAGAAAATCTTTAACTACCTGTTAGATCTCTCGTTGTTTAGAGATATTAACCACGGTCCCTCTTTTATTGCCAGACTGAAGCCGAATTTGTGCCTACAAAAGGTCTGTATTTTTCCAACATTAAAGACTTATTCAATATTTTCAGCACGCTGCAGAGCTACTCTAGTGATTAGGACGAAAGCAACGTCTATTGCTCGATGAACTTCATGTCCTATTTTAGTGACATAATTAGAAAGCGCACTAATGAGAGCCTTTTTTTGGGATTAAAAAAGAAAACGCACTGAAAATGAGATATACAATATTAGTATAAGCATTTCTTTGTTTTCCCTCATCGAGTTATAAATAGTACAAGATATTGTTGGAAATTGTTTGTATAATTCAGCAATATATTTTTAAAAAATTAATACAGATTAATCCAATTTTCTGGACATTACTTTGGAGTATAACTCGAAAAACTGAGATGTATTTTGTATTAACCTTCTTTCAAAATTTTTTTTATATTTTAAACTGTTAGTAAACGTGGGAAAAATATGAAAATTGGTCGCCATTTTCCAAGATGGCTACCATAACATAATACGCAAGAATGTTGATTTTTCATATGTTAGTTTTAGATACTAATACAATCATGTCTGCATCAACTTTGAGGGAATTTATTACCTATCGCATAAAAACCTTGGGCAACTGACAAAACATATGTTGTCTCTAAAACTTAGTAAAACGTTTATAATTTCAATCATATTGCTGCCGTAACTAAAGCGTACAGATATCGTTATAACTTTATAATTTTTTTTAATCGGTTTTATCACAGACACGAAACTTCAGACAGATGATGTAGTCCGAATGTAGTCCGGAAAACCGCATGAAACTAAAATCTACTGCACCAAAATGACAAAAAAAAGTGAGCCGTCACGGGACGCCTGGCAGATGTGAATCATCGTGTTCGTACGAGTAATATGCATAAAAGACAAGATTATTACAGGAACGAAATATAGCATAATTAAAAAATAAAGTATTACGAATTTCTTACAGAAAATGGTGACTTTATTTAATAAAAACATTTATTTACAATTAATACAAAAATAATAAAGCACAGGTTATGTGTACCGTAGTAAACAACAGCGTCGAACTGAGTGAGGAAGGGGTCGCGTAGTCGGTTGCGCATGGCGACACGTCGCCATACCGTACACTCTACTACATATAGACTATATATATATACCTTAGTATAGCGTGGCGACCCGTCGCCACGCCAACGATCCGGTTTATACCTGTGCCTATAGATGTTTCACATCAAAACTTACTGGACTGATTTGGATGGGAGTTTCGCAAAGATGATGCTGGTCCTTACTGCATATTTTAAAGAACCTTATGTTTTTCTGCTTATCAGTTTGTTAAAGCATCGTGCAAAAACTACTAAATCGATTTGAATGGGCCTTTTACAAGGTGATGTTCAAGGTTCAAGCCGATATCTAGACAACCTTTACTTTTTATCAAATATTATCTATATAACTTAAAAACCAATTATTGACGCTCAGGCAGTAAAAACAGAGTACGGGACTTAAAAACTGATGAATAGAAATGGTAGAGAATGTCACACTTATTCAGCTTAAAGACCTGAAATATAAATTACGTTCGTTATGTTTGTGTCAGTCAAAAGGTACTTTTTTGATGCAAATATAACACCTTTATATAACAAAATATTTAATACACGAACGAATAGTAATAAACAAGGAAGAAAGCACCGGAAATCTAATTATGTATTAGTTTTCTCAGACATTCACCGACAAAGTTACCATGCGTCGACCTTTATTGTGGTTACCAATTAGTAAAATTAGTTTATAAGTCACTAATTGGTTTAATCACCTTGAAACAATCGTAGCTTTACGTTCCTGTTACAAGCGTTTATAGAGTTATATAAATTAATACGTGTGGGGCTTAGTGAAAAAAGAGTGGATCCGTATTATAAGGGCCCATACATACTTATATTGTAGAAATATTTATGGTCAAACTATTTACAAATATCAAATTAATTTTTTTCCCTAGTACACATTTTACAGGCCATAAAAATATTGTGGATTCCCCAAAAAGAGATTTCGAAAAATCTAATCAGTTTACCTACCATATTACATAGGGCGCACAATTGCCTAAAATTTAAGCGAACAAAACTATATTCGAACGCACAGAAGTAAAATTCCATAGATATTTATCTATAGGTTCAATTAAATCATAGATCCAAAAAGCAATACTTTACGAAAAAATAATATACGCGTAGGAAGTCAACGCAAATGTTTATTTATAACGAATTTAGTTACACATAGGTTCGCGGCATGTAAAATAATGATTACTATTAATGTTACGTGACGTAAACTTCAGCCACAAAATATTTCAAATAAATATAAAGGCTAGAATTTAGTTACACACAGATTCGCTGAATGTAAAATAATGATTACTATTAATGTTATGTGACGTAAACTTCAGTCACAAAATATTTCAAATAAATATAAAGGTTAGAATTTAGTTACACACAGATTCGCTGAATGTAAAATAATGATTACTATTAATGTTATGTGACGTAAACTTCAGTCACAAAATATTTCAAATAAATATAAAGGTTAGAATTTAGTTACACACAGGTTCGATGCATATAAAATAATGATTACTATTAATGTTATGTGACGTAAACTTCAGCCACAAAATATTTCAAATAAATATAAAGGCTAGAATTTAGTTACACATAGGTTCACTGCATGTAAAATAATGATTAATAGTAATGTTATGTGACGTAAACTTCAGCCACAAAATATTTCAAATAAATATAAAGGCTAGACTTTAGTTACACACAGGTTCGCTGCATGTAAAATAATGATTAATAGTAATGTTATGTGACGTAAACTTCAGCCACAAAATATTTCAAATAAATATAAAGGCTAGACTTTAGTTACACACAAGTTCGCTGCATGTAAAATAATGATTAATAGTAATGTTATGTGACGTAAACTTCAGTCACAAAATATTTCAAATAAATATAAAGGCTAGAATTTAGTTACACACAGATTCGCTGAATGTAAAATAATGATTACTATTAATGTTATGTGACGTAAACTTCAGTCACAAAATATTTCAAATAAATATAAAGACTACTTGTAATAGACGTACAAAAAATAATATTTCAGGATATGGATTCAAAAATTATTTTCACAGGTAAAAATAGTCAAATAAATTCATTTAAATCATATTTTAAATTTCAACATTCGTTTCAATGAATATCGCAGACAGTATTATAGAAACGTTTATTCCGAGATTCGAATCTAATGCTTTAGAGTTCAGAGTCCAAGATTCGAATCCGGTGCTTTACCCCTGCACCAATGACTCACTAATAAATTAATTGGCAGATGACGTTAGAACTGCGTCATATACCAGTGAAAGTTTATGAAACTACGCCTCCGTTTCTTTTTTACCAATGCAAAAGAAGTTTCACGTCAATAAAAATTAATTTAAATCCGTTAGGGTAGTTGTCGCATCACAGTAAGATCAAAGTTATTTTAAATTGATTAATTGCAAATTAATTTCTTTTCGAAATGTTAATATAATGTCATTTTACATTAACTTAGTTTTTTAGATAAATCGTTTTTTAAAATAAAAGTGTGGAGAAACTACTACTTTTCCTTTAAAATTAATTGTACAATTTTTGGGTGCAATTTTTACCTAAACTAAAAAGTAAACAGGTTTTTCAATATTTTAATAAAACATCATTTTACATTGACTTAGTTTTTTAGTGTGGTAAAATTACTACTTTTTAATATACTTGTAATGTTAGTTCTATAATTTTGAGAGCAATTTTTACGAAAACTAAACGGTAAATATTTTTTTTTAATTTTAAGTATAACATCGTTTTATATTAATTCAGTTTATTAGAGAAAACGCTCGATGCGTTTTTTATATAAAATGAAAAGTGTGGTGAAATTACTACTCTTCATGTAATGCTAATTGCACAATTTTCGAGAGAGATTTTTACCAAAACTAAACTGAAACTAATTTATAAATTTTAAAATTAATTAGATATTTATAGTTTGAATAATATATGAACAATTCAGCGAATTTCGTCGACAAAGCGACACGACAACTACCTTAAAAGTATGCACTAGTACACGTCGCAACGCGAAATGCTGTTAGAGGATGAAGCATCGAGATTTAAATATTTGGCTATCATAGCCTGCTGACTATAGACTGTCCAGGAAGCACTTATCATCCGAGAGAAAGCAATCATTTTGTCTATTATGCATAATATCCGGTGGCAGTATCAACTCTTCTGGCTTAGCCTTCAAACCCTATCGCTATGCACAAGCGCGCTCGATAAGCAACAGGTGCCAATGAACCACAAACACGGAACTTGCATGGCTGTAAAAAATAAACTGTGAACTAATTTTATTGATAATTGCGTAATATCCTTTTCAAGCATTTTTGTGGACCAAGTTTCCAACAATGCACCGTGACCTTCAACCTTCACGCTCGAGAGTTGAGACGAACGCGTCAAATGGAGCGCGGCAACGCAAGAGACTTGAGGAATTGCGTCAGCTGACCGACTCTGGCTTCCTTCACTGAATACAGGGCAGCAGGGTCTTCCCTTACGTGTGGCAGTTTACTTTTACAATTGTGATTGTGTCACAGTAACAACAACAATTGTATAATTTCTTTCAGTAAAAAATATTTAAACATTTTTATACTAATTTCTTTAGTTCTTATATGTAAATTTTTAAAACAATATTTTTGCTTATATATGAAGAAAATATTACAAAAATCTAATTTGAAATTTTATACAAACAATTATTTTACTCGTTAGAAAATTCAACACGGATTCCAATTAGCTGCATTAAAAAAATACGTCGGTACACATTCTGCACAACTATTTAAAAATACATAATTCTAAACAGGTTCATAAAAACTGGCTTCTGATCACGGCTTCGATCGCGTGGTATTCGAAAAATGTGAGAAAACTTTTGTCTTTCGGAGAAATAGGTACAGATTTAAGTCAGGCCAGTTATGTGGTTGCGAGGTAAGCATAATTTATTAAGTCTGATTTTTTAAGATTGTTACAACGTTAATCTGTTCAATCTTTAATTTTGTTTAATCTTTAATTTAATTTTGTTTAATCTTTAATTTAATTTTGTTTAATCTTTAATTTAATTTTGTTTAATCTTTAATTTAATTTTGTTTAATCTTTAATTTAATTTTGTTTAATCTTTAATTTAATTTTATTTAATTATCATGTCAAACTAAACACTTTCCGCTACTTTTAAATTAATAGCACATTCAGTTTTCACCGTAATTAATGCAACACTCCACTTTTTCTTATGCGGAATCAATTTTTTTAGCGTACATGTTCACTGCCTATGCTACTGTAAAATGGTATTATTATACATAGCCTTTGAATGACTCAAAACCGAAGAAAATTCAGTGCTTGCTTGCTTTTCAAAACTGTGTAAAAATGATTATAATTATTTTATTATGATTAATTTAATTATAATTAATTAGTTGACTACCCATAACCCTCTACTCCTGTTTTTCATAAAATATCATGAAAATATAGGTTAATCAAAAATCAGTTTGGAAAACATTTTAAAAATATAAAAAATAAGTGGGTTCTGAGGTAAATTTAATGATGGGGACAAAGTAAGCACATATCTCTGTCTCATTCACTCTTGCAAATAAAATGAGCATTACTAAAAATGACGTCACAATTCAGTGTTGCCATCTTTGTCCACATGTTAAGTTTAAATTTATACCTCGGTTAATATTTATGGTTTTAGTATTTGTAATTTATGGTTATTCCATTGTACTAAAAAAAAGCTACTGCGGAGTTACACGCGCATGCCAAAAGTTCTGTGCAAAGAGTTGAATCAATTTTATTTAGTTTTTATATACTCATTCTGAGAAAAGCCAATTGAAATATTTACGGTAAAGTGTAGTGAACACGCTTGCTCCAGTTTTCAATATAGTTTTTTGTAAACGCGAGGCTAGTGCGTGAACATAATTATTTTTCCCTAATTTTCAAATTGATATGAACATTTGAGAACCTCTAAATGTGTTTTGTTTCTGTCGTGTCAAAATACGGAAGGGGAATATATTTTCATCGTCTTTCAGTACATACATACGTATTCAAAAAACGTAAAAGGATAATCTTTTCGAAAATGCCCACGGGTTAATGCTACGTAGGAAACGCCGGCCCCGAGCCTGTGGTCAAATAATGTAATTTATAGATGTCACGGTACAAAATTTCAATCTCAAAAAAGGAAAAAAACGACCATTTAACCCCTAAATATTTTTATGTTTCTCTGCCATTCTAATCATCCAATCTGCTTAGCATTTTGGGTACGTTGTATAAATTTGGACTAATTAATAAATTAATTAAAAATTCATATCACATCCCCTGTAAAGTGGTAACCCTTAATGATACACTCACCATTTTTTCCACAAATATTTCATTGCTTTTCCCACGAGGCAAATGATTTTCGTCTTAGAATTCATCATTTTACCATAGCATTAATAGCATAATTATAGAGGCATTTTTGAAGGGCTTATCCGACCATGCTTACTCCATGACCCATCTTACGTTGCCTTAATTGACTGTTAGGGTCGTTAACAATCTTCTCATTTAAAGTCATGTACATTTGTGACAAATAAATGTTATAAAGTATCAATTTGACTTTATTATAACTTAACTTAATTTCCGAAATGATTGATTTAAGCTTATTAACATTACTCTTAATATAGATATATTCCCAATATTATCTAAAAGTGTGTTAGTGTTTGGACTTTGGCGCAAAACTCCTACCTACAAGAAAAAAAACATGATATATCACAATATTCTAGGAGACTCGTTTTCTTTACGCGTTTTACAATTCCGACAAGCGATTGCGGAAAACATGACAAGAAGAATATAGATATATTCCCAATATTACCTAAAAGTGTGTTAGTGTTTGGACTTCGGCGCAAAACTTCTACCTACCAGAAAAAAACCTGATATATCACAATATTCTAGGAGACTCGTTTTCTTTACGCGTTTTACAATTCCGACAACGACTGCGGAAAACATTGCAAGAAGATGAAGTTTAAGATTCTTAACATAATCATTGGAGTTACCATATCAAAGAGCTAAAACTGAAAAGGCCACTTGCCACCATTTTCACCCGAAAACAGCGGTAAAGAACCTCTTTATGTAAGATGTTCACTGCTCTGCAGCTACAACCCCATTTCGAAAACATTATGCTGGCGTCCCTTAGCAAAGATATTAACTGTCCGTATTTATTAATTTTACAGATACAAATACATATGGTCACCCTTGTGTGATATACCCGACGTCCCTTCGCCTAGGCATTAACTGTCCGTATTTATTAATTTTGTAGTTATAAATAGATATGATCACCTTATTGACAACCGGCGTCCTTGGCGAATCCAAGGCATAACTGTCCGTATTTATTATTTTTTGCAAATACAATAAAGACACTAACTGTTTGCATTTATTAATTTTGCATATACAAATAGAAATGGTCACCCTTGTCACATATAGTTATTAGAAAAATCTCTTCATCAAGCCTGCACTATTATATTTATTCATGTAGGTAGATCTGTGTATGTAACACCTATTTAAACAAAATAATTTTTAACCGACCTCAAAAATGGAGTCACCTACATGTAGATCTGTGGATATGCACGTTATTTGGTCAGAAACTACTGAACCGATTTTGATGGTTCTTTTATCCATAGAATCTTCATATTTAAGGGAAAATTTAATAACACATTGAGGTCGGTAAGATTAAACGTCACACACTATGAGTAATCGATCACTACGGCTTAGTTAAACTTAGAGTAATTTAAATATTCACTAAACAGTATCTAACAAATCGAAAACAAATGACTATAATTTGTCATTAACGCCTTATATTGGAACCAGTACTGTCATATTTTACTGTTATAAGTATCGATTTAACTAATGTTTAATAATACATTTAAAAAATGTTTCAGTAAACAATTTAATTAGGTACATATAAAATAACCAACGTCTTTAACAAAATTTTGGAAACGTTTTCTTAATGACTGATGAAAACTTTTAATTTTGAAACACTTCGTTTTATTAAGAGATCGTTACCTCAACGTTAGTAAATTATTTAAAAATTCACTTTGTTTCGACTCTTTTGAATCGTTTGACTCTTACTCCCTAATATATGTAGCGTCCAGTGACACCGCGTTGTTGTCACGTGACAGTTACCGTTATTAGACAAATACCAGTAACGTTACATAATAATAAAAAATCTTGCATTCATTTCCATACATTCTTGAACTTTCGATAAAATGTGTATGAGGAAAATGCACTTCATGTTTTATTAACAATAAAACGTTTTATGACCTCTCCAAAAACGACGGCAACAGAGGGTAGGAACATCCTAACATTGTAGCGTATGGTGACACCACGTTATTGTGACGTGAAATTTATTAAATGCCGATGATATCATATAGTAATAAAAAATCTTACATTTATTTCGACACACCTCGAAAATTTGGCGATATTATAGGAACATGATTAAGACTGTTAACATCGTACTAAAATCTTTTACGAGTTCCCGAAATGCTGGCAACAGGGGATAAAGACATAGTAACACTGTGGCGTCGGTGATATCATGTTGTCATCACATGAAAAGTTTTAAATACCAGTGAAATAAGATAGTAATAAAAACATCTTACATTTATTTCCAAACATCCTCGAAATGTTGAGTAAATGTAGGGACATAATTAAAACTGTTTATGTTTTACAACCACTCGAAAAACGCCGACTACAAGTCGTAGGAACATCCTAACATTTTGGCGTATGGTGACACCACGTTATTGTTACGTGAAAGTTTTTAAGTGCCGGCGACATCACGTAATAAAAAAATCGTATATTTATTTCCACATATCCTCGAAATTTCGCGAAAATGTGGGGGACATGATTAAAACTACCCATATTTTTACTAAAATATATTACGACATCTCGAAAGACGCCGGCAAAATAAGGTGTAGGAATCTACAAAAGACGTACCGCGATACTAGATAAAAGATTTTTATTTACGCACACGGATGTCAAATTTATAATAAAGCTTGACATGCACGCACGCGTAGCAAACAGCGGGCCGATCCATAATTCATCGCTGAAAAGCAGAACTGCTAAGGTTTTCGGCGAAATGGGTCGTCGAGTGTTGCAACAAACGGAACGCCCATGGAAACCAGGTGCCCGGTAACACTAGTCACAGTATTTGTCCAATATTTTCATATACAGACTGTTGGTTAATCGTATGGCAAGAATTTCCTTTCGAAAACAGGAAGAAAATAACCTAAACTTTTTTTTTAATTGGGGCCTTTTATAATTCATTTTTCAATAACTAGTTTTTTTTATTTTAAACATTTCCTAAGGTGTAATTAAGAGAACCTACATAAAAAACTTAATATAAACACAGTATCACAATATAGTCGATTTTTCTTTCCGCGAAATAATACTGTATAGTATCGCTCACTATTTTAGTGCGAATAAGCAGTTCATTGTCGCGTCGTAAACCGCTTTCACAATACTTCGCGACGCCCGGTGTGCGTGCACTGCAGGACACTTAACCCTTACATTGACTTTGAAATAATGTCTTTCGAGAACGGGATAAAACACGAAAAAAATGGTTGATTGTAGTCGTCTTATTTTGACTTAGAAACCTATAGCATTCGGTTTGCTATACAAATTTAACAACATCTGTATATTTAACAAGAAAATTATTTCATTATTATTATATCGATTTAAACATATAATAAAGATTTTGATCTCAAAAAACATACACATATTATAAAACTGTAGAATTAGTATAAACGTTTTATAAAAAGGTAATTTAGGGGTACATATTAAAAATACTAGCAAAAATATTGTTTTAGGGATTTTTCTATGTATATTTATTGGTTCGCTCATGATACAAGAACAACTAGGATTCTAATGGAGTTTTAACTGTTGCAGGGCCTGCCGAACCATATAGGCTTTGATTCATTGCAATCAAACCAACTGAAAAGAAGATATGGTAATTTGAAATTTCAATACAAAGCGGAATAACTTTTATAGATGGCCTTACGCGTATTTTAAATTCAACCTTAAGGTTAACGCAATATTTTCCAACTGTTCGCGTGAACGAAGTCACGGGATAAACACGCAAGACGGTAAGTCACGGGGTCACGGAGTAAGAAACATCCGCCATATTATTACCTTTTATTAACGATGATTTCTTATAAATAATTTTTTAATCAAAATTAGTTTCTTAACCGATTCTTTACTAATTATTCTTAATCGGAATACGGTTACTTAAAAATTCTAATAGTAAAATTCTAATAATATAATAATAGTCATGAAAAAAGTTTAGGCACTGCAAATTTATATTAGGGTGCAGATTTGTGACCGACTGATAGTGATGCGACTCCAACTATCGATATCGATTCACTTCTGAATATTACTACGAATATCATGGTAAGCAGCGAGTGTTAACTACATACTTCTATTATCAACTATCGATATTTGATAATTGTAACTATATACAAACCTTGATCAAAACCTATACAGTTCAAAACTTTCTATAGCTTGAAGCCATCTCCCAACTAAGCACGATAAGCAGCGATGATGGAATGCCATACTATACTCTGAAATACTTCAAGAGCAATATCTTACAGTTAATCAAAGAATTAATTAACTGCTCAATCCCATGAGAAGTAATAGAACAACTTCTATTGCACATGTTGACCAAGTCTTTCAGCTACACAAAGCAGCAGTTTTACCAAAATGGACAGACATGGTAATGGTGCCGTTACCATTATATTAATGATCAGTGGTGGTACACATTACGTAATACCAGAAAAAAACAGTTCTACAGAAAATGCATTTAAGTTTACACACTTCAATGACATACAAATAAAGTGTGCAAAAACTAACTCACGCTTCTAAGTGAATGCAACCCGATTCGTTTCTATCAAATTCTCATTAATAACCCTGTTACTGCGGAAGTACTACATGTGACATACATTGTGACACTTCCTGAAAGCGGCAGTCCCACAAAACCAAAAACATTAATTTTATCTTTATTAGATTAAATATTATTCACATATCTAGTCATAATAAGAATATTTTTTGTTCTTTAAAAATTGTGGCCGGTCATAAGGACTTGCCTGGATAACGCGATGGATCCTGTGTCCGTCAGGCACTCTACTTTTAAATGTTTCTTGTGAGCTCGTAGAAATTAAACCAATTGAACAGGAACGGTAGTCAATAGCACATTTAGATTCGCGGATGTCTATTGCGAATAATCGAATTCGTATGTGTTGATTATGAATGTACGCATTCGCACTGACTATAATGTCTGTTACGGATTACTGTAGGTATGCGTATTCACGAATATTGAATAGGATGTATGCATTTCGCTTTCGTGCGTGTAGTTTACGAATATATGCATCCGAATAGACTAATGTCGATTACGAATAACTGTATACACATTCATTGGCGTTTATTAGACAGATATACGTATTCCGCATTCCCGAATATCGTTCACGAATATTAACATTCGTATTGACGGATAGCGATTACGAATAACTGTATATACATTCACTGGCGTTTATTAGATAGATATACGTATTCCGCATTCGCGAGTATCGTTCACGAATATTAACATTCGTATTGACGGATGTCGATTACGAATAACTGTAGAACGCATTCACTAATAGCGTAGGAAAATTAAGGAAATCAGCCGAAATAATTCGTGTAGTTTTGAAAATTGGTATAGCTATTCTTTGAGATGTCCACATAAATATACTAAAAGTCTCCGAGGGGGGGGGGGTGTGAGCCGGCGGTGGGGGAGGGGATGAAAGGTTCTTTTTTAAGATTTTTGCTCATATCACTAAAACTATTAAGAATATCATTACGATTACTGCTACAATATTTAGGAACGTTAAATTTTATACTAATTAAGTTTGATACATTTTTATTGTAGGAGTAATACTTTAGGAGATGTTCAAGACGATACAATTTAATTATTTTGAAAAATTTATTCAATGAAGAAAACGTTTTACAGATATATCGTCTTAAATAATGTCGTCAATCAAATCGACTTCAGTATGACCAGCATCGTCATCTTTTTCATCTAATTCGACAGGAGCTATATTGGTATATATTCTTAAGCAGCCATTACAAAGAAGACTGCTGTTAATGCCAACTTTTCGGCAACCGCATTTTGCAGGACAACCACTCTTGCAGCTACAAAAAATAGAATTTAAAACGGTGTCAGGAGCGGGAGGATCCATACTCCTGATTGGCTCTTCCATCGACTCCACTCTTTCAACCCCAAATTTCAAGAAGCAGTTGGTTCCCAAGCCACTCTTGTACTTGATGATGATAAACTCGAAAGGAGTGATATTTCGCTGACCCTTTAGTAGGGGCAAGAGAAGGCCGGTTTTGGGTAGAATATCATATAAAGCTGCTTTTTGAGGTTCATAGAGGATTCTTTGAATAGTGCTAATGGATAGGGAGCTAATTCGTACTCCAAATGCGATGCCAAATATCTATCGCTTTTCTTGGCAATCACAATCCTTTGAAACAATAACAATAAATCGACGACCAGTCTCGGCACCGACTTTAATAGCATTGTTCATGGCTTCCAACGATAAAACTTTGTCTTTACGTTGCAGTTTCACATCTGCGAAGTTGTTTTCAACGTTTTGTCCATTAGTTGTTTACCAAATTCTTCTGCAATGTGGCGATTTACTTTAGAGCTTCCAACTATACCTGTTGATAAGGATAGCTATACATGCACCAAGCGTAAAGCTTCTTTCCTCTTGATCCTGCGTTGACGAGACAACATCTACATCTTGATCTCCTGAAGAAAAAAATAATCCTCCCAGTGGTGAACCTTCCAGTCACCAGATCATTCTGCAGCAATGAACTGTTTCATAATTGTGACCATGTGATTTACTGGATCTATAGTGCAGCAGTAGGCCCATTTTCTTACAAAATATTAATTTCATATATCAGTTTTGATTGCAGTGAAGCCAAATGCTCACTGTCAGTAACTTTTTCTGCACTTGATAGCTCTGTTAGCGTGTCTCTTAAAAGGGTATTAATAGTTGCCTTCTCGTCATTACTTTCATCCATATTGTTTAAAATAATCTCTAATAAAATAGTATGTACTAGCAAATGCGCGCAAACTCCTCTGGCCTAAGCATGACCACTCAAAATTTGATCAACTGACTTGGGAGCAAAAATATTACATAGCAAATCCGTTAAGCCACTTTCTGCCATTATTTGGCCAATGCAACCTAGATAAGACATTAGCATGTGCAATCCACCAAGCCTCACAACAACAGTAAATCAAATGTAACGAAACATGTTTCGATTAGACACTGATCTGCGGCGTATTTTAAAGCAGAGTATATGGTGTCGTAATCAGTTGGAGGTGACGTGATGAATGGCAGAATAACTGCACTTTTATGTGTTAAGGTCTGACTTGGTTTAATACATCGCATAAAAACTGTCTTCAAGAAATGTACCACTAGAAACGTAGTGACCTGTATCATAGACACGAGACTGCGGTTCTTGCTTAATTATCATCGTGGCCGCCTTAACAATTCGTAGGCGTTCTTCGTTTTGATCTTCACATGGCGAGTTGTACCATATCTCATATTTTGAATGACTAATTAATATTCTGTCACTATATATCTTCTTAAGTTTTGACTTTACCGTCTCCACTGTTGGCTTTCTCCCATAATTTGCTCCATTAACTCGTCTAATGACATATGAGAATCTTTGTTCTCTTCCATAAAACAATGGATTTGTTCCATGGCATTGGATACATATTCTTCTTTAGGACGACCACTACTTCTCGCGGTAGTAGGTTTATGTGTCAATAAAAAGAGCTTATAACAGTCAACATGGTATATATCTTCAAGAGCAACAAGATCACCAGCGTTTATTACTCTGCGAGAAACATTATTGCCCCATTCATCTTTCTGCTTTTAGCAGCGTCTGCAACTGTAGCAGAAAAGTGTAAGCTGCTTACAGGTATACCTCACGACGACGATTTTTAGTTATTTTTTTTCTTTGGCATAGAATTCCTCATTTATTGCTTCGGTGCAGAAGAGACTTCAATTGAAATTCGAATAACTGCTGTGATGAGCGCAAGCCAGATGGTGAAGTAGAAGATGTTGATAGTGTCGGTTCTTTGAGATCAGCGATCATCGAGCTACGCCGCGTATATCTTTTCTTACAAATGCCATGAACAACGAAGCGTTCAACATTACTGGGCACGATATGTTTCCCATACTTTCTATTTTTATCTTATCAAGCGTTGAATATCTTTTTGTAACACTTCACAGCAGTCACTAGTCATGTCCATATCACAAATTGTACATTTATCTGGTCATAATGTTTGCACATTTGAATAGATATTTCAGAAAACCGAAATTGGTAAACGGTAGTTTGCAAATGAAAGAAGCGTGGATGTATGACAAGCGTTGCGAGCGCACTGGCAGGCGCGCAGCGCAGGCGGCGGCGGACGGGGTGCAGTGACTCGCGGGTTGTGGTAGCGTGCGAGGAGACGAGCAAAGTGGCGTACGTGACACACGCCAGAGCCGGTTGCTGCGGAGCGCTGAGATAAGCTAACACACAATGGAATGGAACGTACCGTCTTCTCTGCTAACAAATAGTGTTAATTTTTGCGAATTTCATCAGCTTTGTTAAATTTGACCACTTGAAGCTCATTTTGCATAATATAGCATAGTATATGACGACTCGTCGGCCCAGTCGGTAGTATGCCTGCCTTCTGCGCCACATGTTCGATTACCGTTGGGGTCAAACTAGGAAACAAACTTTTCGGAATCCACCCAGAAATCGCTGTTTGATTCTCATAGTACAAGCTTTACTTAGAGATCAGATAGTTTGTGTGATTGTCCGGTATATTTATTTATTATGTACAAAATAACTTGTATTTAAATAATGTAGAAGTAATTGTAATGCAATTTTCAAAACAATTTCATTTTATAATTTTAAACAGCTCTACCTCCTAAAGTATTACTCCTACAGTAAAAATGTGTAGAACTTAATTTTTTATAAAATTTAATGTACTTAAATATTATAAAAGTAACCGTAATGATATTCTTAATAATTTTAGACGTACGAGTAAAAATATGAAAAAAGGGACCAACCACTCCCTCCCCCACCACCGGCTCACCTGATCTTGATCAGGATACCTCAAGGAATAGCTGTGCTAATTTTCAAAACTAATCGTCAACTGATGATGTAAAGTAATCGTCAACTGATGATGATGTAATTTCAAACTGATCGTCGATTTTTAAGCTAATTGCTCACTATAACGGTGATTATGGATATACATATTTCGCACTGATAACGTTGATTATGAATAACAGTATTCGCACCTGATAATGCCGATTACGAATAAACGTACTTATTAGTTACTCGCAAGTGTTACGATGCTGATTCTAAGTTTATGTATAAACTGCTAGCTTGCGGGCGACGTATACTCAATTAAAATCGCATATAAATATACCTATCTACATGGAACATTCAAACTATGATATGCGCTAAACGCCAACCCACATACGAGTATTTCCAATAATCTCAAAGATATACTTACATATATGTACGTGTACGTAAATTTCATCCTACATTAGTGAATTTACAAATTCGAACATATTCCTTGAATCGAAGTATGAATATACGCATTCGCTTTTACGAATATACATAGATTACGCGAATTGCATTCACGAATATACACGCAAGTATTCGCAAATACAGATTACGAATTACTATATTCGCTTTCACTAATATCGATGTCAAATACACAGTGTTATTAGCCTATATCGATTCCGAATATTTCAATACTAAAATATCGTGAATTCATTACGGACGTCACTATGACGTAATATATATTTTTAGTGCTGAAAACAGGAACTCAATAAAAATGTGGTAATCACTTTAATATTTCTTTTAGTAATAGGTCGACGTACGTTGCTAGTCTCGTGTGTATTGTGGCGATTGACGGTACCAGGCGGAGCTAAGGTCTGCTACGTATATAAAGGTTCACTGGAGAATAAAAGCGATCGTTTCGTATGCATTTGTTAAGTACAGAGGAATTGTTTATACATGGTGTCCGGGAATAGACGTCGGACAAAGACGCTATTCGCTGGCTATAAAGGAATAAATTGTCGTTAAAATAAAACGTAAAACACGCACTTTTTCTAATTGAGTGCAAAAAAAATATTACACAAACTCTTTTTAAAACACCCAATACTTGCCCGCAGTGGCGATGTTTTCGCAGTCGCTCGGGTTATTTCCCCGAGCGGCGCTGAACAATGTGCGCAAGTATCGTGTGTACGAAAAAGATAACAAATAATTATGAATATTATTTTCAATTTTCTGAAAAAAGTCATCTTTTAAATAGTATTTTAACGAAAATCAACTATTTTTCAGTCAAAGAATAACGTGTTTCCTCGTCCGACACTTATTCCCGGACACCGTGTATTCATAGGTTTTTTAACCCCTGCGTGGGCCTGTGTACGTTCGTACGTGACCTTTTAGTTCTGTGAAAATTTAATCGATTTTGATTTTCAATGTAAATAAATTTCCTAGATATGACTTTAGAATATACTAAGTTTTCCGCCGTTTAATCCCTTTAGATATTATTTATATGTGTACACCTCGGAAAATACTTTGGTACAATCAAAGGAAAAGCGCGGCATGAAAAACCACGTCTTCGAAGCAAAACTTTATTCTGTAAATGTCAACTAATTAAACTTGATCTAAGAGTAGCAATTGTTTTGTCAATAACATAAAATAATTAAAAAATTATTAACATTTTAAATGTCGTGTAATTAGTTTTATGGATCCCAAATCGAATGCGAAGGTTACTTATACATTTTTAATATCGTATTTAATTTTATAATAACACATAATATTTGTTTAAATTTTTCTTTACAAGGTCTAAAAAATGACCTAAACAGAATGTATATTATATAAATTAATTTCAATAAACATTTATCGATCACTTATATCGTACAAACGAAATGTTTTACATCGACCTGTATAAACGTTAAACATTTCCAGAGTAAATCGTTAATGTACGTACTTTTTGTCGGTGTTTATCAATGAAACACTGATGAGTTTCATTCATTTGTACTGCGTTCAATAACACATGACCCTATCCTATCGCCATCTATCGGTCAATTTATGTAAGATTAGTTTATATACATTTTATGAAATTCACTGAAATGAATGTTGAAATTTGCACTACAGACGGCAGATGGCACTATTATTTTCGTAACTTTAAAAATAACTTTTGGGCTAACATCCTGAAATAATACAAGTGTCAACGTTCAAGTCATCTTGAGTTTTTGTGATTTTGCTCGAATCTATGTAACTTCTCCAGCCGCATAAGTTTCATTCCAGATCTAGCCCAAACTAAAACGTTTGGAAAAATCAAGCAAAAGCGCAATGTACAATTACACACAGCACCACCTATGAATGGTTTACTCAAATTCGTAATCGGTCATTAGCTATAAAATTTTCAAATCGACGTTAAAAATGCATTTGGAATTTTCGGCGATTTCTAAAAGCTAAAACAATTCTTAGGGTTCCGTGCCTCAAAAGGAAAAAAAACCCTTATAGGATATCACTTCATTGTCCGTCTGTATGTCTCTCCGTTTGTCTGTCAGTCGGTCAAGAGCCTCTTTCTCAGGAACGTATCAAATTGAAATTAATATCAAATACTTAGGTCTACGGTCCCTTGGAGCTGTAAAAAAATCAAGCTATTAAGTCAACGCAATCAATCAAAATACGGCCATTTATGTCTCATATTTTGACAGTCGTAAATAAATCAAAACCTATAGGGTACCTTCCCGGTGACCTAGAACCATGAAATTTGGCAATTTGCAAGGTCTCACAGCACAAGTAAAGGAAAAAACCCGAAAATCTTAATTTGTAGTTATGTCACATAACAAAAATGTTTTTTTTTAAATATGCGCCTGTCAAAAATACAGCAGGCAATATATTTACTTTGTGAAGTTTAAATTTTATACATATTTTATTAGAAATGTTATGTACCCTTAAATATCTATAAGTTCCTAAATTTACGGGACTCTTGTAGTGAGAGCTTTACTCTTGATTAATATGTTTTTATTTTTAAATTTTACACGCGCGTTTCAGTAATTTAGAAAGTTGCTAAAAAGGCATAACACTTCGAAGAAACATGAATATTCCGTCAGTACACGAAGTAATCGCGTTGCAGGCTTTCGCTGTACAATGAATACCATTTTGGATGAAGCCACTGACATTTATTTTACTAGTACGCTAATAAGAGGTCACGGGTGAAACGCACTGTAGCATACAGACATTACGTATTCCTGGTCTCTATTATGCCTCATTTAGATTATCGGCGAACAATTCGACCACGATCCGTTCATACATTCGTGGAGAGTACCGAATACACCCGAATAAGTTGTTTACATATTCGTATTCGTGCTTATTTGTCTGTACTCGGCGGATATCCAAATGAGCATTAGATCTTGCTGCGAGTATGTATAATGTCTAATCGACTTGTCAATATCCTGTTATGTTCCTTGAATTCTATGGTTTCGCACGGCGATTGTTTATGGGTAGACCACAGTGCGTTTCACCATAAGTTGGTTGGGCTTCAAAGTGATAATTTTATTTTCTTTTTGACGTGATAACGATTAATAAATCGATTAACACCGGCTGCACGCATGAAAAAGTGTCACGTTCCGCCTGAGCCTGAGCGTGCATGCGAGAGCGCGGAACAAGTGATAGAGAGGCACGATCGGCCCAAGCGTCGGAATTTATCTCTCTTCTCGCGTGACGTCAGAGCTAGCAGTTCGAATAATTCTGCTACTGGAACGCCGCCACGCGAGCTTCTTCGAGAACTTCTACAATAAGATTTTAAATATAACACATGTATAAGTTGTAAATAAATTGTTTATAGCACATTGTTACTTGTAATTAATCTGTATAATTTAAGTAAAAAAATATTTTAATTAACGATTGTAAATAAATGTTAATTTATCGAAAAGATTATAATTTTCAATTAACTCCTTCTTTGTATTTTACAAAATAATAATAATTCAGTGATAATAATTCAATTTAATTCATAAAAGTATGCTATTTTTCATCCATGTTTCTTTATGACGTTATCACGAAAAACTATCGTCCGTAAACCAACTTTACAACCAATTTTTTTTTGTGACTGTACCTCGAAAAAAAACGAAGCCTTTGTAAGGTTTCTTTTATCATTCATCCGTCCATCTGTCGCATCCTTTTTTGTCAGAAACAATTTAGAAAGGTAAAATTTTGGCATAATTGCAGACCCGCATATTTGGTAATATGTAAAAAGTTTAGTAAAAAAAATTGTTTTAGCCGTGGGGTATTCATTTAAAGGGCCATTTATGAGGATTCCGAATAAAAATTTTTATGAATTTTATTTAATGTAGTTACGTAATGTTAGTTTGTAGACGTTTTGCTAAAAATATAACAATTACCACGCTCTCCTCCCCTCTCCCATTAATCAAACTGCCTAATATTAAAAAAAACAATGTCACTAGAAGATTTATCTAAAATTCCCAGATAACTATAACAATGACTTTACATCTCATATTTTTTCAGAAATTCATGACTTTTTTTCGTACATATGTAAATTATATACCGGGTGATATATTAACATTTTGAAAAATAATATTCATCAAAAGTTTAATTAATAAGTACTCATAAAAGATTTGAACTTCTATATATATAAATGTATTTAAACTTTTGTTTGTACCCAAATGTTCGTAAGCACGAAAGCCTTTAAAACTCGAGTTCTAATCGGACTTACAACTTTTTATTTTGGATCTTTATTTCTATCCGAAATTCCTTTACTAATACAAATTTGACGTAGTCTATAAAGTAACTTGTTGAACAATACCTATTTTGAGTCAACGGGTTCGGTAGAGGCAAATTCGTTAATTAACTTCGCTCAAAATGTACGCCCGAACAATATTACATCAAAGCGTTCACAGGCGTGTACTGATGGAGTTCTATACCTGCTTTAGTACGCAGGTATTGATTTTAGTACTCTATTTATAGTTTGATACACCAAGCTTTATTCAATAATCGTTGAGAGTCGGTAAAAAGAGGTGTCACTCCATAGCTATACCTCTAAATCTGTACACCGGTTTCGTCTGCATGTAATAGATGGTAGATGTATAGCGACCGGATGGAGCACCGTGTCTAGATTGACAACGTAATCAGAAATAATACTGTCTACCTTATAGTTACTTTCGATGTAAGTTTGTAAGGAAGGATTTGAAAATATACCCTAATAGAAAATAATATTGACGTCCGTGTAGAATTGGCGTGAAACTAAAAAAAAACCATAAGTTTATTGCTAAACAGATTGGTATAGGCACCTTCAAAGACTGACGTTTTGATTAAAATAACAGAAAAGAGTGTAAGTACTATCTATATTATAAAGATTTCTATTTTCAACCTAAGATTGTAGCGAAAAATTTAAACTTTTACACCGTTAGACAATAATTTAGACGTCCATTTAGAATTGGCGTGAAACTCAAAAAAAACATAAGTTTATTCCTGTGCAGATTGGTAAGGGCGCCTAAGTTTTGGAATATTGACGTTTCGATTAAAATAACAGAAAAGAGTGTAAATACTATCTCCATTATAATTATTTCTAGTTTCAACGTAAGATTGCAACCAAAAATTTGAACTTTTACACTTTTAGAAAATTATATAAACGTTCGTTTAGAATTTACCTTAGAAAACCCTAATTTACCATACAAAAACTTAGAACCCCATTTCACCTAAGAAGTAAAGTTTTTATGAAAAAAAAAATGAAATTAACTCGAAACTTCGTAGAAGCACATTCAAGAAATAAATATTAAACACATGTTTCACAGTTTTTTTTTAGAAATCATCCCGAAGACATGAAATGGGGTTAAAAAATTCGTATGAAAAAAACGGATGGCCATATTAACCCGAAACTTCGTAAAACGCTGCAAGAAATAAACATTTAAATACACGTTTTACAGCCTTTCTTGGAAATTATCCCAAAGAAGTGAAATGCGGTTCAAGATTTGTAATAAAAGTTTCGAATGAATATGGCCAACTGATACATATTAAATATGGCCAACTGCAACATTAAAATAATTATCAGACACAATCCACGATGACGAAATTTTATACGCAAAGTCTAAAATCCGAAACAAAAAATAATCGAACTGTATTAAAACAGTTTTACGCACGTAATCCAGGACGTTCTGAGGCTTGACCTTGGCACCGCCATACGCGCCCTTATAATGTTAGTTGGCTCGAACTCGCGTCGATTCGTGCGCGATTCGACTGAGCGTGTACTCACTCTGCACGAGCGCGTGTACAAGTGGGCCGCAATGAGTACATGCGCACCGATTCGAATGTACGGGGATGTTTAATTGTTTATAGATCGTAATATTTTTTTCAAAATAAAATTTAACTAGTTTTTTCATAACTTTAACACTGCGAATGGGTTGTATTTATGACTGAGGTCAACTTTAGTTCTAGGTATAAAACGAATAAAAATCACCGTGTATAGTCATGGCAGATAGTTTATTTTCAAAAGAACATATGACTTGAAAAAGTTTAACGAAATTGTTGGAACCATTTTTTTGATTGTACGTTATTCGCTTTCAATGTGTTATCAAACTGTTATCAATATATTTTGTCATGTATCATACAATAATCTTTGTAACTGTTTTGACACAGAATACGTCGACAAAAATTCGTATTCCAAAAATGTTTATACCAGATTTTATTTCATTAATACTTAAATGTAGAAGCTAGTAAAAATATAATAACCGATTTTAAGAGAGAATATTTCAGACAATAAACTAAAGTAGAGTTTAACATTGGACAATGCAGTAGTAAGCGATGCCCACGGCTGTCATGCTGTGACATCCGTGACTACATTTATCGATAGCGTAATAATATTTGTGAGAAAACTTGTTTGTAGTATCGGTCAGCAAGACCAACTTCAGCCTAAAATAAGCCATTCTCTGACAATATGTTATTCTCTGCACAAGATTCTGTAAACAAGCAGAAAATATAATAAATCTCTTAAGCCCATAGCCTGCTCGTTCACTCACCTGTAATGCTCACCCGACAGCCGCGTGACCTACATATCTACGTGTGAAAGACCTACGACCAAGGCTTTGACAACACAGCCCTCAACCTTTTCTTTGGTTGATCATAAATTCCTAGTCATATGTATATACCATTATTGGATACAGTTGACCCACTGTGAAGTGACTGGCTGTTGTCAAATAATACGTGCAAAATTATCAAGAAAAAGGTCATTAAGTTGGGATTCGGGTTTTTTTACAACTTTCCATAGCGTATTTCTCGGAACACATGTGAGATACGTACAAAGTAATTTAATTTTAATTTAAAGTCATGCATATTTTTCAAGTGAAAACTTCTTTAGACGTACTGAGCAGTGAACGAAACTGAGCAATCACGCTCGGATCGGTGACGCTGAATCGGGTAAACTCGACTCCTTTTGGCATGAATCTAAAGTATTTAAATCTAAAATATTTATAACATATTTCAGTTTCCATTAACCTACTGTTTCATTCGTACGGGTGAACTCTGTTCCATTCGGCATTGGCCAAACGATTTCACTGTCTAACACGGGGTGAATCTAACATATAACATCAATGTAATTATATATATATATATATATATATATATATATATATATATATATATATGCAATTATATATATATATATATATATATATATATATATATATATAAACAAAAATTTGTATTTATATTAAAAAACTCAATTTCTTTTTTTCTTTACATAACATAACCACTTTTTTTTTTTGTAATAAATCATTTTTGATACTTAATTATTGTGTTTTCCCGATATATTTTCCTATTTAAATGAACTCGACACGAAAATTTCGTTACAATCATATTTGCGAAATAAAACAATTAAAATTTTAAAAAATGTGTTTTGAAAAACATGCGTATAGCTACACATCAATAATTCACAGGTACATACATCACTAAATCACTTTCGCCACACAGGTTGTCTATAGGCTACTCAGTCGTTTCAGGCGCTGGAATAGCTCTTCTCGCATTTGCTTTGTCGCAGTAAAATATGCGATAAATAATATAGTGCGCTGCGGGCGATTAAAATAAAAGAGACAAAAAGCAAACAGCGAGGAATAGATTGCTTGCGGGGGCATTGCGTTATATTTAGATTGGCGTGCGCATCGTGCGATGCTTGGGGGCGCGGGCATTGTGCGCGCTGCGTTTTATCGTCCGAGACACGGCTTCCATATAAGTGACAAGTGACACGAAGGTTTCTCACTCTGTCATGTTCGATGTTCATTCAAATTTAAGCCACCCCTCCCCCACCGTATATAATCCAAATTATCGCTATCCAGAATTAAGGGGCGTTATCTTTATAAATTCTGACTAATATTATAAATTTGAGACTTTTTGTTTGTTTGTTACTTGATCACTCCTTAAGAAAGAGACAAAATTTTGCACGCGAATATAATATGTTAGGAAGAACTAACATAGATTATTTACCCGCGAATAACAGGCAGTTTCTTAAGAAATGAAAACATTTCTTAAAACTTCGTTTGGTAGTGCTGCTCTGCTTCAAAAACTTGTTCATTAAATCATCAATTACCGGTAATCAAAATTTCACGAAGACGCAGGTAACAGCCAGTATTAAACACGTAAAATTTCAGGCGTTTTTTGCTTATATAAATAGAAGTAATAGAAACTGTAAACCATTAAATAATTTCATTAAAATTAAACATTATCCGATAGATTCCTGACTATTATCATTTAGATAAATTTCAACTTAATTAATTCAGTCATTAGTAAAGCCGCCGATTTTCAATTGGTATATAATTAGAAGTAATATAAATTGTAAACCATTAAATAATTTCATTAAAATTAAACAATATTTTTCGATAGATTCCTGATCATTTAGATAAGTTTCAACTTAATTAATTTTTCATTAGTAAAGCCGCCGAATTTCAATTGGTATATAATTAGAAATAATAGAAATTGTATTACCTTTAAATAATTTCATTAAAAGTAAACAATATTATCCAATAGATTCCTGATCATTTAGATAAGTTTCAACTTAATTAATTCAGTCATTATTAAACCGCCGAATTTCAATTGGTATATAATTAGAAATAATAGAAATTGTATTAACTTTAAATAATTTCATTAAAAGTAAACAATATTATCCAATAGATTCCTGATCATTTAGATAAGTTTCAACTTAATTAATTCAGTCATTATTAAACCGCCGAATTTCAATTGGTATATAATTAGAAATAATAGAAATTGTATTAACTTTAAATAATTTCATTAAAAGTAAACAATATTATCCAATAGATTCCTGATCATTTAGATAAGTTTCAACTTAATTAATTCAGTCATTATTAAACCGCCGAATTTCAATTGGTATATAATTAGAAATAATAGAAATTGTATTACCTTTAAATAATTTCATTAAAAGTAAACAACATTATCCAATAGATTCCTGATCATTTAGATAAGGTTCAACTTAATTAATTCAGTCATTAGTAAAGCCGCCGAATTTCAATTGGTATATAATTAGAAATAATAGAAATTGTATTACCTTTAAATAATTTCATTAAAAGTAAACAATATTATCCAATAGATTCCTGATCATTTAGATAGTTTCAACTTAACTGATTCAGTCATTAGTAAAGTCGCCGAATTTCAATTGGCAGCACAAGCACGTGGTGTGATAGGTGTTGCTATGGAATTGGATTGACTAATAAGTTTTTAACTCCGAGTTAATATCAACAAATTTTATTAAAAATTTATATATTACACTAAATATAATTTAAGTATGCGCCATTATTATCAACTATTTGTCGCCATCTAGTTGGCAGTGACAAATATGCCTTTCTTGTAAAATTCCGGTGACTGATTCAGAAAACTGCGAGGTCGTTTTGGAGATCTTCTTTAACGTCGAATTTTTTGTCACATAAATGGGAACCCTGAATAAATTGGTAATCAGAGGGCGCAAAATCCGGCGAATATCGTCGGCGAATAACAGATCAAATAAAGGCGGTTTCTCCGACACACAGCCATTGACGTTTGCGTGTATGAATAACGTATTTAACCCACTTCTCATCTCTAGTTACTAACTGATTCAGTCAGTCGAAGTTACGTTTCAATGCCAAAAACTATTGACAAGTATCAACTCTGAACTGAAGGTGATATGATGACAACGTGGGGTATATCGTGGGGTATCCACACACCATATTTTGGAACTTTTCCCAATTCGTCCAAATGTGTTTCTACGGTGCCATGACTGCAGTGTAGCTCGCTTATCGCCAATTGACGAGTCGTCAGTCGAGTATCCTCTTCAATTAGGCGTCGTAATCATTAAACGTTCAATTCAACAGGACGTCCGGTACGGGGTTCGTCCTCATTCCTGAACTTTCTGAACCAAATCTTTACCGTCGCGTAAGACACCGTGGACTCGCCCATCGCATGACATATATTATTTGTGGCAGTCTTTGCATCGTGAGCCAGATGAAACTCGTAAAGTAATAGAATCCGTATTTGATATCGATTTCAATCCATTATCTCTATGTAATTCACTTAAAGCTTCGGAGCTGACTGTTGTCAACTTAGTGTACTTTGGCCTATTTGTACCCTGCAGTAAAACCTTCTAGAAGTCCTGAGAATCTTTCTAGGAAAGTCCCGAAGTAATGGCTAAAAACTTACTAGCCAATCTAATACATAATTTGTATACAAAGAACATGGTACGTGCCAGATGACTTGCCAGATCTGGGATCGTGTTTATTAGACGAGCATCCAGCCTAACGGAGCAGGGTTAATAAAGAATTTTTCCTTCTAGTTTAAAGTTTAAGAAATTTGCTGTTTTTCATGTAATTTTAATGTATTTACAGTCTCGTAACATAAATATCCTTAATATGCCCGTATAAACTCTGGTAAACATAAAGTTATGATTGCTGAAAAGAATAAACGCAAAATGATGTGTGAATAAGGATAGGAAAGGTTGTTAGAGGGATGAATTGGGTATTTGACAAAATTTTTTTTATTTCATTAATCACAATTTCAAGGTACAAGCTGATGAAGAGCGATATTTTTTTAATAATCTTAAAAACTGACCGAGCTATAAAAATTTAAATTTAACCTTTAGAGAAGGACGGCAATACTGTGTTGTGAGGTCATTTTTAATATTGCACATTATATCCTACGAGAGGAAATACCCAACTCTGTCGGGTGTGAGAGGAAATACCAATCCCTGAGACAGGGTATACCCAACTCTATCCGTAAATTCAAATTGAGAAGCCTACAACTGGCTTATTTTTCAATCAATTGATTTTTTCAAGACTGGTTTTTAGTTAACTTATATTTCACAATATTGTACGAAAAATACAAAAATTTAGAATGAGTCAACTACCGTATTGTTTAATCAAGAGACAGAAGGAGAAATGATGCAAAACGACTTCTAAAAAGTCTGTCACATATACACCAAAGACAGTATGAGAAAATGAATAAAACAGTTTGTTAGTGCTACAAGTTAGTCTTTTTATTTATTATATTCGTTTTCTCTAGTCGTTCCTGGAATCTCGAGGAACGCGACTACTTCCAGTGCCAATCAACTCTTTCTACACAGGTCATACACAGCTGCTTGTGTCACATTGTTGGTATATTCAGCTCTTGATAACTGATCAGATCATCGCTTAAACTTAATCTCTTGGTCTTTTACTGTGGACTTTTCGGGTCTGTCCAAGTTGCCAGCGTTTCTACAGGATATGTGGCAGAAATATTGGGGCATCCAGCATCGATAAACTGCTAATAGTCTAGATTTAATTTTGAAATGCAAGACCTTTAGAATTGGTATATTCAAATCTTATAATCTATATTCCTTAAAATCGATATGGGCTGATCGCAACATTCAGCACCAGCACTACATATCAAACGCGTCCTTTTTATTCATGTGTACACATTCGTCTTCGTAATTAAAATGTTATTCATTCGTTATTATTGGCAACATAAAAATTAAACGTTGAAACATGTGCAAAGTATGAAAAGTGATTTTTTAAAAATTCTAGTGTAAAAAAATGTATAGCAACCTTGTGGAAATTTATTTCAAAAACATCTACAATTCACAGATTCCAAAAAGGTAATATTGATACAATTAATTCTGTAAATATTCAAAAAATACCTGCTTTATTAAAAAAGCTCCACATTTACAGAAATGCTTACGATCAAAACAACAGCTTACCAGAATTGTTTCAGTTATCTCTTTTCCACTCGTGTGGTCTTTGTATTGTTCTCGATCGTCAAGCCTTCCCGACCCCCTCTACTTCTTCCCTCAACCACTTTGCTTCTTTAGTGACTTGCTTATATCGCTCGGAGGTAACAACATGGTTTTTGCTATTTTTTCCCCTAGTACGTTTGTGCTTGTGATTTGGATATTTTTTGGCTACATTGCAAAATGCCTCAGACCTACACTGCTCGTGAATATGCACAAATGTTTTTAATTTACGAGCTATGTGATAGGAATGCTCGGCAAGCCGCACGTACATATCGCGAGCGCTACTCTGATGGCGAAGACTATCCCGATTACAGAGTCTTTCTTCGTGTAAATCCTGGAAATGTAATTCCTGAAGGAAGACCTAGAAATGTTGATGAGCGCGTCAAGTGTTGGCCGAAGTGGAAGAAGCTCTTTCTACTAGTGTTCGGCGGATTTCTCGACGTGCTGGTGTCGCAAAAAGTACAGTACACCGCATTTTAAGAATAATTTGTACCCGTTCCATGTACAACGAATGCTAGCACTGCTACCTACTGACTATCAACGACGAATAGATTTTTATCGGAAGATGCTGCGTCGATGCAGGCAAGATCCGTTTTTTTTTAAATTCAACCTTATGAAGCGATGAACGATATTTTGAAAGAATAGGAGTATGTAATATGCACAATTTACACCAATGGGCCGTCGAGAATCTCCGCATAGTAAGGCAAGGTAGATTTCAACATCAATTCGAGTCAATTTGTGAGCTGGAATCCTGGATGGCAACATTATCGGTCCATTTGAACTCACACCGAGGCTTAATGGAGTTCATTACGTACGGTTTTTGAGACGAACTTGGAAATCTGTTGAATGAAATACCACAAGATGTACGTGACAGGATGTGGCTACAGCACGATGGTGCTCTGGCCCACTTTTTGCGACAAGTAACTTAATACTTAAATGCAAATTACCCAAATCGATGGACAGGACGTGGCAGTACAACTGCATTGCCACCACGTTCGCCAGACCTCAATCCATTGGACTACTTTCTATGGGGATATTTCATGGAGGCGGTCTATGAGACTACTAATGATAAAGAACAACAATTAAGACAAAAATTACACTATGTGTCTGAAGTGGTAAAAAACAATGTAAGGGCCTTACGAAGTTAAGAAGATATTATGCAAGAAGATGCTGTTTATGCATAAAAGCTAGGGGAAGGCATTTTGAGCATTTACTGTAATAAAAAAAACATAATAAATGCGGTATGATCATAAATACTACACTTGTTTTATTTTACAATGACCGAAAAAAATGATCAATGGTACGGGTGTAGGAATAAAAACATGTTATGAAATGACTTAGTACCAGACAATTATACTTTTTTGGAATCTGTGTGAATTGTAGATGTTTTTGAAATAAAGTTCCGCAAGGTTGCCATACATTTTTTTTATACTAGCATTGTTCAAAAATCACTTTTCATGTTTTATAATTTAAAAAACGCACATGTTTCACTGTTTAGTTTTTATGTTGCCAATAAAAACGAATGAATAACATTATAATTAGGAAGACGAATGTTCTTTTAAAGATCTTGGACAAAAAAGCAGAAATAGTAATACTACATAATAAATTGATTTTTCATACGCAGTAACAAAAATTTTTAAAAAATTTAAAAAATCACATCTCTAAAACTATTAAGTCTAGGATAATCAAAATTATTGTTTCGTATGTGTAACAACTCCCTCTATCACCGATATTTCGTTGGTCCACTCCTTACGGGACATCTATAAATGTATGTTTGTGTATATATGACAATATAAATACATATTTGTTTTTATTTTTATCCGATTAAAATAGAGGAACGGTTATGAATTTCACAGGCGGTGTATGTATGTATGCACGTATGTATGTACAGGGTCGGACTTGGCCGGGAGGGTCCGGGTGGCTGCCCAAAAGCCTAGGATAAGGGTAGATAGGATACTATCGGATAATAATGAAATATCCATTTTCAGTGAAATATATTATTAGATAAATATAGTTCTTAAAAAGTACTTAAAAACCTCGTCGAGTGCCCTAAAAATCGATTAATTCATTTAGAAGGTATTGCCATAAAAAGTTTTCAAAAAAGTGCCTCTGTAAATTAACTTGCAAATATCTTGATGGAGCAATATTTTTGGATAGACATTATTTCTTGTACAAAAAAACAGCATCGAATGCCCCAATTCAGCTAGTTACTCGGTAAATATTGTTTTTCGAAAACATAAAAAAGCGCCATTATTATTTTTTGAACTCAAGGATCTCGAAAATGAACAAAAAAGCATATATTTGAGCTCGAAGACCTCAATAATTACAACAAGAAATACTTTTGAGCGCTTTGAGTTCGAAAATAGCGGGTATTTCAGAGATGACCTCAGGGTCAACCATTTTTACTTTTCATCTCTCTCTAAGTATGTACGAACCATACAATTCGTCAGCCAAGGGTAAGTAAGGTCAGGGGCCCGCCCAGGCTAGGGCCCGGCTGGCCAACGCCACCTCGACTCTATGTCCAGTCCGACTCTGTGTATGTACGTATGTGCATGTGTAAGTTTGTTCCCTCGTTTAATCTAAACTACTAAAGCGATTTCAACAAATGAGGTGTCCTTAGGATCGTCATGATCCAGAAAATGTACCAGGGTATATAACGTAATGAATTTCACAGGCTATGTATATATGTGTATATATATATATATATATATATATATATATATATATATATATATATACATATAGTCGGGTTTTAGTTTGCTTAATAACTGCAATGCCGTCACTATTAATTAGACTTTAAGGCTATGCATATACTTCAGGAGGAATAAGAGAAATGCATAATTTAAAAAAAATAAAAATACACTTTTATGACCCACGGGCTCATTTTATTTGTCTCAAAAGAAGCGTTTTTTTACTAAAAACGATAATTTCACGCCCTCACCTCTAACGGGGTAATATTTTAATTACCAGGAAAACAAATTCTATTTCTGAATCAGAAGTCCTATAATTCTACCAGGAAAACAAATTCTATTCCTGAATAAGAAGTCCTGTAATCCTATGTTTATACCATGTGGCAGACTTTACGTACAAACAATTTTACGGATATCGGTTAAGAGTGTGAAAGCGAGACTAACAAACTGTTCATTGCATTTATAATAATATTATTACTTAGAGTAAGAACTCATGCCATGTTTCCTCGTCTATCTAAACCCGATTTCCTTCAAAACGTGTGAAGCTGCAGAAACCTATAATATTTTTAACTAGTATAAAATTTAATCAAAAACTGATTTTTATAGCTCAAGATTTAGGACAACAAAAAAAGTAATGTCTGCTTCAAATAGTGTTCATATGTTTACCTTCATTCTATCAGAGTTATTTGCTAACAATTATATTAAGAAGCATCTAAAGATACTTGCTTGCCTCTTACCTAGGAAAAAAATATTAATCGAAATCCTGAGCTTTTCTGGAGATGATGATGAAAATGTTTTTCCTAAGTAGTCTTTGCCAGAAAAAGAATTGGTGTGGGGCGGCTGTGGTGTGGGGGTTAATTCCACTGACACTCTAAATTTGGACGTCCAGAGATTTAACTCAAAAAATAGTATATTTTTTATATGGTGAACTCAATATTTTATTTATTAACACAAATTAAACACTGACAACTGGTGCTCGATCTGTATAAATAAATCTTTTGCTTTGAGCCCAAAACCTGGAAGTAAACTCCGCCACCATAATAAAAAAAATCCACTCGAGCGAAGCCGCGGACACAAGATAATATTTAATGTTTAACGAAAGAGAACATGCTAAAGCCATACCAGCTGGCCACATACATATAATCGATCGACCCATATATGAAGTATCATCGTTCTAGAACTTTCAAAAAAATTATAAACTTTAAAAATTATAAAAAAACAGAAGCCGCCACTTTCCGAATCCAAAAAATTAAAAAGTAAAAATACAATTAATAAAATATTAAAAATCACTGTTACAAAAATCACTGTTATAAAAAAAAATTAAAAATCACTGATATAAAAAAAATATTAAAAATCACTGTTATAAAAAAATATTAAAAATCACTGTTATAAAAAAATATTAAAAACCACGGTTATACAAAAATATTAAAAATCACTGTTATAAAAAAGTATTAAAAATCACTGTTATAAAAAAATATTAAAAATCAGTTATAAAAAATATTAAAAATCACTGTTATAAAAAAATATTAAAAATCACTGTTATAAACAAAATATTAAAAATCACTGTTATAAACAAAATATTAAAAATCACTGTTATAAAAAAATATTAAAAACCACTGTTATAAAAAAATATTAAAAATCACTGTTATAAAAAAATAGCTAAATTAATGCAATTTTACGACTATAAAGCATTATCGATGATTCTCTATAATATTTAAAATCCCCAGAATTCTATTGATATAAAGACACTGAAAGTACTCTTCAATTAACAGAATAGACACGAAAAAATATCTGGCTTGGACGTAAGCAGAAGTGAAATACAATCAAATGTGAAAAAACATGTTCAGTATTGCAGACAATGTGAAATTGAACAGTACAAACCGCAATAACCAAACAAATAACTTTTCGATCTAAATTAGCCAAATCGTTTGAAACACTACAATGCTTCTACAAAAATTAAAAAAATTCTAAAAGTCATTTATGAAACTGTATTCACAATCCGGACGTGCAGTAATATCAAATGTAAAAAAAACATGTTCAGTATCACAGACAATGTGAAATTGAGCATTACAAGCCGCAATTGACAAACAACTTTTCGGTCGAAATTTAGCCAAATCGTTTGGAACAGTACAATGCTTCTTCAAAAATTAAAAAAATCCAAAAAGGCATTTATGAAATTGTATTCACAATCCGGGCGTGCGGTAATATGAAAATACATGTTCAGTATCACAGACAATGTGAAATTGAGCAGTACAAACGCAATTGACAAACAACTTTTCGGTCGAAATTTAGCCAAATCGTTTGGAACAGTACAATGCTTCTTCAAAAATTTAAAAATCCAAAAAGGCATTTATGAAACTTTATACACAATTCGGGCGTGCGGTAATATCAAATGAGAAAAAACATGTTCAGTATCACAGACAATATGAAATTGAGCATTACAAACCGCAATTGACAAACAACAGTACAATGCTTCTTCAAAAATTTAAAAAATCCAAAAAGACATTTATGAAACTGTATTCACAATCCGGACGTGCGGTAATATCAAATGTGGAAAACATGTTCAGTATCACAGACAATGTGAAATTGAGCATTACAAACCGCAATTGACAAACAACAACTTTTCGGTCGAAATTTAGCCAAATCGTTTGAAACAGTACAATGCTTCTTCAAAAGTAAAAAAATCCTAAAAGTCACTTATGAAACTGTATTCACAGTCCGGGGGGGGGGGGCGTGCGGTAATATCAAATGTGAAAAAAACATGTTCGGTATTACAGACAATGTGATATTGAGCAGTATAAACCGCAATAGCCAAACAAATAACTTTTCCGTCGAAATTTAGCCAAATCGTTTGGAACAGTACAATGCTTCTTCAAAAATTTAAAAATCCAAAAAGGCATTTATGAGACTTTATACACAATTCGGGCGTGCGGTAATATCAAATGAGAAAAAACATGTTCAGTATCACAGACAATATGAAATTGAGCATTACAAACCGCAATTGACAAACAACAACTTTTCGGTCGAAATTTAGCCAAATCGTTTGAAACAGAACAATGTTTCTTCAAAAGTAAAAAAATCCTAAAAGTCACTTATGAAACTGTATTCACAATCCGGGGGGGGCGTGCGGTAATATCAAATGTGAAAAAACATGTTCAGTATTACAGACAATGTGATATTGAGCAGTATAAACCGCAATAGCCAAACATATAACTTTTCCGTCGAAATTTAGCCAAATCGTTTGGAACAGTACAATGCTTCTTCAAAAATTTAAAAATCCAAAAAGGCATTTATGAAACTTTATTCACAATTCGGGCGTGCGATAATATCAAATGAGAAAAAACATGTTCAGTATCACAGAGAATATGAAATTGAGCATTACAAACCGCAATTGACAAACAACTTTTCGGTCGAAATTTAGCCAAATCGTTTGAAACATTTGTAATGTGCTTCTTCAAAAATAAAAAAAAAGTACAATTCCAAAAATGCCAGTTTTGAAACTGTATTCACAATCCGGGAGTGCGGTAATATCATAACAGGCAAAAATAATGCACCCTTTTTTGGATTATTTTTTGAGGATACCAACCAATACAACATTTTCGGAAAATGGTGCAATACAACTCAAACAAATGGATCTTATAAAGACCGGCGGAAATGGACCAGACGTCGCAGATATAGAATATAATTTTTAAAAAAGCTAGTATTTTATAGAATTTAAGAAACCAGACAATTCAGCAATTGGCAATCAAAAAAGAGCAAATAATAAAATATACTTTGTGATCATACAAGAAAACAAAATAAAAATTTTCATAAACGCTTAGATATGGTGTTATATTTTTAAATATCAAGAATTGTTAATGAGAAATAAAAATAATAGAGAAAGTCTAAGGAAATACTTAAGAACTCGAGAAATCAATACCATTTGCTAATTATAATTCGCCTTGCCTAAATTAATTTAAAATAATCTGTTGACTGACATTGACAATGAATCTGTTGTTGACAAAATGTATTCATTTTCCTTTTTTTAAGAGTTTTAAATGACTTTTATCAAGGACCCTGTAGGAAAAATAAAATATTAAACGAAGTCCTGACTCTCACTGGAGATGATACTGGTTCAACCTAAATACACGAGTTTCAAAATATTTTTCCTCGATAGTCTGTACCAGAAACAGAATTGGTGTGGGACGGCTGTCATGTGAGAGTTAACCTCACTAAGACTATAAATGCAAAAATTTGGATGTTTATTATTCAATAATGCCTAAAGGGCTGAACAAGTCCTCATGAAGCTTGGTACAGATACCCAGAGATTTAACTCGAAAAATAGTATATTTTTATAAGCCGAACTACACAAATTTAACACTACGACCTGACAACTGGTGCTCGATCTGTAGAAATAAATCTGTTGCTTTGAGCCCAAAACCTGTAAGTAAACTCCGCCGCCATAATAAAAGAAAATTCACTCGAGCGAAGCCGCGGACACAAGATAATATTTATTCTTTACCGAAACGGAACGCGCTAAAGCCATACCAGCTGAACACATACATATAATCGATCGACCTATAGGTGAAATATCATCATTCTAGAACTTGCAAAAAATTCTCATGAAACCTGGTCTGCCTGCGAGTTTCATATATTAATAATTATGATACATCTATGGATGGAGATTACGACGAGACACAATTTGCACTTGTTTCATCTTGCTAGTTCAAAAGACTGCCGTAGAAATTTACAAACTATTATGAAAAATAACCTGTCATAAACAAAAAATACAAGATTTCTCATTTGTTTGACAATTTAGATCAAACTTTTAAGGTGTTTATTTTATACATTTCCTCTATATAATAGTGTCATTTTTTCCTTGTAACACTTGGAACCCAACACTATATGGACTTCTGGAAGTCTACTCTGGTCTCATTCATTTCTTTGTAAAAACCAATAGTTCACAAGTGACATAACCTCAAAGTTACCAGTGACGCTGAATTCTTTATAAATTTGTGTAACAATGTTCTAACATATGACTATCTCGTTGTAATCGTAAACTAAGAAACAAAAGGAAAAATCGTACGTGTTTTGTGTTTAGTATCGAGATTGCTTAGATCTCTGCCTTCAAAAGTTCTCAGAAAACAGATGTCTTTAACTTTTCAGGTGTAACCCATGCATAATAAACTCGTTATAAATGTTCCGATTAATGTCTGTGAGTTCAAAAACAACATACAATCAGCGTCACGACGCACTTTAAAGCACTGTAACTTAAAAAAAATAGCGGCAAGGCAAACAAATGGATGACATTAAATCCTGTAAAGACTTTAACGATCTGCATGTTTATTAATAACCATTTTAAAACTCCGATCAATCATTTATAATTTATATTGCAAAAACTATTTTAATTATATGTAAAATTTGTAGAGAATTTAATACTCTACAGAAATAGTACTTATCTTTTTTATTGTAAACCTCACCGCTTGCGAGATACAACTCACTTTCAAGTTTTTTTTCAAAATGGCGGAATTGGCACCGCACCCCCCCCCCCCCCTTCCCCCGCTATTTGGCGTAAAAGTTGTATGTATACTCCCAAATTATGAACCAAAAAAAGTTAGCCCTACTTAGGTGCTTCTGCCGCCTACCTGATGTGCCTAGAATATTCTCATTTATACTAATTTGTATCCTTACGAATATACAAAACTAGCTGTTACCCGCAACATTGCATGAAAATTTATCAATGACTAAATTTGGTATTCTGTATTTTGCAATATCACCACGTACAAAAATATAAACATAGTAATTGATGAAGAAGTTTCTCACTTCAGCAAAGCAGCAGCAAAACGCCCTCTAGCGACGTCCAAAAAACTATTTTTTTGTTATTCCTTAAGGCACTGCGTATTTTCTCGGGATGAAACATTAAACATCTTATTAGCCCGTAATACGTTCTATTAATATGCCAAAATTGATAAGAATCGGTTCATTCCTTAAAGAACCGTTAAATTCATTAATTAAACACAGATACAAAAAGCAGAATAAAAACAATTGTATATTAAAGACAATTGAGAACACTATCCAAATTTCTGCCAACTCGTTAGCATCATCAACGTTACTGATATCTTTTCCGTCGAGCTTTTTATAAATTATTAATTTTTATTCTACGCAAATAATTAACCATAATTTTAATTTCATCTTTTATAAACTAACAACAATCAATTCCACGGAGCACGTGTGCGACTGACCGAATTCGCGTCAAAAAGACTCGCAATAAACATTTCTAATGAACGCATGCGCCGCTGACAAGAACTAAACTAATAATGGCCGTCGATTTAGCTAATACACTTTCTTCGAGTGACGTTACCACTATGGCGCTGTCATCGCGCTGTATAGATTTGTACTAATAAATGTACATACAACTACTATATGTTCTGTGCACACAACTATGTACATACATAACGAGTACATACACAAAAAATACAGAGGAAAGTATGTGATTTTTGTCTATGTAAGCAACATACCACAAAAAGAAACGTTTCTCCTTATTGTCTTATAATCTTATTGTCTTATAACATACGCAATAAACATTTTGATCATATATCGCCATAACTCCATTTTTTCGGATGACCAAGTTAACAAATCTTAAAGCATTTATACCCGTCATTATTTTGGAACATTACAATGAATTTGCAAGAAACGCATTACATTGCAAGAAATTTAATTTAGGGAAGCCTCTAAAAACGTCTTCTAGCTACGGTCAATTAGAAAAAGGCCTAATGGGAGGATATGTATAAAACCATGCTAATAGAAATTAGTATTGAATATTTTTAGATCTAGATTTGTTTATGACTTAAAAAACGAACGAACCGACTGGCAGGCACAGAACGAGCTTAGAGAACCATAATTAAACACTCAAACATTTAAAATTAATTTTAAAACAAAAATTGGCCAGATATGGTGTCTCAGCTTTATCACTAACACATAGTTAACATTACTTTTATCAAATATTGCTATTTTTAGTTATCCCTCATATATAATTTTCTTTTCTTGTATAATTTTCGTGCAAACTAATCAATTATACTAACAAATTGATTTACGAATTTGAAATAGCAATGCAATACGTTAATCTTATAATTTCAATAAATTGAATATGAAAAAAACTTACCGATAAAATACTTTTTAATAATAATTTTTTTAGATATTTATTCCATAAATCAAACTCTCAGGGGTGATCGTCTAAACTCTCAGGATCGTTTCAACTTACAATCAAAAGTGTAGTAGCCCGCCTGCCAATACATATGTCCCACCGCCCAGCGGCCAAGCCAGGATCGACTAACGCCTGAATGCACCACACACGGTCAGGACTCTTGGTCGAATTTACTGACAGTTAAAAACATATTTTGTCTGGATACTTTACCTATTGGATCGTGCAATAGGGCACGGTCGGTAAAGTAGACTCTTGTTCCGGCTCGACTGACAGTTAATAAGAAACGAAATAAGTTTTTAACTATCGCTAAGTCTGACTGATAGTCTTAACCATGTGTGGTGCATATGGGCGTTACTGCATTCAGCGAATAGTAGCAAAACCGATATCTGACCGACTACCCACAGTCGACAAAAATTTCACCCACAACTAAACTCGATTATTAACTATAAATAATTAATGTTAAGTAGGTATTAAACATAATTATCCGTTTGCTTTTCTTAGTAGAATTTATGCAAAGAAAACAATTACATATTTGAAAAAAATACATTCCACATCGTAAATAGGTTACAGAGCTTTTGAAAACCAAATAAAATTAAACGCAGATCCTATAAATGTTGTTTGATTTATTTCCACAACAAATAAAATATTAATCAATATCACGCAAAATATTTTTAGCCCAAGTTAGCATTAAACCAAGTTATGAAATATCGTTTTAAAGGCGTGGTTTGGTTACATGACATGCGTCGAGGGCCTACGAGGCCGGCATCGTTGAAAAGATTTGAGTATAAGGACTGTACTATAAATACAGTCCAGACTTAAAATGTTTCTTATTTAAAACAAGCTACAAATTGAATTGTAATTAAATTGGTGTAAGCCAAAGCCCGTCGTTGGATATATGACATAAGGTTTTGGACCTACAATATAAACAACTTTCTTCGGCAAAGTCAAAATCGCATTAATTTCGTTTAAACTTCACGTTCTGAGCTTACACGGTTTTGCGATATAATTTTCTCCGACGAGCACGCAGATCGATATAGTGATGACAAAATGAGATAAAACGGTGTTCGGATAATAAAAAAACAACCACTAAACATCACTGATCATTTAGGAAACACAACTTACAAAAAAAACTTCTTTTTCAGACATGTTTTAGCAACGCCACCAAATTCATTGAAAATCCAAAAAATGTCGAATCACGTTTTTTATATTTTCAGTCTGGCTTGCTCATCTCCAGTATAACGCCTAAGAAGATTAAAGGTAAAAAAACTGATCAGTAATGTACGTACACACTTCTAGAACAATGTTAAGACCTACTTGTCTTGTCTATTTTAAGCATAATTATTAAAACATTTTGATTAATATTATTATTTCATAATTTTATCTCCTGGAAATAATTTTTAACCAACCACGTGATAGTCGGCTTTTAAGAAAGCATCTACGAAGATAGATAGAAAGAAGAAACAGCGTATATATTTAAACGAAAAACAGCAGATAAATATCTTAAAATATCAGAATAAGATCGATGCATGTGTCAATTCGAAAGGCGTCCTCAAAATAAATAGCTCTAACTAAAATTGCAAACTACACCACATGGACGGAAAAATTCAGTTTTATGATTTCAACAGATTGATTTTGTAGCAAAATTCGCACACACATTATAAAAAAAATCGTCCAAATATCTTAAAATAAAAAAATTATGTGGTTTGTATAAATATAACATCACAAAAGGTATAAGCCCTAATCAAAATATAAAATCTCTTACTAAAGGGACCGTTGTCAATCCTTTTAAAGTCCTAAGATATTTAGGTAAATCAACGTCACGTACATCCAAAACGAAAGAAATGGATTGGCGAATAAATTTATCGAGTTAGGTACGAGTTATATGTACTTAAGAGAGCCGCTCCCCACGCAATCTAACGGAAATCAATACATCTTAACTTACAATGTGCTTCATAATATACGTCTAAACATTATTTAATAGCAATCTAGAAAAATACTTCTTAAAACCGTAATTTATAGGTGACTATATTCGTTTTGAGTCAAATTATTATACAAATCACACGCGTTTCGGAATTGTATTTGAAAAATGAATTGTAAAGATTTTTTTTTCATTGTATATGTGAAAATGACAATGCTTATGCCCTTATAAGGAAAAAATTAAAGAAAACATTTGAAGTATTGCATTCCCCAATAAAAAGAAAACGCTACGCGAGTCGGTATTTTAATCACACATTTCATTATTAGGGAATTCTGGATATTTTATAATCTTTAAAAGATTAAATTTTAAAAGCGTTAGAATAAATTGTTTTGTCAAATTTTAGCCGGCTTTTTGCTATTAAAATTGCGTAATGCAATGTGCACCGGCTGTTGAATGGAATATCAAAAACGAATATAGTAAATAGCTGACAAAGTAAATGAAATTGACTTACGATACGTAGTTTACAATGTGCGCCTACTATGTTACACTGAATGTACGTCTTGCGAAATGAAAGACTTGTATTATTTAAAGTATAAAATCGTAAAATTCAATAAGCTCACCTCTGATGGCTGCAGAAATCGCGAAGTTTTTCGGTTTTCCGGACATGCGCACTGAAAGACGTTACCCGGGAACGGCGATCAATACAACTAAGCTGAACAGTATTCTAATTGAAATGTTGTTTGAACTTTATAACTGAATATTTATTGTGAAATATAGTTTTAATTTTATTTCTTCAATGGAAATTCAGTTGTTGTTTTAATTGCAGTCTTTTCGAATATTGATAATAAGAGATCCTCATTTGACTTTAACTAGAAGTGAATTCATGTTTTCAAAAACTAACCGGAAATAGACAACAGTATTTGAATTTATATTTCTAGATGATGTCTAATGTTTTGCTAATACTATAAATATCTAATAGTAAGAAAGACAATCGATTAAAATGCAGTATATTCTAAAAAAATATCTACGAAGTTGTTATGAATAAATACGTAACAATAAATGTTAGTCCATTTTCGATTTAAAAAAAATTATCCTAAAAGGGACATATACAGCAATGATACCTATTTGTTTTTTTTTACATTTGAAGTGTGTTCATAATCATGCGAATGAAACGTACACATGTAATCAAATATTTAGTTGAAAATGGATAAGGAAAATGGTAAAAAATTATTTCTAAAAAAATGTATAAAATGTATTCATAATTTTTAAAAAATGCAATATTACATATATTCTACACTAGCATTTTTAGGATTGTTTTTATAATCATTGTAATAATTTGTAAATTTCAATAAAAACCTTAATAAGTTTAGAAGATGATTAAATGTTATTAATTGATAAAAGACTATTATAAAAAATTATATAATAAATTAAAAGTATATTAATTGCTAGTAATGACATAATTGTACGCATAAAAGATATATTTTGTTTAATTATATTCAGTCGTAATATATAAAATAAATTATTATAAATCTTTCCTTATAAAATTTATGAAGCTGGATTGATTTATAGCTAGAACAAAGTCAAAATATGAGAGATAAGAAATTTGTGTATAACTTAGTTCTAAATGTAATACCGACAGAATCGCCAGATTATATCTAAATCGTAGTTCTCTTTAATAAAAAAATGTTCTCACGTTCTTGTTATATTTTAGTTTTTGCTTGTGCTATTTTTAAGAGTTTCCTTAATCGTCGTTACTGTGCGGAAACAAATAGATTTTTTATTGATTCATGAACTTGACAATTTATAATTGTCCTTTAATCGATAGAATAAACTCGAGTCAATTTTCAATTCGATTTATTTCGGGTAAATATTGAGATTTAGAAAATGAACTCTGTATGTTAATTTATTCTCATAAATATATCATTTTTGAAAACGCAAAGACGTTCTATAATTTTTATATTCTTAGCTTGAGATATGACATGTCAAAAAACTGTCATTTTAATTTCAAACGTCAGAGTTGTATTACACTTTTTTGTTTTTAATTAATATTTTTATTAGCGAATGAGTACACATTCTTCCCATTTTCATAAGTGTGTTATATTAAAAGTGTTTCTATCTTTTCAAACAAACGAAAATGTTACAGTCTTAATTTTGTAAACGAATTGATGGAAACTATTTAAATTATCTCTTATGCCACAGATTTTTGTTCATGGAAATATAACGACTCTTATAAAATTTAAAATTCACTTCCAAACAATGATTTTTCAAATTGACTTGTTTCGTTATTTTTCCAATTATATTCGTTGATTTGATTATGATATTTTCTAGTCTGGGAAGTAATTACGTATTGTTTGCTCTAGGCTTGCTAAATGTTTCGTTTTGAAGTAACATTATAGACGAAAGCAGACTTCGAAACGAGTGCACTTCACAGTTATTTTTATAAAATATATATTTAGAAAACGTGTACAAAAATCTTTTTTTGATAGTTACAAAGGCCGTTTACGGTTTAATTTATAAAATATTCGAATAACAAAATTTTTTCTGTATAATCGACATTATTATATTTCTTTTAAAATAAATAAGCAATGCATTAATAGTTATTATTTTTTGACTTCGCTTGCCTTTTTTATCACAAATAGTCAAACGTTAAACATTAAAAAAAGCGAGAAAACGTGAAAAGTGAAAAAAATTTGCATAATACGTTTGAAATTTGACAAGATAGCTGTTTCTTATCAGCACTCAAATAAATTTTTTTGCAAAATTAATTGTGAACTGGCTTTATTACTGCTAAATACATTGGCCTTTATGAGTACTCTTTAATTTAAAAAAAGAATAATATTGAAAATTTTTTTTTTCTGAAATGCATTTATACAAATGCAATTAATCTTTTCTTTGATTATATAGCGTTCGTTCTCTCCAGACAATTAGTTTTGTTAATGGCAATCACTCCTTCTACATATCTTCAGGTTAGCAACTCTAGAGTTTCTATTTGATTATCTCATACATTATATACTCGTAGTTGTTATATTAGTATAATGAGCTGGTCTCTATGGGTTTCTGAGAACAAAATAAGAATGTCATAGTCCACAAAATTATCTTATGTCTCATTTCATTCTTGAGACCTTCTAAACCAATGTCGAGTAAAAGATTAAATATCATGCAAAAGGGCCAACTCACCAGCCCATATGTTGCATCTCAGTTAATATGGCGGTTTGTAAATAAAGCTCTTATTGGTAGTATTAAGCGGTACTGGCAATTGAGTGTTTTCTTATTTTGTGGTTTTCCATGAAGATTTTATTTATTGTATAGGGAAGCGTTTAAATCTATTTATAATTGAGAAAATTCACAATGAAAAGAAACTATGTGATGTAGTATTATTTCTACTTTCTTTAAGTTCTTTACCACGACCTAGGTTTCGTTGTATTACATCTTCAGGTGGGCTATTAGCAAAGGTAAAGAACTTTAAGAAAGTAGAAATAATACTACATGACGTAGTTTTAATTAATTGTGAATAATGAATTTCCACATAGTTTCGTATGTGTTATATTATGGGTGAAAACTTTAGAAGTTCAACTAAAATTTCATTGCTTTTCAGTGATGCAAATAAGACAAAGAAATTAAAAACCTATTATTTCATATAGATTGTTATGTACATATTCTAGATATTTTCAAGATGCATGCTGTTAGATAGTAAAGCTGTTTTAAGCGTTCATTCTCAAGGATATTAGCCTTTAATAGCACTGTAATATACACGGTGTCCGGGAATAAGTGTCGGACAAAGAAAGATATTATTGCTCGACTGAAAAATAGTTGTTTGTCGTTAAAATCATATTTAAGATGACCTTTTTTCATAAAATTGAAAATAATATTCATAATTATTTGTCGTCTTTTTCGTACACACGATACTTGTGCACATTATTCAGCATCTCGGGGAAATAACCCGCAATAAGCTGTGAAGACATCACCACTATAGGAAAACACTGCATACCAGGCAAGTATTGGGTGTGTTAAAAAGAGTTATGTGTAATATTTTTATTGCACTCAATTAGAAAAAGGGTGTGTTTTATTTTAAAGACAATTTATTCCTTTATAGCCAATAAATAGCGTCTTCCTTTGTCCGACGTCTATTCCCGGAGACCGTGTATATAAGGTAGGATGTAAAAAAAAGTTATGTGCATAAGGGTGAAATAAATAAGAACTTTTTTTAAAAGATTTATTTAATATTTCTTATAATTTTTTGATAACTAGAATGAAACCACTGGGTACATAATAATACATTTGGAATTTTGATAATAAAATATTTTACAAAAAACATTAAAAGAAAACTATATTATACTTGTATATAAATAAATATTAATAAAATCTCATTGCCTCAAGACCAAGAATTAATGTAATCATACTTGAAATAAATAGAATTTATTAAATTTTCAGTATGAACATAACCAATAAAATTTAAACAGCATTATTGTGTTTCTTTTAAAATATCGAACTGAAGATTTTCAAATTTGTATAGTGTCAGCTATATAGCTGACTTACATTGTTCAATTTTTATAATTTAATACGCAATAATTTAAGTCGTCAATGGGTATGTGCATTTTGTAACAGTTTCTAGATTCATGCTTGCATCACCAATATGAAGTTTCTCTTATAAGTTGTGCAATATTAAAATCAAGTTTGTTGCTCAAAAGAAACTATGGCTTTCCCCATATAAAGCTCCGTCTGGTGGAGAAAAAAATATTTAGATACATCGATGCCATTTTTGTGCGATGTATCCACAGAGTGCATAATTTTTTCAATCAAAGTTATTTATAATTTCTAAATATGGAAATAAAAATTTTAAATAAATATTTAAGTAAAATAATACAGTGCTTAGGTTTTTAAAACTCTGTCCTTTGTTCACTCATAGCATACCCTCTTTTTATATTACAATTTTCTTTCCCATATACTAAAGTCTCTATTTCAATGTAGACATTTCTGTTCGCTTACAGAACAGAGACCTTTTTCATAAAATTTTTAATAATCAATATTAGTTTACCAATTTTCATAATGCATAAAGGTCTCATTTTGGCATTCATTTCAATAAGGCCTTTATTGTTGACTAATGTCAACATTGCCCAGAATTCCTTTTTCATATTTCACTGATAAATTGCTGAAAAACATATTTTATCCATGTCTTAAATAAAATATTGCAGACAAGTAACCAAAAGTTCACTTTCACATAAGTATACCACTTTTTAAAACTGAAAATTACCACCGTTTAGAGTTTGTAAATTAATATATGCCACTCATATGTATGAAGCTAAGAACGAAGTTACATAGAGAATATACATGAAAAAATTATATTTCTAAGTATTTCAATTTTATGTCTTAACGATTTATTAAAAGTGTCTAAGTTACAGAAGAACATGTTTCTGAATCTGTACATTAATAATAAATTAAACGAAGGCAATCTATAAGCATTCTGGGTAAAATTCTGGCACTATTACCTTAAAAAATTTTGAAACTTAAGTTATACCACTCTTATTCTGAGAATTCTTATATCGTTCATAAGGTTGATATAACGAAGGTATCGATTACTACTAATAAACTCAATAAAACAGTAGAATAACTATTCTGCATTTATTTCTTGATCTAATGTGGCAATATTGCGTTCATAGACAAACACGTAAAATATGAGATTTCGCATCTGATTGCGAATACGAATTACGTTTGTCACATCAGATAGTCTTTCTTTAGAGCCTCATTAAAATTTATATTATTTTTTACTTGTGTCTGTTTCTGTCTTTTTTTTCTAGTTATGAAAGAGCATGAGGTGCTGAGAAAAAGGTTATGAACCGCATATGAAAAGAATATTAGACACCATGGACAAGTAAAGATTAATTTAAAATTTCCCAACAAATTTTGGAAAAATACTATAATTTCCCCTAAAATATTCTAACAATAAATGAGTATATTACTTGAAAGAATGGTTCTTAATTTTATTTTATTTTAAATATGGTCTTTGATAAATTGATTGCTCTTGCCGTAGTGCTATGGAATAAATTAAATACAATTTCTTACCGATATCTTCGATTGTACGAATTGATTGATATGGTGCTATTTTCTTTAAAAATGTCAACTTTTTGTAGGTTATACTAAAGTTAATCATAGTTTAAAGTAAGAATAGTGTTTGACAGATGAAGTTATGACAACCTTGTTGTATACTGAGTTTATTAGTTGTGTTTTTATCTATTCTCTATCATGCAAGTTATAACTTTCTATTCCAAGTTATTAGTAACAGTGTGACTCAGTTGATAGCTTGCGTTCAGTGCTATAACATTAAAACATATTGAAAAATTATTACTTGCTTCAATGTTGCCATTTAAATGGTAAAGTTACCAAATATTTTGTGCAAAAAACTGCAAACACTACAATAGAGTACTAATTCTGCATTAGATGAGCCCGAAACCGCTCTGCACAGTAAACGAAGACATTTTGGGAGTGAGTACCTCTTATTAATGTGTAGGTAATGTACCGTGCAAGATGCTGTCAGTTCCAGCTAGTGATAATTTAATAAAGTTTTGGTTACATTACTGTATATATTTCGTATGAAGTTCCCCTAGCATACATGTTGTTAACCATTAAAAATGATTTACGATGCCTAAATATTGTGTAGTGTGCTGAAGTATATTAAGAAAAACTATGTTTAGTTTTTCAAAAATCGAGTGTAATATTCAATAGGGAAACTTTCTACCAAGTTCTCCCACTAGGGGGCTACCTGTATTAAAATATAAACATCATAGATAAACATGATGTGACGTTTTGTAATTTTACGTCTGTCTTGAGGAATATTGAATGTCATTGGTTTTTCGAAGATTACGTCTCGATTTATAATAATTAGCCATGAATGATGTGTAGTTGGAGCATTTGAAAATACAATTCTTCATTTATACCCTAAGGACAAAAAACGTCGGAAGCTGTGGGAAATAGCTGTGCGTAGCGAAAAACTGTAAGACAACAAAATAAGGCCACGGCTTTGTTCAGAGCATTCATTTTATTCGGATTTTTTAAATATCTGTAATTTTTCTTCATATAAAAATGTTCAATTTTACACTCCACAAAAATCTACCGCTTATTTTAGGTTTATTTTGTGATTTTATTCGGTGGCTCCGTCTACTATTAGCTTTGCGTAAGATTCTTTATTGTAATATACATAACCTCTTTACATTCAACGAGGTTTACTATTTTCTATGAATAGAACACTGCACCAATATCGACAGACATATAACCAAAACTTTTTATTTCTGCCGTTTTCAAGCAACCTCTACGTTTCTTGAGAGGTGCCATAGCCCGATGATGTGAAATAGTTTTGTGTGAAATTGCCAGCTAATAATGTATTAAAACTAGACCAGAGTCCACACTTGCATGCCTTTTGTTTTACATCATAGCTAATTTTTATTGAACTCAAATGATTTTGAAATTTTGTCCATTCTCATTTTGAACGGTGCAGCAGTCTTTTAGCCTCTTTTTTTCCTTCTATATCATTCTAGTATAAACTTTTGAATTATTTAGTTGTATCGTAATATTATAAGCCAGCAAGAAGATATAGTTTACAAAAGGCGAAGCAGTTTAAACGCCCTCTACACTACATGCGAAGTTACCTCGACGAAGTGCTCGTCGAATTAATTGCAGTGTGAAGTACGTCTGAAGTACGCACTTCGCTTTGTGGGTACTTCAGATTGTACTTATCCTATAAATTGTACGAAGTACCTCTGCACTATTCTCTTCGCCTAACATCGATCAACTTTGCGAGTAGTGTAATGCAGGTTTTAGGATCAAAAGGGGTATTTTTGAAAGGGGACTTTTTAAATTATCTATCACATTTTGTCAAAAAAATACAGTGCATATTTTCATATGGAAAAAGCAATCAAATTAAGATTTCTTTATAAGAAGCATTTAACAAAAAAAAAACATATAAACACTACTTCGTACATCATTATAATTTTGTTAATTAACATTATTTTAAATTGTGCCTTAGAAGTATATATTCCTAAATTTTTTATTAAATTATAATATACAAGCTTTAGTCCACATGTATTTCTGAATAAGATGGCCGAATTTGACCCTGACCCAATGATACACTATCGCAAAACCTCTACAAAATTCTATATAAAAATATTGTTTTCTAAATAATCTTTCGTTTTTCCATTTTAAGCAAAATCATGCAGGTACAGGGCTCTCAAGACATGTGAATAATAGATTTAATATCAAATTGCATTATTAATTTTTATTATTGAGCAAAAATACTGAATTTCATCCTACAGGAGTTATGCTTTTCCTTAAATTAAAATATTACCTCCATGCTAATTTTATCTACACAAACTTCCACAAAAATCTCACAATTGAGTAACAAAAACCTAACAACAAACTTTTCGCATTTACAGTACCAGCGTGATATATCTTTAGGGATTTGTTTTAGCTTGTGTAAAAATACGACAGTACAATTTGGCACTAATGTATTTCAAAGCTACAATGTTGCCATAGCCAGAAAAAACTGAGTTATAAAAAAATATCATACACATTCACACACTAAAAATATGTAAACATTGCAGGCTCAACTAATCAAAATGACAACAAATATATCTATCGTGAAAAAAATGTTATAATAAAAATAACCATCACAATGAATATACTTAATCAAACTTTCTTCACTTCGTTTAAAAAAAAACCATACTAAATATTTTGGCAAACAAACAATATTAAGTATCTCATTGAACTTATCATTCATTTCTATTGAATTCAACACAAAATTACTCAAACATATCCTGCTCCACTTGGAATGAACGTAGTACGAAGTCAGTTCAAATACTGCGCCATTTATAAAAAGCAAACAAATGTAGAACTTGCATACTTATCTGTCTAACAAAAAAGATGACAATGAGAGAGAGAGACAAGATGAATAGAACGGGACGACAGACACAAAAACCACCAAATCTGTCTCCCTTAACAACCTGGAAAGGGTGCAGAGGTTGCAGGCAAGCGAGAGGAGAAAGAAATAAATAATTAAAATATAGGCAAACTTTAAGCAATTTTAGCACTTACAACCGTTCACAACAATATTTTCTTAAACTTAAATAAATGGCATATCAACCTTGAAATTGAAAATCAATTAGAATCGTCTTGGTTGTCGATTCTCATTAAAAAAAACTAATTCAACAATTTCATTCAATTCATTATGAATCCAAAGTACCTTCAAGATCCAGATTTGTACAAACACGCTATGAAATTAAAATTAAAAATACGATAATAGTTAATAACTTTTCTCTAACTATACAGAGTATAAAGTGGAATACGATAAAGCTCAGGAGAGAAATTTTCTATGTTCTAAATGTCCTGAATGATAATTCTCTAAATGTCTGATAATTCTCTAAACGTTCTGAAAAGAACAGTGGAGGCCGTTTTCCGAAATTCGTGGCAGTTCCGGAGTTATTCAAGTCCAAATTTTTTTGTAAAATTATTACCATATTTTCCACATTTTTCGTTCCCGTGTTATAAAATATCATTCAATAATACAATATCATCAAATAAAAAAATCTAGATTTAATCATTTGGTGATAGCGTACTTAACCCTTAAGCGGAGGACTGAATTTTTAAAATTTCAGTAATAATTTTTCCTTACGCAGAATTTCCAAAAAGGGTCTTCCCTGTTCTCTGGTGGCTTTGTCGAAAAACCTGCTGGTGGCTTTGTCGTATTCAACTTTACATCTGTATAACATGAAGGAACATGCTTTGGCCTACAATATTTGCATAAAAAATATAAAAATTAAAAATTTAAAAAAAATTTCAAAAGTAGTTGATAACGATACATTTCGAAATATTTTCGATTTACGAAAATGTTACGAAAACTAATGAATAGCCTAGTTAGATAAATATATATATTCGTTGCTGTATTTCTTTTTATTTAAATTATAACCTCATTCGAGATTTGGTTTTAGAAAAATATGCCAAAAAATCATATAAAACATAATTTTATTAGTGATACAAATTTAACGAATTCACAACTCTGACTGCTTGCCAATATGCTGAATAAATATTTTTTTTGTATTTACAATGGAGATTGTGAACAAATTATTGACGTATAAATACATCTATGGATACATTTATAGCTAAGTGACACAGCATGTTAGTAAATTGAGCGAAATTATCTTATATTCTATTTTTATCTTAGAAGACAGAAATAGAATGTGAGGTTTCTGTCTTATATTTATTAGATAAATTTTGCATCAATACGTAAATATTATCTTTTTTATAAACAGTCTTTAATGCCTAAAACATATGGCTACATGAGCAATCTCTTCCAGTTAACCATAACTTGTGTACATCGTCTTTTCTTTGGTTTAATACAGTTCAATTAATTTTTGTGATGTACATTTTATTAGTGAGAAAGTCTATTTTTTACAAAACTGACCATTTTTAGCTTTGAAACTTTGGACCGATTACAATACCATTTCTTTCATTGTGTAGCTAACTGTCACAGAACAAACGCTGTTGTAGTTGGATATAAGGGCCCGGTAAAAGTTAATATGTAAAAATTTTTGGACACTTCGGCAAAACAAAATGTAGATGCTCTAAACATTGCATAAACAGGGCGTAAAATTGAATGCAGTAAAGATGCGGAGAGGTAGTTCTTTTCGATATCCTGAAAAAAATAGTGAAAATCGTTTATTGAATTTCTTTATAAGGAAAAATTATGACCTTTTGAAAAATTTAAAAAAAAAATCTAAAAAAAAAAGCTTATTAAAAAAAAACTTATTAGCTTTTTAAAAAAAATTCTTTCTCTATTATTTTTATAAATAAAAGTTTTCTGTATTTATGTGGTAATATAATTCGCTGTTCATATGAACCAATGAGGATTTATATTTTGACAATAGGTGGCAGCACTCTTACGGGAAGTTCTGTTGTCAAAAAAAAACTATTGTTACATGCATGAGAAATGTGATTATTTACTTCATTCAGGGCCCATTTTTCATTCAGCGAAGAAAACTTTCTATCCATTGATAATCAGTCTGATAAATGAAGGCAGTTATTCAATAAATACATAGTTATACATACACACACACACACATATTATATATGCATTTATATTTATATATATATAATTATTTGAATGAATAACAAAGATCGGCGAAAGTACAGCTAGAAAATCAAACATTTGACATTTATCAACATTTCTTTCAAATCTAACTACTGTTACCAATAGATTTGTTGTTATGAATCAATCCTTTCATTAAATTAAATTTTTTAAAGTAATACAAAATTTTATATAAAAATAAGATTTTAATTTTAATATAAATATGATAACTAACATAACATCTACTTTAAAGGAAATGTCAAATTGACAGATATAAACTAACAAAAGGAAATGTCAAATTGACAGATAGAAACTAACGACGAATAACTGCGATTTAGTTCTTTTATCAACAAATAACTTTATTCATCCTACACTGGATATACTCTGCTAATTTCAGTTATCTGATGGTTGAAAAATTCAATTACGCTCTATCTAATAAATAACTCTTGTCCGGCTTTTTATTCAATAATTGAAAAATTGGCCCTTAGTCAAAGTTTAAAAAGTAATACAGAAAACAGGTAAATTTGTATTGTCCGATTCTGTTTTTCTCTGCAATTTCAAAAATTTTTCTTTGTGTCATCATTTAAACCTTTTCTGTTTTTTACACATTTTAAACAACAGTTGTGATAGTTAAATTTTTGCATTAAATTTGATTAAAAACTTTAGTGGAACAAAATGTAGGCATTTTGATAGCCGTTGGATCGTGAGATCCAACGGTTATCAAGGCTGATGCTGAGTAGCTCTGTCGTCATTATATTTCACAAAAACCGTCATTGTCATACTCGATACTTTTCGGTGAAAAATATATCTACATATTTATATTTCTCCGAGTCTAGCCTGAAATATTGTAGTGTCTGATAATACTCAAATATTGTAGTGTCTGATAATATCATGATAAAGCACACAAAAACATAATATTAAAATACTATAAATCTTTTACAAATATTGATCATTGTCTTCGCATCAAACCACTCAATTGACTAACACGCTGTATTCCGCTTACACCATCCATTGGGTGTTCCCAAGATGTGGTTCCCATAAATAGCTCTGTGGATGTAATCAGCTTGAAAGTTGGGTGGCAATGTTAAGTATAACTTGCACAATATCACAGCGTTGCGTTGCAGGGTGTCACACGACGCACTACCGTCCACCTGGCCACGGCAGGTAGCTGCCCCAGCCCTTATTTGCGTTTGGGTCTACACCTGCGAAAACCAACAGAAGTGGTGATTTTAAAATTATCTGTCAACTGATAATATCTTGTAGACAATTTTTAAAAAAGTTTCAAACAATTTTTTTGTACAATTATTGCTCCTGTTATATTTAATGGGCAGATTTTTATTAATATATGTAAAATTAAATTTCTAAACATAATGTTATTTGTAAATAAATTGAAACTTTTATAATTGTTGAATTATATTTAAAGTCAAGTGGAATGAAAGTTGTTCAATAAAATTACTCGGTCATCCATTGTAAAGTTTTAGGTGAAAGATCTCGTCATTGACTTGGATGGTTAAATGTAAGCATAAAAAATTATTTAAAAAAAATCATAATTTCGTTGTAATTATTTTAATTAAATGACATGTGACTTTTTTCTAAAAAGGTTATCTGTATTATTATAATTTGTACAACACAAATGTGACTATTACCTATAATTGGGTATTTGACTAAATTTTTTTATTTCATTATTCTTAATTTCAAGGTACACGCTGATGAAGAGTGAAAATTTTTTTTAATAACCTTAAAAATTGACTGAGTTATAAAAGTTTAAATTTAATCTTTAGACAAGGACAGGAATACTGTGTTGTGAGGTCATTTTTAATATTGAACATTATATTCTACAAGAGGAAAAGAGACGGGGATATACCCAACCCTATCCGTATCTTCAAATTTAGAAGCGTACAACTGTCTTATTTTTCAATCAATTTTTGAATTTTTTTCAAGACTGGTTTTTAATTAACTTATATTTCACAATATTGTACGAAAAATATCAAAATTTAGAATGAGTCAACTTCCATATTAACTAAAGTTACCTTAGGGCACTATTTAGATACACAGTATGTAATATTTCTTGATGGAATGGAGAAAGCAGTAAATAAACTAAATAAAATAAATAGTGCAGTAGGGCCAGATCGAATTACGGCCAAGCTCTTGAAGAAAAAAGAGCCTAAAATTTACAGGGAAATACATGACATTATTTCCAATGTTTAGAATGTGGAAGAAATGCCCATTGAATGGGAAGATAGTTCCGTATGCCCAATATACAAAAAAGAAGACTAGTTGGAATGTAACAATTAAGGAGGAATTATCCTCTTAAATACCTCATATCCTAGCAGAAAGACTAGTGAATTATACAGGTAAAATAATAGGAGACTACCAGTGTGGCTTCCAAAAAGGTAGGTAGATCTACTACAGACCGAATACACAGAATCAGACAAATACCAGAAAAAATAAAAGAGTATGGTGTGTATCTATATACACCACTTGTTCATCGATTTCAGGACAGCCTATCATACTATTGATTTAGGAAAACTATTTCAAGCGATGTTGGAGTCGGCAATACCAAAAAAGTTGGTAAATCTATTAAAAATGACCTTTCGAAGAGCAAAGTGTAGAATGAAGTTGGGAATGGCGCTGTTAGATGTCTTTTATACTGAAAAAGGACTAAAATAAGGAAATTCTCTGTCATGTCATTTGTTCAATATTGCCTTAGAAAAAGCAATACGGTAGTTGACTCATTCTAAATTTTGATATTTTTCGTACAATATTGTGAAATATAAGTTAATTAAAAACCAGTCTTGAAAAAAATTCAAAAATTGATTGAAAAATAAGCCAGTTGTAGGCTTCTAAATTTGAAGATACGGATATAGTTGGGTATATCCCTGTCTCTTTTCCTCTCGTAGAATATAATGTGCAATATTAAAAATGACCTCACAACACAGTATTGCCGTCCTTCTCTAAAGGTTAAATTTAAACTTTTATAACTCGGTAAATTTTTAAGATTATTAAAAAAATTTTCAGCTTTTACCTTGAAATAATGATAAACGAAATAAAAAAAAATTAGTCAAACACCCAATTAGAGACTGGTATACAAACACAAAAGACAATTTTGACAAGGTCAGTACAGTTGTTAGCCTTTACAGATGACATTGACATTGTGGGAAGAACAAAGACAGTAGAAGCATTTTGGATATTCGAGAAAGCAGTAAAAAATATTGGCCTGAAAATCAATGAAGAAAATCCAAGTACATGGGCAGTGACAAACAGGAGTCCAGACCTTTTACCACTAAAATTAATGATTATGTCTTGAGAAGGCGGAGCAATTTAAATATATGGGTACAATAGATAATGACAACAACAATATTACAACTGAAATTAAGAAACGTATCAACATGGCTAGCAGATTCTACTGTGGATCGCGAAAGCAGTTCAGATCAAAATATTTAAGCAGTGCAACAAGAATACCGCTATACTACACATTAGTAAGACCAATAGTCTTATATGGAAGTGAAGCTTAGACAATGAGACAAATTGATGATTTTTGAATGAAAAATTTATGGAGCAGATACGGAGAATGAAGTTTGGAGAATAAGATATAACAATGAATTACAGCATAAATTCAGAGAACCAAATATAGTTAAGGTGATAAAAGGCTTCCAACTAAGATGACTGGACTGTATTTACAGGTATGAAGATGAGAAACTAGTGAAAATATTAATTTTCTAAAAACCAGAGGGGAAGAGAAGGAGAGGTGGACCACACAGGAGATGGCTGGATAACGTGGAAAAGTGGCTGAAGAATATGGGTGTCAACAAATGGAGAACTGTGGCGTCGGATAGGTCAAAATGGTGGGAACTGACTAAAACAGCCTTGGCTGGAAAAATCGGCTGTGGAGTTTTAGAAGAATTATCCTTGAGCATGTCAATTCAACCACTTATGCAATTAATCACGTGTAAACTATCAAAATATTTTTTTTAAGTAATTTGTCTACGTCTATAAAATAATTAAAATTAAAATTTTGTATGAAATTTTAATTATACAGTGTTAAGCGCGCTCTTTATTCCTGCCAAAACTACACGAGAATAGCCAATTATGAGAGCGTAGAGGCCTTATTCGACAAGTCTCGCATATGTTTGTGTAGTCTCCATTTTTGTTGTTAAACGTGCCTGAATCAAAGGGCTCTCGTGTAGTTTTGTGTTTCCGCAAGACACTCCCTCTACATTCTCGCTGCCAGTAACCATGTATTGATGTCATCCACCATCTTCGTCTATTCCAATATTTCTCAATAATTTTTTTTTTTCATATCAACATAAAATTGTAGTAGGCTACTGTACATAATGCTACAGTGACAGAAATTCCTAACACACTGTCCACGTCCATCTTTTACGAGTATCGAATGGTGAACTGCATGAGCAAGAATGTGGATCGCGCTTCTCAGGTCCTGTCCTGTCTTGGCGAGACTCGAAACGAGACCTCTCAACGAGAATGTGGAGCACACTTTAAACAGCACCAATCATCATTTTGGCAATGGGTATTATCTTGTCAAATGTTATGACGACTAGATTATTTTTAGGGGCGGAAAAAAATGATTATTAGACATCTCTCATAGATTCACCGAGGCAATATAGCCACCCGGCTATCAGGTGTTTAGATTTCCGTCAGTCTACTGAACTGTCATATAGTAGTCGCATTATTTCAGTCGTTGTTTATAAAATTCTTTACAATATTAAGAAGTGATAATATTAATACAATTAGATTATTAGTTAGTAGGTTTACATTATTAGATATAAAAATAAAGTGGGAAACACGACTAGCGATTCTGATGGATGAATTGTATTATTATTGAATGGTCTTAACAATAATTTCTATCACTGACATTCGAGGTATGCCGTTATCGTAGACTGAAAATGAAAAGGAGCTTTGTACAATCCTATACATTTTATTTCCCAGTTGAATCGTAATATTGTGCTGTGCCATTACCGTGCAAAGTTATAGAAACGTCTATTCCTTATTTTGCATAACTTTCTTTTGTATAATTAGGCAAAAAAAAAGTATAATTAGAAAAGACAAACTCCTGTTCACGTCAATAAGAAGATTATCATATTTTTCATATTTATTGAAATAAACGATACAGTTGGTGCATTTCAATAAAAAACTTTATTAATTAAAAGAAATTATATTTTTTATTTGAAATTATATTTAATAAAATATGTTTATGTAATCTGCAATGTTTATTTAAAATATGTTTATGTATGACGCATTATAGCAGACTAAATTGGCGCACTCATAAAAAGTCACATACTATATAAATGCAGGGAAAAAATATTCGATATTGAAATAATGTTAATAAAAGGAAAATGCCATCTGCACTTCTAGTTTTACCAATGATTTATTTTCCAAATTAAAATGTTCCTTTTGAAGGTATCAGTTTTTTTTATGCCTGTAGATAAAAAAACCTATTTATTAAAAAAAATTAAATTAATTGCATGTTTCCGACGACATTTATATTGTCATTTCTTTTATTAATATGACAAACCTAATTTTAGTTTTACATATTAGTTGATTTACTTCCAAACAAATCTTTAATCTGACTTCAATAAAACAGGAAAATACTAACCTTTGGCCACAGCATTTAGTTTGTGCGCTTCATCTTGTGTGAGGGTCAGGATTTTCTGCATGACAGGCACTAGACGGCACCGCTCGTCACCAGCTGGTAGCGTCACAAACTGTAAAGACAAGTTTCTATGTTCAATCTTATCTTTATAATATTAAAACTAACGGTTGGCCTGATTTACAAAAAATTTCTGCTAGATCGAAGTTTATTACAGTTTTTAACTGTTTTATATCAGTGAATAATCTTGTAATCTTTGTTAGTATATTTTTAAATTAAATTAAAAACTGATTTTTATGTAAATACTTGGTGCGTAAAATAAAATGTCAAATAAGTGTAACAATCTTACAATACAAGTAAAGGAGTTTGCCATTTGACAATTTATTTGTGGTAAGTTGGTGTTAAACATGTCCATATTTGCAGAAGTTAGGGTGTTAACTACGTTACCATTTTTTGTAACTAAATTTATTAGCACCCAGTACTAGCTCGTTCAGCTAACCTAGGCATAAAAGGGGAATATAAGATTCTATGCCAACGTAAATAAAACATATTTTAATTCATTTCGCCTTTACGTTTGAAAGCATTTTACAGTTAGTGTACTTTTTGTTAACTATGAACTCTTTAACGGAGAAGCCAGTGACTTTCACGATGGGCGGTGAAACTGATTTATGGCAGGATGTAATTTAAATATATGCACTCTAGTAGCCTACAAGTTTTTAATATCATAAACAATATACTTGTAGTAATTATAACATAAACCATAAACGTATATTTCTCACTGCTTCGCCCACGTGTTTCGCAAACATCACAAATATTACATTTTACCATTAGTTAGACTATTGAGTATATTTGGCGTTAATTTTGTAGAAATTCATTATTCACAATTAAATGAAACTACGTGATGTAGTATTATTTCTACTTTATTTAAATTCTTTACCACGACCTAGGTTTCGTTGTATTATAACATCTTCAGGTGGGCTATTAGATAAGATCTATGCTATTAGTTAGACTATTTACAGTAATTTTTTAATAAAGTTATCAGACTGTTTAGTATAGGACCAGTTTTTCCTAGATACTGTAACTTTGTGAAATGTGTAACTGTGGAATTACGATCAAAATTACTATTCATCATTTCCAACTTGAACATAAACTTTCTTCATGGAGATTTACATAGAATCTTCATATAATTTCTAATTGCAACCATGAGATTTTCATGTACTTAAGATGTCTATACATATGTGATAACAAGTTGGAATATCTTGAAATTCTACTTGAAGTAATATATATTCTAACTTATATATAATTTATTACAAACAAATTAAAGAGCTGTGAATTTTCTTATAAGCCATGTTATGAATTACGCGAACACTTTGAGATCATTAAGTTTACAGAATCAAAGAGGAAATAAAACTCATCAGTCAAGTCGATAATAATATTCCGTATGGAACGACAGGCAGTATTCAGAGTCTTATTTGCTGTTGCTGGACTGGAGGATTCAATGTTCACTAGATCTCTGTCACTGTTGACTATGAAGTCAGGAGAGAACTCGCCGAGTCAACTACCAATGAATACACCTTATAGGCCTGAGACAACTCCTTTATTAATTAAAATTTGTCACACCACCGCCAGTTGTCACACCAGGGGTTTAAAACCCATAGCCGAGTCTAGTTTATGTAATTTATGTTATTATCGGCCAATCACTGTTAATAAACAAAGCATAATGTTTAGAAAATAGAACTAAATCCATTTCAAATATCGTTATCACATCTTGGTAATAACCAAGACGTGATAACGATATTTGAAATGGCTTTAGTTCTATTTTCTAAACATCACGCTTTATTTTGTATATGTATATATGAAACCTTAATGCATATTAAACACGCTCATTTTAGCTGTAAATAATACAAATGCTGGAACTGTTGAAAAGAATGATGGAAATAAAATGGGGGAAAAGCAACGATAAGGAATTTCTGTTTCTTTACTGACATATGACATAAAATTATAATAATGTCATGAACATTGCTGAATTTACATACTACAGAAAAATATTTATGCAAGGTATGTATTTTAGTAAGTTTTTGTTGTATCATTTTCTTCTCATCATTAACTATAAAAGAAACCTACTTCACTGGAAGACCATTTTAGAAAATCAGACAAGAAGCGGCATCCTCCGTTACCAATAAAAATTATATATTCCACTGATATGCTCGTACTAAATTTTTCTAACTTCAGTTACAGACAAATTCAGTCACAAGTCTAAATCATTTGAATGTAACATTAGTTACAGTTTTGAAGTACACAACAAAGTTTTCAATTCTATCTTATATTTGGTAGTATTGTTATTTTGTATCCAGTTTGATTGGAGAGAATACTTTTCCCAAATAATTTTATTTTGTCTAATATAAGGCTAAGATAATAATGAAATCATGTGTCAACAACAAAAAAATTGGATTTTTTTGTAATACTCCACGTTTGCTAAAAACACTCAATAAAAATGTATGTAGTAGATAAAATTTCATTATGATAAATTTAAGCACAAATATAGTAAATAAACACATATGGAAAAAAATCATATATAGTATTACAGATTGGCACACAAGCACAACACAATCAAATTAACAAATATCAAACTGACAACACAACACATTAACAAATATCAAACCGACAACACAACACATCAACAAATATCAAACCGACAACACAACACATTAACAAATATCAAACCGACAACACAACACATTAACAAATATCAAACCGACAACACAACACATCAACAAATATCAAACCTTGATATTGAATATATTTGGTGTTAATTTTGTAGAAATTCATTATTGATAATTAAATGAAACTACGTGATGTAGTATTATTTCTACTTTCTTTAAGTTCTTTACCACAATCTAGGTTTCGTTGTATTACAACATCTTCAGGTGGATCTTTGCTAATATCCCACCTGAAGATGTTGTACAATGAAACCTAGGTCGTGGTTAAAAACTTAAAGAAAGTAGAGATAATATTACACCACGTAGTTTCATTTAATTATCAAATATCAAATCAACAACACAACATATTAACAAATATCAAATCGACAACATAACACATTAACAAATATCAAACCGACAAACCTTGAGAAGGACATTCTTAAGATACTCCGCGTTGTGTGTGTGATTGAGTCGCTCGGCAGAGGCTTGGGCGCGTCGCAGCTCACTCTTCAGCAGCTCCCCCATCTGCTGTAGCCGCGCAGCCTCACGCTCAGACTCAGCGAGCAGCGACGTCAGGTGTTTCACTCTATGAACATAAGCATTTCACAATTGGCCAGTGAAGATTGCAACTGTCAGTCAGCTTTCTCATATTCAGATGAAGTAAATATCGAAGTGCTACTTCTCATCAGTACTGGCAAACTAGTAAATAGGTTTTTACGTTTAAGCATAGATATTTTTGGAATGATTTGTTTTACTATAAGAATTAAATTTTATTTATCTATTTTAATGTATCTAATTGATACATATGACGGACTTATTGCTACGAGAACAATCTCTTACAGCCAACTACAACATCAGTCCAGCCCCGTTCGAAGAACGGTCGGGAATCGAACCCGGGTTCCCGCGGTACGCCACATTGTCAAAGGCCGTACGCCTTGTGATCAACCCAACGCATCATGGCGACGACACAGTTCATGATTTGAATTAACATACTTTTTAACAAAATAAACGGTCACTTTGACCCCTCAGTAGATGGCATAGCATTTACGAGGGTAAATTAAAATGTTGGGGCCTCATACCGAAATAATTATAATATCGTAGTCGTAACACTCTCATTATATTCACTTTTATGTGATACAATGAAGAACTTTGTTGTTCATTCTATGTTATACGGATTTAATTTTTGACAAGTCACAACTTTCTCGAATACCTATTGAGGAAGGAGTTATCAGGAAGCAGATCCATGAAGACATGGTAATGATGCCAGAAGAATCTGCTCTGTCATATACAACTGTTAAAAAGTGATCAGCTAATTAAAACGTGGTCTGCAGAAAATTGAAATTGACCCTAGTACTGGATGGCCATCAATTGTGATAACTGAAGAAAACATAAAAAAAATCTGGGGTTTAGTCATGGAAGACTGCAACTTGAAAATTTAAAGAGATATCTGAAATTATAGGCATCTCTAATGAGCTAACTGAGAAAATTATTGACAATGAACGAGATTTTCTAAGGTGTCTGTGATATGATACCAAGACTCTTTTCAGTTGAACAAAAACCCAACTGGCTGCAAAAAAATTGAGGGCATTGGTTTTCTGGGAAATTTTGCTCATAGCTTCGCGCCTGCATAGATTTCAAATTTGTTCCTGACCTAATGAACTATCGCAATACCTATCTATGATTGAAAAGTTTGCAGTAATTAAGTAAAGATGTTTAATCAGTCAATTTCTTAACAAAGTCACCATGTAGCTCGATGCACTTCTGCCATCTAATTACTAAAGCCATTACACCACTTTTAAACAATATTTCCTCTAAGCTCTCAAAATACTGTTCATTGCAGCTTCGGCTTCTTCATTTAATGTAAATTTCGGCTCACCTAAAGGAGTTTTTAAATTAGGAAAGAGATGAAAATCAGACGGTGCCAGATCAAGTGAATATGGGGGTTGGGCAGTAATTTATACACCATAATTTATACCCTTACATTATTGAATATATTTGGCGTTAATTTTGTAGAAATTCATTATTCACAATTAAATGAAACTACGTGATGTAGTTTTATTTCTACTTTCTTTAAATTATTTACCACAACCTAGTTTCATCGTATTACAACGTCTTCAGGTGGGCTATTAGCAAAGATTAACTCTTAGGAACATCCAACAGCATTTATATATCACACAAACAATAGCGATAGCTGGGTTTGTGTGGGTTTTCTCACTGCTTACATTAGTGAGTTTATTGTGGGGACCGGTGTAAGTTTTATTATACTTCCGAGAGTTATACATTACTCGTATATTGTATAACTTTCGGACAATACTTGTATATTGTATAACTTTCGGAGTTTCATTTAATTGTGACCCATATATTACATAATAAATCCCCTAATATGGATTTCAGTTATGGTTTCTAAGAATGTGTGAGCATGCGTTTCGTCTCGATGAACCAAAACTCTTATTTATTTATTTTATCACACATCACAGTAGTAAGTTGAGTTTGTGGTGGTATCCTTCCTTCGGTCACAAAATGACTCCCTACGAGTCTCAGGAAACCAATGCTCTCAATTTTTTCGTAGACAAAATAACTGGTTTTTTGGGGTTAGTGGCCCAGCTTTTTTTATTCTTTTGACTGTTGTTTTGACTCTGGGGTATAGTGGTGAACCTAAGTTTGAATTAGCTTCCGATGACTCAAAACTATCATGCAAAATCGTGAGTCAATTGGGTTTTCGTTCAACTGAAAAGAGTCTTGGTATCATATCACAGACACCTTAGAAAATCTCATTCATTGTCAATAATTTTCTCAGTCAGCTCGTTAGAGATGCCTATAATTTCAGATATCTCTTTAAATTTTCAAGTTGCAGTGTTCCATGACTAAACCCCAGATTTTTTTTATGTTTTCTTCAGTAATCACAATTGATGGCCATCCAGTACTAGGTCAATTTCAGTCAATTTCAATTTTCTGCAGACCATGTTTTAATTAACTGATCACTTTTTAACAGTTGTATAGGACGTAGCAGTTTCTTCTGGCATCATTACCATGTCTTCATGGATCTGCTGCTTCCTGATAACTCCTTCCTCAATAGGTACTTAATAACAGAATATTTTATTTCAACCATATTCGAGAAATCCGTACTTGTCAAAAATTAAATCCGTATAACATAAAATTAACAACAAAGTTCTTCTTTGTATCACGTAAAAGTGAATATAATGAGAGTGTTACGACTACAATATTATAATTATTTCGGTATGAGGCCACAACTTTTCAATCTACCCTCGTAAATGCTACGCCATCTACTGACGGGTCGAAGTGACCGTTTATTTTGTTAAAAAGTATGTTAATTCAAATCATGAACTATGTCTGTACCAAGTTTGAAAATGACAGCCATTAGATGTGATAGAGTTACAAATATCTTATTTCTCAGCGTTAGTATTTGACACAAGCGAAGCCATTTTTAATAGCGTTTGTGGTATTCTGCATCAAAAATTACACACATGTAAAATTTTGTAGTGATTGGTCGCTTGCTCGCAGAGTTATTATTTAACAAACAAACAAACTGATAAATTGACAAATAAATATTTATATTTTTAGTAGGAATGTTAATAATTGTATTTGTCAAGCATTTAAAAACAAAATGCATGAAGGTAAACAGAAATCCTTTAACAATTTGATCGGTCTTTTAAAACATTGACTTTTTAATTTTCTCTCTGCCTGAGGCCATTTATTCATGTTTCCACTGATATACTACAAGTTATCTCATAGTTGGCTTTCTCGCCTAGGACTAATTGGTGTCTTGCACAAGAACGCCAACTACAAGATAACTCGTAATTGGCAGTCAATGTATTAAAACTCAGTTCGTTCGTAGGTAATCGACATGATGATAATTAAATTTTTTTTAATAATTAAAGTAAAAATGATACAGAAATGTTTTATATGATGTACTGAGCTGTACCGATTTATCTCAATTTTCTTAAAGACATTTGTATCATTTTTAGAAAATTACATCCAAATTTTCAATTAACCAAACATACATACCTCTGTGTCTCTACACTCATCTTTCGTCTGACATGCAGGACCTCCTGCTCGGCGCTTAGACCTAGCGAGGCAGTTGCATCGCGCACTTCATCTTCCGGCACGCCCTGCTCCAGTAGCCGCTCCAGGGGCAGCGGGGAGCGCCGACCTGGCAATGTTTTCATCGGTGGTGGGGACGGTGCCCACTCTGAGCCCTAGAGAAAAAAAATTAATATAAGCTTAATGGAGTTAGATTTTTCCGAAACCTCAATTTCCAGAATTACAAACAAAGACGTGAGAACTCATATTCAGAATAAGTAGAAAAAAAAAAAAAAATAAAATTTATCACACTACTAAATAAAATTATCGATACTTCTAACGGATTAAAACTTGAAGATGCACCCTAAAACCTAAATGGTACATTGCACCCAAGGAAATGAAATTGATCAACGAAAGCAAGATCAATAGTCGGTTGAAATAATCAGTGCGTCAGAATTTGAGGTTACGGCTTATAGGCAAGTTCAATATGTACTATTGTGCAAAATAAAGCAATGGTGGTTTAACCCCTTAACCACTACGGACCTGATAATAGGCCCAATACAAATTTACGCAGATTGCCCGATATCGGGCCCAAAACACACGCGAAATTAAGTTGAGATCTTCTGCGCAAATTCGCTATTAAAAGAACGAAACTTGATTTACAACGTAATATATTTATTTGGCCAGATAGCTCATAAATAGCAGATAACCTACATAAACTGCTTGTTCACTTATGCATGTTTTGTCTATTTGTAAAAAATAAAAGAAAGTAGAATCTTTTAAATGCGTTGACTGTATATTCTTTGACCTATACAGATACATAAATTCTTTTTATTTTTAATGTTTATAATTTATGCCAGTTCCATTAAACTATTTTACAATTTGTAACAAAGATCACTTTTTTTGATAAATCTTTCCAGTTGATTGTAAAAAATTGCTCTCGCAATAATAATCGGTCATTTTTATATATATTTATGCATACTGAAGTCTGGAAATAAAGAAACTAAGACAAAAATAAATGACCAGTGAGATAACATGGCACAAACCTTTTTGTGTGTCGTTATAGATCATTATTCAATTGTAGAAGCAAAGGGCTTAAGAGTTATTTTTGTCTCGTAATGATATAAATACTGTTTATCAAAACTTAATGAAAATCAGGAGGGAAGCAACGGGAATACTATTAATAAATAGTATTCCCGTTGCTTCCCTCCTAATACTAGAAATAAAGTGTGACCGTATCGCGACTCATTATGAGCTTTAAAGTTATTCAATGGGCCACAGTGTTTCAAAGTGTTATTTTAAATATTAAAATAGAAACATATCCGGATAAGCATACGCGCGTTGGTGTGGGGCACGAGCGGGGCTTATCTGTTATTTTGTCAGTACAATTGACTTAAATGGGTATTTGAAGATTAAAAAAAAAAGTATTTAAAATTATATGGAAATGTATCTGATAAACCTGTAAATTTGATATTCTCTTAAAAAATCTATTTTAAGACCAAAAGAATTACATTTATTGCATTCCTACTCCAAGCCAAAATATTAAGTCATGATACATGTAAATTCTGTGATGCCACAATCCAACCAAAAAGGAGAGGTCCTGTCTTTTCACACACTTTGTCATTCTACAGTGACTGATAGATATTGTTTGCAGCATTCAATTTATGGGATCACGCTATCTCACTCACACAATTACTTGAAGTTGGCCATCTATTAGCTGTGTGATACATTTAGAAGTCACACATTCTGATTGGCGGACAATTTATGTTTTCACATTTAGATGTAAATTTTAAAGACATTATTATTTATAATTTCAATCATTAAATAAAAAATATTTTTTTATTTTAAAATTTTTAATCATTCTTTTTAACTCAGAAACTACAATATATTTTAATTAAATATTTATTTCTATATGTGTTGGAAACAACCTTGCAATCTATTGCTTTATATGACTTCGCTGCTTTGCAAGCACTTTGCTGAAAAATATACTGAAAAACAACCTCCGCTGATAATAGGATTTAGGCGCAGTTACACACAACAGTTTAAAGTAACAAAACATTTTTATCTGTAACAGGATTAAAAGTAAAATACAAAAATTTACAGAACACATTCATTTCTAAAACTATATCAATCAGATCTTATATCACAATGTCTTCCTGTTATGAACATGTCTTCTATTCATCATAATCGGTGTTAAACTGAAAGAATTATGATATTGTGACATACAAAAGGACAGATATTATGATTTCATTTTTTCCGTTTCGCTGTGAAAAGAAGTTACTCATTTCCTTGTCAATCAATTTGTTTCCAAACTATATTAATCAATCCAAATTTTATATACTTGAAAGAGTTTTTTGATGTGAAACATCTAAAGGCCCGTTTGGATGGGAGTTAAAACGTGCTGATGGTGCGTCGCATCTTGCAATTCGGCCAGTTTCGTGTCTTCTCGGCTCTTTCCGGCTTAAAGCTTCCCTTTCTACTACACTACACACACAAATAAAAATTTAAAACACGAGTCACAGTAATAGTGAAAAAAAAGATTTCGATATTTCACATCTGCCAGGTGGTGTCCTATGACGGTTCACATTTTTTTCGTAAATTATTTTTCATGAAAATTTATTCATTTGTTTCTCACCCACTTTTCATCTTATCATTAATATATTATGATAAGATGAAAAATGGGTGACAAAGATGATATTTGTAAAATTGTCACTGCACATTTTATAATTAAACAAGGTCTTCCACGATAAATACCAATGTTAGTGCAAACTGATACTACCCACCTCCCCCTCCTCTCTTGGAAGCATGGTGACACTGAGCTCTGCATCGACATCACTACTGGCTCCACTGTGCGCTCCTGAGCCACCTGCAGGGTTATTGGTATTGGACGCCAATGTCTCCCGAGCATTTCGTAACTCTAGTTGCAAAGCTGCCGTCTCAGCCTGCAGCCGAGTTTCTAAGTCTGCTTGCTGAGCCTTGTAGCATTGAGTCAGAGTAGCAAGCTGTAATTTATTTTTTTAAATTTAATTATTTTGTCATTTTGGAAATTTTATAGTTTACTCCCCCGCTTAGTTTAATGATGAATACTGAATTCTCAAATGAACGCTTAATTAGCCTCAACATTAGCAGGAAGGCACATTTCCAGAAAATGAGACAATGACAACCGACAACCACATGCTATAAGTCATATTGAAACTAATGCCAACTAAGTAAAGTTGTGTTGATTACCTCAACTTTTGAGGATCACTTTTAGATCTCTTAACGACATGTCTTCAGAATGCCATTGCAAATACATAAGATTTGTAGATGGCACGGAAATCCAGTGGACTTCAATATACATAATGCAGATAACTTATAAAACTGCATATCTAAATGACTTGTTACTTGTCCTATATAAGATTCATATTTCAGTTTCACCATTCACTTCTGCACTAACCTGGAGCTTATGCTGTTTGCCTTGTGCGAGCATCTCATCTGCAAGTTTCGCTGCATCAGCCTCTAATCGCTGCACGCGCTGCTGAAGCCGCGCAGCACTCGCCGTTGCTTCTGTGCACCGTCGCCTTTCCTCTGTTACGCTCGCACGCAATTGTTCCATTTGCGAGCTGAAAAATGGCCACAAATGAGGCGGTGAATGGTGCTATAATGTAAACTATTTTTTTATAAGTGCGCATCAATTCTGATTTATGTAGGATAGGAATCTGTATATAACTTCTTTTGGTTCAACTTGTCCAATTTCTTTATAGTAAAAAATTTGCGAGTTCGCATCACGTTACGAGTGTGACACGCTTCAGGTGCCCTCGTTGTTAGGCAGAGCACGGCCGAACAGTTCGACGTGCTTCGGGTTTACACAGCAGTATGCCTAGTCGTCAAGGGGCTGAATCAAATTTAGTTTGTGGTTAGGAAATACTACGAGTCTGGCCCCCGCAGTATGACGCGACTCGTGTATATTATATATATATATATATATTTATATATATGTATGTATGTGTGTATATATATATATATATGTATATATATATATATATATATATGTATATGTATATATATATATATATATATTACTTGCTCTCTCTCTCCCACACTCAAGATATATTTAGTATATAAGTTCATTATGGCGGTCATATACGCTACGGTCTACTGAAGAAGTTTACCTGTGCAGGTGTGCCTGACGGGAGCGTGTATTGAAATAGACCTGCACAGTTTAATGAACCGTGCAGGCAACCGGTGCAAGATCGAAAACAAATTCTTTTGAATGACGACACCGTTGATTCCTTTTTTATACTTTGTTCACTTCTTTTTCACTGTTTTTGTATCTTTATTTTTCAAGATTAACGTAAAGCTTATCAATGACAGTATGACCTCATATTCAATCGATGCTATTGCGAAACAACCTAAAGACCTCTCTGGCATACTGGATCGTCCCATATACACTATGACGTGCGGTCGACCACCAAAACAGGTAAACCTCTCCAGTAGACCATAGCGTGTATGGTTTACAATATATATAAAACTGTCTACTGTTATTGTGTAGAGTTAGCGGCTAGTGTGTTTTTTGTTTCTATTCATTTGTTCTACATGTGTTTCAATACCGTTGATATTTAGTTCCAATGGTCAGTTTCGTTGTGCATATTATATCTATGTTTCTTTTACTTGTATTATGCATTTCTCCCACTAACGCCATCTATTATATCTATTTAAAACATGATTCCATTTAAAGAGCCATTTAGTTTCTCTATATAGGAATAGTGCAAGATCCAATACCAGGATGCAAAATTTCTAAAGCGTACATATCATAATATGCACATAAAGGAGACCGACAAAAGTCCGTATAGTGTTGGGCCCAAGTGTTACAAGAATAAAAATGACACTGTTATACTGTAAAAGTCTTATTGATAAATCGCCAATCAGACAAAATAGAAATCTTGTATTTTTTACGAAAAGTTAGGTTGTTTTTCACAATAGATTGTAAATGTAATTTGTATGGGATTCTTTGAACTAGTGAGGTAAAACAAAGCGCAGATCGTGTCTCATTGAGTGCGTTCCACTAGGCGATCGCAACGCTCAAAACGCTCACTGCATCGTTCCACTTGGCGATCACGGTCGTTGTGGTCGTGATCAAAACGTCATTGATGCCGTCATTGTTCACGACCACGAAGACCCACGTATCGAGGTGGGTCGTTGTGATCGTTTATCTGTCAATTTGACTTTGTCACATTAATACCAGAAATTTACGTAAATAAATTTATATAATCGTTGAAAATTAAACATAGTGATGGAAAGAATCACTTTATGCAGTTTTGAAATGTAGGTACATCTCAAAACAGTATAAACTATAGAAATAAAGGTGACACCAAAAGATGCAAGACGTACAATCATCAAACTTTTATAGAAATTGAATTACACTTTCACAGTTACTGTAAGTCTAAATTATTGTCTAATTATTAATACATAGAAATTAAATTGCACTTTTATAATTACAGTAAGTCTAAATTATAATCTAACGTAATAAATATAATCTCTAATATAGTAAAAAATATAATCTCTTGATTTTTGTCCAATACCCGCTATTTACTCATATTTACGAATACGCATTGTTCATATCTCATTCCACTTGGACTGACAGTTACAACATTGACAAGCTAGTGGAATAGGTACGATCGCGGTCGTGGGCGCGAGCGTTCTGAGCGGCTAGTGGAACGTACTCATTATATCCTCCATTCACAGATGCTCACAGTGATATACTGATACATTTTGATTTCACGTGAGCGAGTGATAGATATGATCGTAACATGTGAGCTGTATCTTTTATATCTCTCACTAAACAAAAAAAAAAGAATTTGCTTGAAACTATTATATCGCATTAAAGGTGCTGCCCAATGTTACCTTTCTTACCAATTTTTATATAAAGATGTTGATTTTTTATCTATTAGTTACAATTATAACAAAAGAATATCGCAGACTACCGAGTTGATTTTGATTTCAATCTTAGTGAGAATTAGCGTAAATGATCTAAATAAAGTAAACTAAACATTTCAGATCCTTTTTCATATTTAATTACGCTTTTATTACTTTAATTATGTAATTATAAAGTGTATTTTACTTTATAATTACTCTATTACCATTTTGATTACGCTGTATAATTATATTGATACCACTTCAATTAAGCCATACATTTATTCTATTACCATTTTAATTATGATTTGTAATTATGTTATAGCCACTCTAATTAAGCTATATCATCATCATCATCATCATATATATTAATACGCTAAGGTTAAGATGTTACTCTCCCTTTTTAGAAAAAACCTCACAACTAATCCACATGAATTATATATCATAGATAATTGCTTGCTCTACCGGCATCCACAACTAAAAAATTTATTATTGCTATTGTTTTTGCAAATTAATTAATTATTAAAATTATATACACAAAACAGCAATGCTGCCATCTAACGGCTCAACGTCAATATGATTGACGGTCGGTAAAATTTTTGTTTAATTTCAAATCCACTCACGTATAAATAAAGTGGCGCTTTAGCTCAATGCTTTTGATACTTGCGCCTCTATATGTCAATTTTAGTAAAATATTTGTTTGATCTGTCATCTGAGCTTCATAATGGAATAAATAATGCGAAGACTTCGCACGGGTCACACTAGTTTATTATATTAACATATTTTCCCATATTCGTAGCATTGGCAAACATAATCCAAACTTTTCATTTGCTGCCATTTTTGTCTCAAGATCAATAGTTGAGTTTACGTTTATACCACTTTAATTATGCGTCATAAATATCCAATATTGTTAATTATAATTAACAATATTGGAGAACATATTCTTCACTGAAATATGTGATTTTTGCTTATGATTTGTGAGTACTTTGGATTGGTTTTTCCTGTTATAGTCGGCAGACATTTAATTGTTGTTAAAGATTTTTGTGTAAAATGTATAAATAATGTGTCTTTCATTAGTGCGTTAATATTGAAAATTTTACTTATACTGCCATTGTGAGAAAAATTTTGACATTTTTTTAAAAATTTTCACATATTCTTGAAATTTTCAGCATTCACATATCAAGAGACACATATTAAATTGAAAAGTCACAGACCTGTTGCCCTGCAACTGAGCCTTAAGACTTTCCACCTCCGCTTTCAATGCAGCACTCTCTTCTCGCAGACGCTCTTCTGTGCTGTGGTCCACCACTTGGCTCTGACGTAGCACTGATTGCGCCCGAACCTGGTGATTGAAATAATTGTTGCGGTAAAGTATACTTTCATCACATCATTTATAGTATACACTCAGTTTTCTTTTGTCAGCATACCAAGACCAGCCGATAACTCTTACACAACTTGTAAAAATTATATTTATGATTCATATATGGCCGAGTTACTTGCAACACAATAAAAAATACTATTTTTAAAGTCAATTCAGTTTTGATTTTTTTATTAGAAATTAGGTTTTTATTAGGGTTGGAACATATTTTTTATTTAGACCCGCAGTGCAGGCATACCAGGCGCGGCATGGCATCATCAACGTCATAGGGCATGGATGTAGCAAACCCCTAATTCGGCCTTGAATATTCAGAAACACAAATATTATTTTGCAAAAAGAGAAATTGATTATACCGTTAAATTAGTGTTTTTCTTAAGTATTTTTTACTATTGATTTTTTATGATAATGAATGATTATTGAGAATAATTCTTGTAAAGTTACGATTAATACACATGTAATTTATAACGAATGAAAAACTTAACAACGCAAAAAAAAACGCAAACGCAAAAAAAAACAGACAGACTCACCTTATAACTGGCAAATTCAGTTTTTAACTCATCCAACTCGACACTTTTAATCCTCAAACTTTCCTCTATCTCCACAATCGTGGTCTCGGCCTTCTTTAGCCGTCCGGCCATTTCCGCTTTTTCTTGACTCAAAACCAAACCGACCTTTTCTTTCTCGCCTAGCAGTGATGCCATTTGAATATTCAACTCCTCTTTAACTTGCTTTATTTCCTCTAAAGCTAGCTCTAAGTTCGATATAATTTCCATCTTGGATAAAATGGTCTCATCTTTCTCCTTCAGCTGGTTCTGTGCGACATGAAGTTCCTCTTTAGACGTCCTGTTCTGTGACTCTTCAGACTTTATCTGGTCCTCAAGGAGTTTTATTTGGGTTTTTAGCGTGTGTATGGTGGCCTGCTGGGTGTCTATCGTGGATTCCATCTGTGAATATGAAAAAATCAGTGAAAAATAAAAACACAGTCTTGAATTGATTTAGCCAAAGGGAAAAAATACATTAACACTATTCAGCCCAGTGACGCCACGTTGATGCCATGTGAAAACTATCAGCGAAATGCCTGTGATATCACACTGGAACATGTGAAAAGTAGATTGATTTACATAATATTCTAGAAATTTCGGGAAAAGAGTGGAGGGTGGAATTGTTGAGATTCGTATTTTTTACTAAGATGTTTTACAACCTCTCGAAAAACATCGGCAACAGACAATAGGATCTATATGAGAACCACTAAACAAAAAAATCTCGGTGATACATGCAGACATCAAACTCTTGCTTTAAGTTAAATGCTGGTTAATCTAGACATAAAAAAATTTTTTTTTTAAGTATGTCATAATAGCAATGCAATTATTTTTATTTATTTTAAAACTTTAATATGCACACACATACCTACATTTGGCAGACTTATTACTAAATGAACAATCTCTTCCAATCAACCACAAGAGTTAATATATAAATTTTGTAACGTGGAAGACTGTAAAGACATTAATAACCTATTCAACATTTATTAACTAAAACATTAATAAAAAGCAAAAAAAAATACATATAAAAAACAAGTAAGTGAAAACTAGACTAAAAAAAATATTAATCTTAATATGGAATGTTTGGGAACAAAGAAATGGAAACAAAATGGAGTTGAGAAAGAGTAGGACTATGTGATTGTGAGAGAAAGGGTTTTTCAGACGACCTCTGAAAAAAAATATTGAGCCCGAGTTCCTGGTATTCAGATCCAGTTGATTCTAAAATTTTATAACTTGGACAGCGAATGAATTTTCATAATAGGTGGTTGTATGTTTGGGGAAAAGTAGACTGGTTGAGTTTGTTTTAAAGCATAACCCCATACCGAGTGCCGACAACAAACTACATCGGCTTCTAAGACATGTTGGATTGTTCAAAATATTATATAGAAGTGTAAGAATATGTAGATTGTGCTGACTACGGATTTTCATCCATTTAAGTAGTGTTCTGAATCGAAAAATATGTTCAAAAATGTTTACACGAATTACTTAAAGCTCAAATGTTTTATTTTTGTAATTTTACAATGCCATAGCAGCATGGTGTGTTGCCATTCTGCTGCCGTACTCGCACACCTTGTTTGTCATTCGAGGACTGGCATCCTATTTTCGCTATATATTCTGGAGCATTAGACACGTAGCTTCTTAGAAACTGGTTGTATCATAGATTTAATTAAGCAGTCATAGATAAAGTTTTGACAGAGTTATTTTCATTGAAATTCTTGTTAATTTCTGTGGAAGACTACTAGGGGACAAAAAAAACAAAGAAAATCTTGTTTTTAGGGTCCCATGGCAAAGTAGTCAAAACGGAACACTTGTGGAATCACTACAGTTGCTATTTTACTTTTTTAGGACTCAATTAGGTGACCTGAAGATGATACATGGATGGGTGAGTCTTTCAGTATCTCTACCCTGTTAGGTTATATGATGGGTTCACAAGTGTGAGTAAAAGCACTAAGATGTACCTTTAGTTAAGCCTTGCCGAATGTTTAATCTAATCTGACATCGTCCAGTCCCCCCATTGATATCACAAATATCATCTCAGATATAATGTCAGCCATGAATCTAAAATTGTCTTCGAAAAATCATAAGATGTTTTTACAGTTAGATATTTGAGTTCCCAGCAAGAAAAGAAAATCCGTTTTGGTGATTGTAAGATAGTGGTAGCCCACTATGGGACTTGGAGAGGTTCGCACAAAGCATTACTATGAATAGATCTATTGCGGAAATTTCTTTTGCATATACAACCTTGCTCACCAAACATGTATAGCATTACTATATGCAATAGCATTAGCCTTGTTGAGTGCTTTTTCCGAGATTGTGTCAAGTTTCAATATCTAAAAAGGACAAAAACCTTTCACTTCTTAATTTAAGAATACTAGGAAGTGAAATGTTAAGTATACTTTATAAAATATTCATTCTTCCGTCATTCCACAAGCCATAGCAACAAATGGAAACATTAAAATGACTGATTACCAGAGTTTCTGAATTCTAATTATTTTAAATATTTATTTAAAATAACTTAACGAATGCTCCGTTTCAAAGACACTTCTCTAAATGAAATCAATTAATTTCAATACTCAAAGATACTTCATACCCTCAAACCCGGCCAAAACATAATTCGATCTAAAACGGCTCACCTGCACCATTTTCTTCTTATTGTCCTCCATCTTGACAGTGAGCTCTTTCATGGACCGCTCGTAGTCTTCCATTTCAAGACTCAGCACGCTTTTCTTCTTCACATCTTTCTTCGTCTTATCCAACAGTTCTTTTGTCACTCGATGCTGTTCGATTTCACTGGACAGCTGCAGCTCTTTGTTGGCAAGTTCAGCTGTAATAACACACATACGTTATGTAATAATTTCTTTACATCCGTGGAATTCTTAGACAATTGATCTAATAAACTGATACTTTAGATAATTTAAATCCAAGAATTATCGGGATATATACTTCGGAGTCGTATATTGTAGTAGCTAATAAAGGTTTCACGCACTATCATCAAATTGTATAAAAGAAGGAATGTGGTAAGGGTTGTGATGGTAGAGTGACTGGAAATGGCAGTAGAGTATCAATTTGTGACTTCTTTACTGATGTGATAATAATAGATTTTGATGCCCGATCTTCCCATTTGTAGATCGCACAATGAACTATTAAATAGTGCCGAGTGCACCGTATTATCGAATATGAATCTTCCAATGTAAAATTGTTTAAAAATTTAAGACTGGACGAGTGACAATTAAGGATACATTTCTTATAAAGAGGAAGGTTAAGTCCCTTAGAAGATACTTTTCCATTACAGGTATTTTTCTCAGGAACCACTTGATGTAGAAAATTTAAATGTAGCGTAGAAATAGAGCATATTAATCTGCTCATATATCAATAGCCAATACCCAAAAAAATGGATATTTTAGGCAGGAAGCACTTGAAAAAAAATTTTTCATTCCATATTTACTGTGACTTATCTTTTGAAAGGGCTACTTACAAGGATCTCAAAAAAATTTTCCTAAAATGTTAGGTCCCAGAAATATACTGAAAAATAGTATTTCAAGTTTCCCGTAGGAACATGAAATCGCTCGTTTAAAGGTATTAGATGTGCTTTGAATCTGAATAGAATCGTCAAATATTATTATCAACGTGGTCCCCTCCCTCTTCCCCCAAACTCCTACCTACATTCTCCTTTGCCTACCCCTTCACATTTCAACTTCCACTTCCGCTAACCTTTCCTCTTCTCCTTCCCTCCCTCCCTCCCTTTCCGTTTCCCCATCCCCTTTCTCTTCTCCATCCCCTTCCCTTCCTTTTCGCCTCTCTCTCCCCTTCCCCATCCATTCCACTATATTTTTCCATTCAAAAGTTATTATGTCATAATGATAGTATTTTATATATATATATATATATATATATATATATATATATACATATATACATATGTACATATATATATATATATATATATATATATATATATATATATATATATTTATATATACAAGAATTGCTCTTTTAATAGTATAGCATATAGTGTCCAGGAGGATGTAGGGTAGGTTGGTAAGAATATAATATCTTTTTAGGACATGTAAATAATGAGCAATACTGGTAAAAGTGAAGGAAGTCGAATCGCATTGTGTGCAATTTCGAGTTAAACTTTAACACTGTTACTAATAAACTAGGAGTAGAAAGTTATACCTTGCATTAATAGAGAATAGATGAAAACGCAACTAATAAAATTAGTATATGACAAGCTAGTCATAACTTCATCTATCAAACATTATTCTGACTTTGACCTAAGTTTAACCTTGGAATAACCTAAAAAATTTTACATTTCGGTAAGTACTTCTAACAGCATGCCAGATTTTGTAATTCCAATGTGGTTATAATTATTTTAAAGAAAACGGTTTTATATAACTCAATTTATACAATCGAAACTATTGAGAAGAAGTATTATGTAATTTATAGCGTGTAACTGCACAGCTAGCAATATTTATTGATGACAATTTTTGAATTAAATAAAATTCAAATAATATTCTCATTTTTTGTTCCAATATTTTAAGGGCAATTGTGACATTTTTCCAAAATTTTATTGCAAAACTTTAAATTAACCATTATGTGTTCATGCTGTTCTAATGACATTTCTAATGAAGATGTTGAAATTATCATATGTAGGTCATGCTTCTCATGCTCTTTCGTAACTACAAAAATAAAAAATTCAACAAGAATGGATGCAAACGAAGAATAACATAAATATTAACGATGCTCTAAAGATGCCATCCGATGTGACAGATGTGATTAGTATTGAATATTTTAAATTTGGCGTTAATTTTGTAGATTCATTATTCACAATTAAATGAAACTACGCAATGTACTATTATTTCTACTTTCTTTAAGTTCTTTACCACGACTTAGGTTTCGTTGTATTACATCTTCAGGTGGGCTATTAGCAAAGATCAGAGAAATTTGCTAATAGCCCATCTTTGCTAATAACCCACCTGAAGATGTTGTAATACAACAAAACCTAGGTTGTGGTAAAGAACTTAAAAAAAGTAGAAATAATACTACATCACATAGTTTCAATTAATTGTGGAGATGTGATTAGTATTCACAATCATAGACGCAACCTCATATTATATGTGTTCGTTTATGAAACACGACATTACCACGCCGAATTTTTTAAATAACTTTGGTACAGTTTTACAGAGTTTATTAGTAGTAATTAATACACTTCTTATATCAACCTTATGAATCCAACCTTGGTATAAGTATTCTCAGAAAAAAGGGACATAACTTAAGTTTAAGCACAACTACAGTAACATAAATGTATGATGATATTGAACAGAAAATTTCGAGGATATGTATGACTAATATTAATAGATTGCTATAAGTGCTTTTACGTTATAAGTTTACACCATACAGTTTTACAGTTAACTAAAACAATAAATAAACAACTAAACACGCCTCACGTCAGTCACGTCTCAATGGTTGGAAATGTGCAACTTAAATATTCTATATCTTTTCTTCAACATATGGAGGTATAATTGTCGTTCGTCTTTCATCAATTCTAAATTCAAAGCCCCGGGGGTTCACGGTCTTCGATTACTTTCTGAATCTCTACTGCCTCTCGTTATTTCTAAAAAAACTATCTATAAACGAGTATCCTTACACTGTACGTGCTGCCAAACTCTGAAATAGACTAAATTATAACATTTGAAACGCTATGTTGATGTATATTTTCAAAAGACATCTGAAAAATATATTCTTGATTCTCTATCACTACCCTATTCCTTGTTCCCCTGTATTATTCCTTTACCCTATCTATCCTATCTATATTATATTATAAAATATTTATTTATTTGTCTACATTAACCGTTTCAGTGCCATTTTTACTCATATATACTTAAAAAAATGCCGAAGAAATCTTTTGTTTTTGATGTGTTTTACCCTTGTCTCGAAAAAAACTGTATCTCTTCCAAAAATTATCCAATTTTAATAATTTTTTCAGTGTTTTCTTAATAAAAACTTGTACAAGGATAATAAAATACAAAGAAAATTATGGAAATATATATCGTGAACAAAAATTATAACAAAAACTGGAATCAAGCACACATCGTCATTTTCGCAGTCCGGTATATCCTCCGTATCAGCAAAATAATTGTTAGAGTCACTATTATCACTATCACTCAAAATTTGCATTACGCCTAATTGTGAGTGCACCACAACGTCATGCCCACTATCACTTTCTTACAACTTGAAAAACGATCATTTTCACTCGAATTATTTTCGTATTCCAACATTATGGGTTAAAAATTTTGTTTTCCTGGATCCTTTTTATATTGTAATTACTAATAATATTATAATTTGAACTTTATGTAACACGTAGAAAGATAAAAAATTAGCGATGCGTGCGAGTGACCTCCCCTACCACACGCTAAATAGCAACTGATTTCGCGAGCGCCTTCGCGTTTGTGGGAAGTTTAGTTAGCACGCACACGAGCACAATGGCGCTCGTCGGCACTCAAATGGTTAATGTTGTCGCCTTCAAAATATTATGCACTTGTGCCAGCGCTTCTTCCAATCCTCAAAACACTTCTCAAACTCAATCTTTGGAACAGCCTTTAGATCTTTCAGCGATGCACTTTTAATGTCATTTATGCTTGTAAAACGAAGGCCCTTGAGGTTCTCTTCATTTTTGGAAAAAAGAAAAAGTCACACGGATCCATGTCTGGCGAATATAGAGGCTGAGGCATCGTTACAGTATTGTTTTTGGCCTAAAATTCACGAACAAGTAATGAAGTGAGAGCAGGTGCATTATTGTGGTGAAAAAGCCATGAATTGGTTTTCCATAAATCCAGGCACACTCCTTATTGACCGATTGACCTCATGGCAAAAATTCATGATGCACTACGCCATTAAAATCAAAGAACACAGTGAGCTAATCTCCACGTTCGACCGCACTTGTCGAGCCTTTTTCGGTCTTGGAGACCCAGAATGCCTCCACTGGGGCCTTATTTTCGACGTCATATCTGTAAACCCATGTTTTGTCACCTGTTATAACATGTTTCAGTAATTCTGCATCGTCGTTGACTTCATTTAGTGACACCTGAGCAACTTCCATTCGCCGTTGTTTTTGTTCAAAATTCAACAATTTTGGAACAAATTTTGCTGCCTCGCATTTCATATCCAAAATATACGAAAAAATTTCGTGGCATGAGCCAATCGATATGCCAACATCATCAGCGACTTCCCTGATTGTGATTCGGTGATCATTCATAACCATTTCTTTCACTTTTTCCACGTTTTCATCGGTTGTTGATGTGCTGGGGCATACAGGGCGTTCATCATCTTCTACGTCTTTATGGCCAACTTGGACACGCTTATACCACTCGTAAACTCTTATTTTACTCATAGCAGACTCACCATAGGCACTTGTTAACATTTCACATACTTTATTTCATTTTTTATGCAAAATCTGATACAAATTTTTTGACCCATTTCTTTTAACAAACAAAAATCACCGAGGTCGTAAAAACACGTCCAACCTTAGCAGCTGCCACAGACAAAGTAAACAATGAATACAGCTGAACATTGTATCATACTTCAGGGGCATGTATACCAACATAATAAAAAAAAATTGACAATCGGACTCTCCAAACCAAATTTAAAAATTCTCATTATATTCTGAACACACCACGTATGGTCCCTTTCTTGCTCACAGTCGGGATTGACATCTCCTTTATACAAATGCATATTGATATTAAATTTAGTTGGAAATGAAGAACGCACATTTCTAAACGAGTGTAGACACAAAATAAAGATGCAAAAGTGGCAAGGAAAAATGTATACTGGGAGATCTGGAGAAAATTACAAAGCTGTGCCAGAGTTGTATGGTCTGCTGCCACATCTCTGCAAAGAAAGCGAGTTAATGAGAAATAACATGTTAAAGACTTACATTTCAAAACAGCCAATTCCTCATTTTTCTTCTCGGCTGCGTCCAGTTTTTTCTTAGTATCCTGTAATTGCTGCTGGTATTCTTTCAGCATTATATCCAGTGCCTTGTTCTGTTGGGCAGAAGTCTCGAGGCTTTGACCAGTTGCTTGGGCGTTGATTAGCTCTGTTTGTAACTTCTCTATATCTGGGAGTATTAAAATATATTAAATACTTTATTTGACACCACTGTGTACATTGTTAGCTAGAGTCTGTATTGAAATAGGCGTACCTTTCATTCTACAGTATTCTATTGTTTACAATAAACTGAACGTTTTTCACTGATGGTGTCTATCATTTTGTATTTGTAATATAATGGATTTATATTCAACAATGATTTCATAGATCAAGATGAGGTAAAATATAAGCAATTTTCTAGTATAACACAAATGACGCAAAATTCAAATAAAGAAAAGTTGTTTATACACGAGTCACACCTCTCACAATGTGTGATTATAGGGACGTCAGTGCTAGCTAGTGATAAACTAATAAACTTTTGGTTACCCTGCTGTCATTTTTTTATGTGAAATCCTGAATGCATATATTGTAATAAATCAAAATCTATAAATATAATGAAAAATGTTAGAGTGAATTCTGTTCATAGAAAATATTTTAAATAGTGATTGATTTAATGTATAGAAAGATGACGGGAGCCAAAAAATTAGTTTTTTAAATTTTTGTCTGTCAAAATTTGTTTTTAAACATTTTTCTCTGTTAATTTGTTCATCAATCGCACGAAATTTATTAGACGGATTTTGATGAAATGTTACGTGGCAATAGTTTATACCCTCGAGCAACATATAGGATACTTTTTATCTTGATATTATGGGTAAAAAAAACCCTGACTTAGTGAATAGTATGATATAGGCACTGTCCACAACATTAACGTTTTTAGTAAACTTTATGTTTATAGATATATTAGGATATGGTACTGCCAACACTATCTCTTAGTGTTTTTAGTAAACTTTATGTTTATAGACATATTAGGATATGGTACTGCCAACACCATCTCTTAGTGTTTTTAGTAAACTTTATGTTTATAGACATATTAGGATATGGTGCTGCCAACACTATCTCTTAGTGTTTTTAGTAAACTTTATGTTTATAGATATATTAGGATATGGCACTGCCAACACCATCTCTTAGTGTTTTTAGTAAACTTTATGCTCATAAATATTATAAAATAGATAAAAAATAAAAAAAACAGTACAATAGTAATGATAATAATAATAGTTTCGAGAGGTAAGTTAGATCAGCCGTGTTAGAATATTGGCACAGTACGTTGAACGATTTCCACTGGTCGATCAACTTTTTCTCTATGCTATATCGATGTTATTTTTAAATATTAAACTTTTTTTAACCTTGCTTTTGATTTATAATATTATCAAAATTAATGTACAACTAATGCCACCTATTAGCATATTTGCAATTTTTCAAGTATAAAAAGAAAAACTGAGAAATTATAATGTTCATTATTTTTAATAACTTTTCTTCTTCCGAAACCCTTGAGTACGAAGTCGCGGGGTCAGGTAGTTATTAATAATGTGTAATGTATTGTATGAAAGAATTTTAATAATTCATAAAAACAATAAAGTGTTCAGCTTTTCAAAAATTATCTTAAAAATTATTATAAATACAAGACTCATTCATTTTGTTAATGGGATCAGTGTGACTTGGGCTATCCATTAATAGGCGCAAAACAAAACTCCTGGTAGTGGACCGAACCGGGAATTTGGAGCCCACAGGATATGAAAGACTATAAATTATTGGTAACTCCAACTACTTGGGTTAAGTGCTATGTCGAATAGGCATGGCAAAAAGCACAATGTCTCTTTTAAATACAATATGGAAGAACAGGAATATTCCTAAACATATTATGTCGCATTTCATATGAACTTTGTTGCCGTCTTTTCATATGGCACTGAGTCATGGACGTTGAAGACGGCCGATCACAAAAGAAATGACGTTTGAAATGTCCTGAGAATCAAAATTATTATTAGGAGAAAGACGCTTAATATATCATGGACTGAACATAAAACCAACATTTCTGAAAGACTTGGAATAAAAACGAGGTTATCCACAATCTGTCTCTGGACAGTTCTTGAATACTTAGCCCACGTTGTGTGAAAAGATGTCAATGGCATTGAGAACCTCGTTGTCACTGGAAAGATTGAAGGATGAAGATTGCGAGGGTGTTGCCCTAGATGCTGGATAGTCCAGATTCGAGAAACGCTTAGCACTTTGTTACATGATGTCCTACATAGCGTTAAGAATAGGCAATTATGGTGGAATGTCATAAACAAAAAAGGGTTATCAAAAGCGAGCCACAATCCACTATAGTGAGGGATCGACTCGAAAAGAATTCATCTCATTAACTTTTTTGAAAAAAAATCATTTAAAGAAAAAAAAATAAAGCATCTTTTTTTTTAAGTTTCCACTGTAGAAAGTGAGCATTTCATTTTTCCAGCCAGACACAAACATTTTTTGACAAGAACACATTACAAGTAATCAATACCTTTAACCAGATCCTCATTTGTTTTCGTCAGTTTCTTTATCTCCTCATTTTTTTCCTCCACCACATCAGTGAGCTTATCGCACTCATGCTGTAGACTCTGCAGGTTTTTGGCAACGCGTGAACCATCCGCGGCATCTGTGTCATCACTGCTCTTGGACGATTCTGCTTTCTGCAGCTGCTGAGTAAGCTCATTTACACGCTTCTTCAGTTTCACGGCGAACAAGCGGAGTTTAGTGTATCTGTAATTTCATTTATAGATATAGAGATTAATATTTATAAAATAGGATATACATAAATGTTGAGTTTTTATACAGGTGTCCAGTGGCAGATTTCAAAGTTTGAACAAACATAGTTTCTGAACGCAACACATAAGAGGGGCGCGGGGGCGTCGTTAGAAGCACAAGCGGTGCGGATGTTTTAGTAGCCATGGAACAGTGGAGTGAAGAGCACCGCGCTTTTGCCGTCAAGGCGTACATTTCGAGTGGATTTTCACTGTCTGTAGCATGCCGTCGATTTAATAATTATTACAGTATTCGTCGATTAAGTGATGGACCATCGATCAACCTCATTCAGTCATGGGTAGCAAGGTACAGAGCTACAGGATCAACATTAAATAGGCCCAGGCCAGGACCTACACCATTGGTAGCCACGGATGAAAATGTTGTTTACAAAACAAATCCGAGCACTGTGACACAACTTAAAGAAAATATTCGAGCCAAAGTCAGTATGATACCCCAGTCGCTCTGCAAATGCGTTTTTGAAAACATGCACGACTGAAGAATGTGTCAGACTCGATGGCCGCCATTTGGAAAACGTGGTTTTTAAAAAATGAAATCCGCATTTGTTGTTATAAAGTTAAAATAAACCTAATTTGTATTAGAGGTGTAGTTTTTTTTTACAATTTTTCAAACATTGAAATCTGCCACTGGACACCTGTATATAATTCCTAGGAAATATAATTACCAGGAAATGTATAAAATAAATCATACTACACACATTTCCTAGGAATAATATATATTTCCTAAATAGCAACAAGAATTGTGTTAAATTCGAGACAGCAAAAGTAATAGCAGGATAAATGACAAGGGGGACCTTGGCGCCTGTTGCTTAAGTCACGACTGGTTATTATTTAGTATTGACCAAACAATTGTGCACATACACAATTAAAATAGCATCAGAACCGCATGTCGAGCTGATGATAGATCAATTTTACAGGGATCTAATGACATACAGGAACAAAATACAGACAAGAATGCTATTAATATAGAAGATTACCAGTAAGAAGTGTTTTCAGAAGATAGTTCTACGACAAAAACTGTTACAAAAAGATGGTTATTAAGACTTGCAATTAATGGTTATTAAGACGCTATGATATCCTTAAGATAAACCAAAAGAATAAGTGCACATGTTAGGTTATGCTAGTTCGGGTTTCTCCTCTGTGTTCTTTATTTGTATTATATTATTGTCCTGTATTATATTTTCTTTTTTTTGGGTAATGTTATTTTAATGTGGTTAAAATTATGATTAGGTCATTTCCATTTACAAATGCAACTGGTTAAGGATTCAAAATATCAATTTAACTTGGACATGACCTTTTTTATATATTATTTAACGAAAATATAAATTAGAATGAATTTATCGTCAAAATGTCACATGATGTGTTGTCTGTGAAATCTAGGTTCATGCTCTATTAAATCAAAATGTATCATTGAGAACATAACAGTTCATTAAAAAATAAATTTTGTGTGGTGGATCAATTCAACTAGGACCTGACCTTTTTTACATATTATTTAACGAAAATATAAATTAGAATGAATTTATCGTCAAAATGTCACATGATGTGTTGTCTGTGAAATCTAGGTTCTTGCTCTATTAAATCAAAATGTATCATTGAGAACATAACAGTTCATTAAGAAATAAATTTTGTGTGGTGGATCAATTCAACTAGGACATGACCTTTTTTACATATTATTTAACGAAAATATAAATTAGAATTAATTTATCGTCAAAATGTCAATTGATGTGTTGTCTGTGAAATCCAGGTTCATGCTCTATTAAATCAAAATGTATCATTGAGAACATAACAGTTCATTAAGAAATAAATTTTGTGTGGTGGATCAATTAAACTAGGACACGACCTTTTTTACATATTATTTAACGAAAATATAAATTAGAATGAATTTATCGTCAAAATGTCACATGACGAGTTGTCTGTTAAATCTAGGTTCTCGCTCTATTAAATCAAAATGTGTCATTGAACTTTTTTTATTTGTCTTTATTGGCATAACTATTATTATATATTATATTATTGTTATATACACATTTACCATACTAATTGTTCTTTTTAGAAGTAGTAAGGTTGTGTCTGTGATTTTCTAGGATTTTGTCAAGCACATATTTTTTTTGAGTTGGCTTTTTTTTTTATTATGTCCTAAAACTAGTTTTGTGTTTTTTTCTGACAAGGATAAATTACTCTTCTAAAGCGGCAAGGATAAATTTTTCTTTAAAAGCGGCTTCAATGCTGTTGTTAACGAATTTTGCTAGGATGATCCAAAGCTGGGGCATGAAACACATTGCACACTAAGCATGTGTAGTATCTGGAAGTATATGCACGACGCATGTGGGCATGACGTCGCATTGTATATACATTGAGAAAACACTCTCTGTCTCTCTTGTACATTTACACATTTATGAGCGTGACAGAGACTACAATAGCATTGTTTATGCTACCGGTGCAAAATACTAATACTTCTTTTTTTATTTTAAGATACTAATACAGCTTTTTTTATTTTAAAATACTAATACAGCTTTTTTTATTTCGATCATTTGACCTAGTAAGTTAGTTGTTGATCAACAGACACGAACCGATGTAACGTCTTTATAATGTTTATTTGATTAGGAGCTTAGTCGGATTAAAATGTTTTGTGAAAGAATCGGGTTTGGCAAAACTCTCGGAGAAGCGTGTTATGATATGACGGAAGATTGTGAAATTGAAAAACTTGTATTAAATTTACTGCCCCAGTTTCTATTAGTAGTTGAAAACGTGTCGTATCATAACATCCTATAAGAACCTTTGCTCACATCTAATGTTAGAAAAGCCGAGATGTTAACTTCACTTCAGAATAATTTATCCTTGCCATAGAAAAACACAAAACCAGTTTTAGGACATAATAAAAAGGAAAAGCCAAATCACAAAAAAATATATAAAAATATAAATGTACAGTCGCCATTTTATGTTTTTATGACCCAGGATTAATAAAAGTTTATCTACTTTTTTTAATGGCCTTTATGTTAAAAATGTATTTGTGTTAGTGTTATGAATGCGCCAGTTTTACATAATCAGCCTATAAATGTCACTTTATATTACCACATAATTATAACTATATGGTGGTAGACACGTTGCATATTATTTAAAACACCAATCTTATTTTAAAAGACCTTTTCAATGAGACACAAAACTCACTTAGAAATAAGTTGTTAAAAGTAGATTTTTTTATATTTCTATATATGAAATAATTTTGTTTATGTAAGTCTAAGAGTGGGAATTGTAAGGGTGAGACAGACAGACATGACAAAACTATAAAAGTTTTGTTTTCCCATAGCCACGCAATTTTAAAATATTAGATAAATATAGTGTGTTAGTTTTATAAAATTGCGTATTTGCTATGTAAATAATATGTTCTTCGCATTGTAGCATAATTTTGAATCATAATGGATTCTTGTAATACAAATAACACTTTGAAATGAAAATTTATTCATTAAAGTAACTAAATTACGAGAACGATATCCATATGCGCAGAACAATGTCTCACCAAAATGATCGTACAACTGTGGTTGTTTTAAGATGCAAATTTCAACTGCCAAATAACATAACCACGACACGACAAACATAGCTACGTTAGCAATATGGCAGTCATCTTTTTTCTGCACAGACATGGCTTCTTTAATATTTTGGCTACAAACCTGCCATTCAAATACACATTAAAGAATTCAATATTTCGAAGAAAACCTCCGAAAGTGCTTCCTAAATTTTAACCATTTATGTACTAAAATAAAAAACTAGAAATTGATATGATTTTAAGAACTTACACCTCAAAAATAGTAGTGTTTTCTAAAATCTATAAAATAATTTTTATGTATATGCTATCAAGCACTACAAAACAATGCAATTGTAAAAGCCATGGGATGGGCTGTGTTTAATTGTGGCAAGCTTTGAAGGCACACAAGGGGCACTCACGTGTACATTCCGATATAGGTACATACCTATTTCCCTAAAACACCCTTTTTTCCTGATTTTCATTGATCCCTAGAGGATGCTATACTTTCATCTTTTAACCGAAAGTAAAAAGCCCATTAATTAACCCACTGACAACGATCTACACCACAGCATTGTTAATATTGCTGCCGAGTCCTCTTTATCACCCTTAGCTTCTTTTTAAATTGTCTCTGGCAGGGGCACTTGATCCTAAATTACTTTTTGTTCCATGTCTTAGAGATTTTATAAATGGGATGGTAAAATGAATTGAGCAGGATGAATTAAATGATACTGTACATCATATAAATCATCCCGCTTAATTCATTTTATCATCCATAAACTGGTTGTAACGGTTATATCAACATACCGGTTTTAACAGTGAAAATTAGAAGTCCTGGCTTGATCCCATACAATAGCCTTATCCGAAACACCGCTAATAACAACGTAAGTTTATAATGGCGATATCATTTTCAAAGGCTTTTCGGTAAATATTGAACTCTATGTCATGTTTTGGTTTTCATTTAGTAGAAATTATACTAACATCGCAAATCTTTCACTAGAGAACACCTTCGGCAATGGCCAATTTATAAACATAAGCATATTTAAGATCTATTCTAATACGTATAATTATATTTTGATTAATGGGGCTCACGCGCTACACAGTTGTACGTACATAAGAATAATTAAAAAAATCAAGGAAATGTCGCTTTTTACGACAATCACATGTAACGACTCAATATGGCTGGTCCCTTCAATGTTGTTGGTAACCAATTGCTACTTTATGTCGCTTTCGCTTGAATGTCGCTTTTTACGAAAATCATATTAAATGAAGACATATTAAAGGAGCTCTGCTCTGTAATGTGATTTGGTACTATTGTTATACTGAAAATATTTTATCGTCTGTGTGGAATTAAACCTGTTTACTCTTGGTCATGGATTTGAATCTATCTACAAACAGTTCTATTAAATGTGTAACCAAAATTACGTATGTACGTACATAGTTACGTATTATGTATACATATATAGTTACGTAGATATGTACGTACATAAGAATAATTAAAAAATCAAAGGAATGTTGCTTTTTACGACAGTCACATGTAACGACTCGATACGACTGGTCCCTTCAATGTTGTTGGTAAACAATTTCCACTTTATTAAGTCCAGTTGAACAGGGGAGGATTTGGAAGAATGTATTATGCGAAAAATCATATTCAATGAAGGTATCTTAAAGTGGTTTTGTTGTGTATGATACTATTGTTATACTGAAAATATTTTATAATCTGTGTGGAAATTAAACCTGTTTGCTCTTCGTCATGATTTGAATCTTACAACTTTTACAACAACAACTACAACTTATAACTTTTTCTACAACTTTTAATGTGTTACAAAAATAACCATATTCCCCAAATTGTTCACTAGGTAATGACATATTTGCCGTTTTTTATTGATATAATGGCCTTCAGTATTAGTCCATTTTATCATCTCTTCATTATTCACAATATGGCACAATAAAAATTACTGAAATTGTTTCTTACTTTTCTTCAAACGTCTCATCCAATTCCTTCATTCTTGAGTACTCCTCCGCTCTGGACATCGTCGAAGTGGACATGTCTTCGCTGGGACCTGAAATTGATTATAAAAACAAACATGAATATTATTTAAAACTGTATATATGTATAGAGAAAGTTTGTTCATAATAGAAAACTTAGTATGACAGCATGTGAACACAATTTATTTTCGTAACAAACATACACTCGGAAGCATCTCACTTCTAACTAAAAAAGAACTAGAAACTATGTGATGTAGTATTGTTACTACTTTCTTTAAGTTTCTTTACCACAACCTAGGTTTCGTGGTAGTATTATTTCTACTTTCTTTAAGTTCTTTACCACGACTTAGGTTTCGTTGTATTACAACATCTTCAGGTGGGCTATTAGCAAAGAACTTTGCTAATAGTCCATCTGAAGATGTTGTAATACTTGAAGGACATTTTTTTTAGCTACATCGCATAATAAACATTTAATTGTGAATTTACCGACTAATATGCCTAATTAATTTTCGTGTATTAATATTTTTTTGATGTTTACACTAGTATTAAATCATCTTACTGATAATTTTGTTTTGTTTGTCAATTTCATACTGAAAGAAATTTACGTATTGCCTTTTTAGAGTTCCATAACAAATTAGGAACCTTACAATATCATCATATCTGTCCGTTTGTCAACTGTACGTATATTATAGAGCTGTAAATCAATTAGGTCTTTGAATGGATGTAGCAATGTCCAAAGATAGGATAAATTTTTCAGGATCCATGGAAACCTGAGATGGCGGTATCAATGAATAAGTCTGAAAATGTAATTAACCGTTTGAGTGCTGACGAGCGCCATCCCGCTCGTGCACATACTAACTAAATTTACCAAGAGCGCGATGGCGCTCGCATTGTTTAGTGCGTGGTAGGGGAGGTTGCTTGCACGCATCGCTAATTTTTTATCTTTCTATGTGTTACATGAAGTTCATATTATAATATTATTAGTAATTACAATATAAAAAGGATCCAGAAAAAGAAAATTTTTAACCCATAATGTCGAAATACGAAAATAATTCGAGTGAAAATGATTGTTTTTCAAGTTGTGAAGAAAGTGATAGTGGGAGTGATATTGTGGTGCGCTCACAATTTGGCGTAATGCAAATTTTGAGTGATAGTGATGATAGTGACGATAACAATTATTTTGCCGATACGGAGGATGACTGCGAAAATACGATGTGACCTTAATTTCAGTTTTTGTTATAATTTTTGTTCACAATATATATTTCCATAATTTTCCTTGTATTTGATTTCCTTGTATATGATTATTATGTACAAGTTTTTATTAAGAAAACCCTGAAAAAATTATTAAAATTGGATAATTATTGGAAGAGATACAGTTTTTTTTCGAGACAAGGATAAATGACATCAAAAACAAAAGATTTCTTTGGCATTTTTAAGTATATATGAGTAAAAAATCATGGCACTAAAACGGTTAAATATGTGATATATTATTTTTAGTTAGATTCAATATTGCCACACATCCCCGCACCTCTCTTTTTTAAATCATACATTATAAAAACAGTATACATACATGTTAACAATTACTTCAATTGAAAATCGCTTTGGTTTAGTTATATAGACAAATTTTTAAGATTATTGTATCAGTTAAAAATAAAACCATCTGCGTTATATTTCAAATTTTTCACTTTTTCTTTTTAATATCACAAGTTTTGAAAGTTTGAGAATATTTCTTTTATTCTAACGTTATTTACTATATTTCAAAGTATTTATTTACTTATTTTACATAGATTGTAGAATTCCTGTGAGCTATCAATCTAAAGGTTTAATGGTTGAAATTGAGGAATCATCCTTATCGTATTCGTTTTAGTTATTTTATTGATTCACGAATGAGACATATCAACTCTTTTAATGTAGATTTGTCATTTAACTACGTAAATGCTATATTACACACGCTACCAGTATTTGAGTCATGCAACAGAGTATGAATTAAAGGTACATACATACATGCCATATTGGTTGTATTTATTAAAATCGAATCTGAACAAATTCTATCCCGTGACGAACAAGATCTGTTTCACACAGATTTTTTTATTGTATATTGGCCTATGGTTTGAGGTACTTTAATACCCCTGCCGCCTACTGTTAAATGAGTCCTAAAATTTCAAAATGCACCAACTTCATCTGACCAAATTTTCATAAATAGAAAAAACCATGACACAGTTTATTCACATTTTCTTTTCAGTTAATTTTTTGAAATAAGTAAGAAATTTAAACATTGTAAATTGCAATAAATACTATATAATTTTGCTATAAATAAAAATTATTTCGTGTTCACGACAATTTAGATAAAAAATCGAATTAGTGCGTTTTGAAACTGTATAGAGCTTACATACAAGCTCTTTGTGCTAAATGTGTACACAAAACATATTAATAATCTCGTCCATATGATGAACTTCACTAAACTTACACTATAGTAAACTTACACATAGACAAACAATTCGAATTAGGTGATGCACAACTTGAAAGAAGTGATTTTTATAATAAATCTATAAGATATGTTGGTTAGTTACAAGACATGCTCATACTTAAAGATGCTTGAAACAATTTCTTTAAAAAGCTAAGGTTCCAAAATTAGTAGCCAAAATATGCAACATTAACAGCAGGTACTGGAACTGAGATTAATCACTTCCGACTTCCAAATTTGCTCATATCATCTGATCTAGAGGACATTAAACTGAGATTTTTTTACAAATAACAACAAAGCCAAGTTGTCTGGGGTATGACCACCTTGACAATAACGTAATTTCTATTCAATACCTATATAACAAAATTCCTTATATCGACAGCAACCCCAACAAAACCTAGTTTATTTGTGTTTTTTATTTAAATATGATTTATAGTGACATTTCTTTTCTATAAATTGTATTGTATTCTTAACTCGTCTACACCCTTGACTACAACATACGCCACCAACAATCAATCAAATTATTATAATATAATGTCATAATGAAAAAAAAACAATTGAAAAACTCACAGTAAGCTCCGCTCTGCTTTAACCGCTCAATTTCATCCCGCAGCTGAACTACCATTTCCTCCTTATCTTTATTTTCAGCCATCAAATCATCCTTCTCCTGCATTAACAGTTTTACAGCCTCATTAAGTCTTTCCTTGTCTTCTTTCAACAGAGCCACCGTCTGTCGACTTGTAGCTATCTCCAACTCGAGAGCTGCCACTCTATCGCTGGAAACATTATGTTCCTGCTCTATCGTCTCTATGAGCCGTTCCATCTCTTTGATAGCCGTTTGCTGCTTGGATATAGTTTCACCTCTCTCCTTCATCACTTGATTCATTTCTTTCATATCATTCAGCAGCTCCAAATTCTCTGTTTTGTATGTTGAGAGTTTAGAATTTAATTCCGTGCTTTCCGCTATCAATTTCTCAGCCTCTTTGCATTTTTGTCTGGATTCCTTCATCTCTATTAAGAGCGATGAGTTTTCTTGTTTGTAAGCAGACAGTTTAGTCTCCAATTTAAGAAGATCAGCTTGTAATGACTCGTTAATTTCTGTCAAGTTTGAGTCTTCTTGAGGCGGTTGCTCCAGAGATATCTTCAAAGTGTTAACTTGATCCTTCAACAATTCGTTCGTATCCAATATCGTACGATACTCATTTTCCAAAACCTTATAATCTGCTTTCATCTTATCCAAATCCAATTGAAGTTTATCCATATTTTGCTTGCTTATCTCATGAATTTTCTCCTTTTCCAAAGCTTTAGACATTACATTTTTGTCTTTTTGCAATTCCTCGATGGTCACCTTCAATTCCATAATCTGAGACCTCATCGCTTCGTTATCTCGTTCGGTTTGTTTATATCGTGCCTCCAGTTCATTTAATGCGTCCTTTGATGACTGTTTTTCTTTGACGAGTATTAATTTTTCGCTTTCAGATGACTTAAGTTTTATATTCAATTGATTCAACTCCAAGCTCTTAGCTTCAAGATTTTCTTTAAATAAACTGATATCTTTTAGAACCAAATCGTAGTCATTTTTCGATTTTATTAGTTCCGTTTTTATTGATTCACTTTCTTTTTTGAGATTATCAATTATTTCAGTGGAGTCAGTATTTTTAGGCGCTGATTCTAATTGTTTCAATTTTTCTTTTAGCTCATTATTTTCATTTGTAACTTCTATGTACTTCTCATTCAAAAGCTTCGAAACATTCAAAATGTCTGTCTGCCATTTCGGTATGCTGCCGGCGTAATCCTTGATCGTCTTTAGAAGTATAAATTTGGTATTCTTCAATTCATTAATCGAGGATGCACATCGCACTATCTTATCTCGGTAGCAGCGCAATTTTACGTTTGCTTTATCTCGTTTCTCCCTCTCTGTATCATACAGGTTCTGCATTTCTCTCAGCTTCGTTTCGCTGGCTTGTAACTTGCGTGATGTCTCTTTGTTAGTTTTATCACTTTCTTCTAATTCGGCGGTGAGTTGGTCTATTTTTTCTGTTAATTTACTAACATCTTCACTGGAAACGGGCTGTTCCAAACTGTCAGATGATGTTTGCATTTCTGAAACCACAAAAATAATTTATCAAAATCAATTTTTAAAATTTTTTTCAGGGTTGTTTTCTCAACAAAGTTGCCAAAGGTTTCATAAATGTATCCTAAGAATGTAGGTAAATGGCTCAACATTATTCTATTAAAAAAAAAACTTGACTCTAGATTTTCAGATCTTTGTATCATATGATGCAAAGATATAAGTCAGTGAATTACTCATTCCATATCTCATATCTTTGCATCATTTGATCCAATTTATCCAGATGTCCCGAAACCTGTCCCGAACAGACTATAATAACTTTTATACCATTTTTGCTACTTTTTCTAATAGATTATATTTTTATAGAATGGTCATTTGTGGTAGTTGGTAAACCCTATGGTAAGTGCCAATCTGAGAAGTGAATTTTTACAAATATAAAATGAAAAATTTGGTGTTACGAAGTTATACTAGATCCGATACTTATCTACATTACACGAGACTAAATATTAATTAAACGATCAACTTATTAGCAAAGTTTTCATTTATACCTTTCAAATGTAGAATTAAATGTAATGTAGGGTGTACATGTAATGTAGGGTGTACATGTAACGTAGGGTGTACATGTAATGTAGGGTGTACATGTAATGTAGGGTGTACATGTAATGTAGGGTGTACATGTAACGTAGGGTGTACATGTAATGTAGGGTGTACATGTAATGTAGGGTGTACATGTAATGTAGGGTGTACATGTAACGTAGGGTGTACATGTAACGTAGGGTGTACATGTAATGTAGGGTGTACATGTAATGTAGGGTGTACATGTAACGTAGGGTGTACATGTAACGTAGGGTGTACATGTAACGTAGGGTGTACATGTAACGTAGGGTGTACATGTAACGTAGGGTGTACATGTAACGTAGGGTGTACATGTAATGTAGGGTGTACATGTAACGAAGGGTGTACATGTAACGTAGGGTGTACATGTAACGTAGGGTGTACATGTAATGTAGGGTGTACATGTAATGTAGGGTGTACATGTAATGTAGGGTGTACATGTAATGTAGGGTGTACATGTAACGTAGGGTGTACATGTAATGTAGGGTGTACATGTAATGTAGGGTGTACATGTAACGAAGGGTGTACATGTAACGTAGGGTGTACATGTAACGTAGGGTGTACATGTAATGTAGGGTGTACATGTAATGTAGGGTGTACATGTAATGTAGGGTGTACATGTAACGTAGGGTGTACATGTAACGTAGGGTGTACATGTAATGTAGGGTGTACATGTAATGTAGGGTGTACATGTAATGTAGGGTGTACATGTAATGTAGGGTGTACATGTAATGTAGGGTGTACATGTAATGTAGGGTGTACATGTACAAAAGAAATATTTAACAAAATGTAATGATGTTACATGATGACAATTTTTACAATCTAATAGCTAAAAATAATAAAGTAATTTATGCAATATTTGTGCCCAACTTTGCACCGCATTTTGAAACTTATGGACCAATTTAGTCATTCTATCAACTGAATATCGAATTTGGACTTAAGCGATTTAAGTACTAAGTTTAATTTTAATCGAATAAGAAATATGGGCTCCGGCGTGTCAATAAAATTCTTTATATCTCATACTGCTGGTGAAATTTCTGAAAAAAAATAAAGACACGAAAAAACAAATAAAACCAAACATCATATTTAATAAAATCAAATGTTGTTTTTATTTATTTTTATTACAAAAAAAGAATTAAAATAATAATAAGTATTTGATTATATTATGAAACTTCCTTTTCATTAAAGAAACTTCATTAGCAAGAAAAAACTTTCTCAATTAAATGCGACATTCTTTTAACAAACTTTTTCGAGTTTGGAACATTATTCCATGATACTTGGAGTATTTTCCAAAGATATTCTGCAGAAGTCTCATTCACTTTCCGAATCAGTTCATCTCACAATATCTCAATGGGATTAAGGAAGTTGGGAAAAAAGAGATTGGGGGAGATAAGTTGGGGGTTTTTATGGTGAATGCACTTGCAATTGGAAGTCTTTCTTGCAGTTAGCAGTGTATATTGCAGGTAAAAATTACTATCTAGAAACTTTCAAGATCGTCTTGTGTTTGTTGTCTGAGCATCACCATCAGTAATTATATGGTAAAATCATACTGAAATTCAAAAATAAAGATCTCTGGAGATAGATTAATTTTTGCGAATCTCACTTAAAATCATAATATTTTTTTATTTTAAAAAGTAGAGAAATGATTATAAAAGGCCTAGTATTCGGTTAGTAAGTTTTTTTACTTTTGGCAAAAAGTTAGCACTAATGCACTAGTGGGTAGAAGCTGAATAGCTTCAGGTATTTCTTTTGGATTCCTACTTCTTCGAATAGAGTATGCTCGAAGCACTTCTCAGTATCAAGCTAATCTATATAAAAGATTTGACTGAAATATTTTTTGAACAATGTATTCTCATTTCTACCTTTGAAGTGATATTGTAGCAATAGTTCACTAATTTAACTTATGTAAATATCCCGTAATAACTCACCTTTTAGTGATATACGCAACTTAAATAACATGTTGTATTCATATATTATAATGAAATTAAATTTAGGTATTAAAAAACATTTAAAAACATAGAAACATTCTATAATTGGAAAGTAATGCCAGAGACAAGAGAATTTATATTAATTACTACTAATGTTTCAATATAGTATATAAAAAAACGAATGTTTTTGTAGATGTTCAGTTTTATTTACAGATGCCTTGTTTGTAAGTGTTTCTATTTAAAACTAGGTACGCCCACATTTTTGTTTGCGATTGGACCTTTAGAAAATTTCATTGTCAGATTAATACACGTATTTATTTAATACACTCACTTTTTACAATACAAAAGTAAATTTTTTGTATGTTACATGTTGTATTGAAATGTCAAATCTCCATATAATTTTTATATATTCCCTAATTTGGATTGTAATTTTGTACATTTCCTAGGAATTGTATAAAATTCTATAATTACGTACATTTCCAGTAATGAATATTATATTTCCAGCATTTTGTTAAGTTAGGTTTGGTTGGGTTTGGTTTGCTTTTTAGTTGGGTTGGATTGGGTTGGGTTGGTTTGGATTGCATCGGGTTCGGTAGGGTTAGGATGGGTTGGGTTGTGTTGGTTCTATTTGGATTGTGTTGGTTTGCTTTGGATTGGATATGCTTTTAGTTTAGTTGGTTTGAGTTAGGTTGGGTTGCATTGAATTTGATTGTGTTGCATTTAAATTAATTTGGCTTGGTTTCAGTTAGGTTAGGTTAGATTGGGTTTGTTTTGGATTGTGGTGGATTGGGTTGGGTTTGGTTTGCTTTGGTTTGTGTTGGTTTCCGCTGGGTTTGCGTTGGGTTTTGGTTTGGGTATGGTACATTGGTTTTCATTGGGTTGGATTTACTTTGGGTATGGCAGGTTGATTTTCATTGCGTTGGGTTTGCATTGGATTAGGTTTTTTTTGTTGGGTTTGCTTTAGGTTGAGTTGTGTTGGATTCAGTTGGATTGTGTTGGGTTTGCGTTGGCTTGGATTGGCTTAGGTTGCTTTGCTTTGTGTTGTGTTGGGTTGGTTTGGGTTGAGATGTGTTGGGTGTGGTTTTGTGGAGTTTGGTTTTGTTGGGTTTGGCTGGATTAGGTTGGTTTGGTTGGGTTAGGTTGGTTTGGTTTGGTTTGAGTTTGGTTGGATTATGGTGGGTAAGGTTTGCATTGCTCAATCCAAACGAGTTGCAAACTCAATCCAAACGAGTTTGGTTTGCTTTGAATTGGGTTGCGTTGGATTTGCTTTGGGTTGGGTTGGTTTATATTCGGTTGGATTGCTTTACTTTGTTTTGGTTTGTATTGGGGTTGGTCGCATTAATGTAAATAGATACACTATGCATTTGTGCATTATTTTTATGAATTACTTTTTACTATTTTTATGAATTACTATGTATTGATTTATGCAATAGAAATTGATGTTTAAAAATATTAAATTCCATATCTTCCGAAGAGGTAAACCGATTCTGATGAAATAGAAAAATAATGTTATTTCAAGTCAACCCCTATCATGTTTGTTTAAAAACTTGTTATTTTTATATTTATTATCAAAAAGAAATAAGTGAGTTAGGAGATTCTAAACTTAATGCTAGAGGTAGAGTAAGGATATCTCCTTATCTTATTCGCTCTTATATAATACTATTGGCAAATATGATGTTGAAAAGTTTTTGTCTAGACTTTTACACAGTCGAATTTTAGGATTTGCTAATAATTTGTTTACCCATCGTCAGTTTTTACCTGTGAAATTGTGATGTATGAAATAAGAAAAAAAATTTATTAAATACTCAATTGTACACCTTTCTATTTATAACAAGTACGTAATTTTATCTTTGCATTAAGTATGACACAATTTACCGTTTTATGATAACAATTATATTACAATGGGCACAAACTCATTTTCGAGGTGAAATTAATAAAAGTTTAAATAGCTATTACGAACACATACTCGGCTGTGTAAAAATACAGCTATTACATGAACATGAATTACATGTTCATGTAATAGCTGTATTTTTACACAGCCGAGTGCAGGTGTATGTTCTTTTAGCGTAACTAAATAATATTAACTCGTTAAATACACAAAATAAGTTATCATCTTAATTATTCAATAACCTTATTGCTAATGTCGTTATTGGTAATTATTCACGAGTAAAAAAAAGATGTGTAACCTGTGTCTATCTCGACACTATAAACTATATGATGGGGTTTCATGTCAATTGGATAAGTCGGTTTTATATAAGACTTCAAAAAAAAAACTTTCCTGATTATAAAATTAGTGTAAAGATTGAATTTGGGCATTTAATGTTTCAGATATGCAAATGATATAAAAAGCAAAAAGTGAATCATATCAGATCGAGACTCATGCGAGGCGAAATATTAATCAACAGATACCATTACATATAAAATTGTTTTATACTCCGAACATTTTTAAAAGTAAAAGATGAATCATATCAGATCGAGACAAATGTGAGGCAAAATATTAATTAACAAGTACTATTATATAAAATCGTTTTATACTACGAACATTTTTAATGTAGTTTTTATAGTGTCGAGAATAACTTTGTTTAGAATTTTTGTCTGTTTGTTTGTTAAAATAGGATACAAAAATTACTGGATCTATTTGAATGAGACAATTTACTGGAATGGTGTTCGGGGTTCAGATTAAAAGAGCTCATGATTTCCAAAATTGTCCACAAATTTATTAAATATTTTACGTTTCATAGTAATTCAAAATGTAGCGTATTAATAAAGCATATTTTTGATGTACTCTGTTATTTTAAGGCAGTTGTTGTGTAAAACGCGTTGTTACATATCATTCGAACTATAAATATTTTAAAACTTATTTTAATATTTAAAAATTATTTACATATTCCCCTATTTTAGTTTAGTTTTAGTGAAAATCACTGTCAAAACTCGTCCAATCAACATTAGAGGCACATACTGAAGCGGTGATTTCACTACACTTTTCATTTTTTTAAAGAATGCATCGAGCGATTTGTCTGACCATTTAGTTTTGATAAAAATTTCTCTCAAGGATTGCACAATTAAAAATTGCTCTCAACTATACACTTCGTTTTATTTAAAAAAAAACGCAAAAATTATTTTACTGATAACATTATTTACTGATAACATAATTTTAACAGTTCGGAGAAAATATTATTTTCAATAAAACATTTTATAATAATTTTTGGACACGACAACTACCTTAATAAAAAAAATGTGAAAAACATGAAGGACGCTGGCAAAAAATAGTGAACTTGGTGAAGATGCTTTCTTGGAACGCAAATGCTAATATGGCAGTGATTTGTCAAATTTCATTATGGTGATTTCCAAACTAAAAGCTCAGACAGACCACTGGAGTGAGAGAAATATGGCATTAGTCGATGCAAATTGTGACTAAACATGAGATGTTACACAAATTCAAACATATCAAAATGAAGCCTGGAAAATCATTTAAAGGCACATCAACATGAGTAAATTTGACATTTGGATACTGTCCCACTTTAAGAAGTTCATTTGGTTTAAATGTATTGCCATGTGCAATCACTTTTAGAATGTGACGAAAACAATTTATTTTTTAAGCTTGCAGTAAAAGGTGATAAAAATGTATCGTATCAAGCGGAAAATATTGTGGAACAAGACTGATGAACCGAACTGAAGCATGTCTAAGTAGAGCACACCATTAAAGGAAGGTTATGTCATCAATATGGTAGAATAGGAGACATCTAGTTTTTTTTAACTGCTTCTTCCAAATGGAATAATTAGAGTGTATACTGTTGCAAATTAGGCAAATCAAATAAACATCCACAGTTAATGAATTGCAAAGAAGTTTGTCGTTCAAAACGGTAATGTTAAAAAGAATACTTCATTGGAGACTTGCCAGAAAGTGTTGCAACTAGTATAAAATTTATTCAGCAGAATTCATCATCAGGTTTTAATTTGTTTTGCTTCCCTGAGAATTTTTTTGGAGGAAAAATTTTCAATTGCAATGTCGACATTAAAAGGATCAGTTTTTTGCCGTAAAAGATCAGGACATTTTAGAGTGTGAAACTATAAACTTGCCAGAAAGATAGAAAAAATTAGTGGATCAAAATAGCCAAACTTCACTGTTCAACAAGTTGGCGGGCAATATAAAAATGTTTTGTTATTTAGTTAGAAAATAATGCACAGATTTATTGGTCAACTTAAGGTTAATTATACTTTAGTGACTTCTTTTGCTGTGAACCAAAATATGAAAATTAATAAACAAACTTTGACTTCAAAAAGAATTATGTTGATCTCCGATAATTAGTTGAATATAATCCCAAACATAAAAAAAGCAGTAAAACGAATCATTACATGTCAGTTTGCAAGTTTCTTGAAGTAATAATTTAGTGATATAATTGAAACAGAATGTTTTGTTTTTCACTGTTGCGATAATTTTTATAAAAAGGGAGAACATAAATATGCTAATTTATATATTTGTAATAATGTTAATATATAATAGTATATACCTTTAGCGCTTTGCTCCAACGCCAACAGCTGCTCCCGTTGTTCCAGTGCAAATTTATTCATTTCATTGATTTGTTTCTCCAAAACATCCAATTGATTAATCAAACCCTCATTATCCTTCTCGAACCTCGCGTTCTGCCGCTTCAACGATATATTCTCGCTGTCCAAATCAGACACCTGCGCTTCCAAATTTGCCACCTTTACTCTCAATTCATTTACAGCTTTTTCCTGTGTGATAATATTTGATTCATACTTTTCGCATTCAGCTTTCAACAATGAGTTTTTTTTATTTAAATCATCTTTAGCGGTGATCAATTCCAGTTTCTGCTGCGTTATTGTGTCAACGATTTCTTGTAGCGCTTGGAAACTCTGCTTGTCAGTCGTCTGCTGCTTCTCCAGATCTTGTAACTGAGTTTTGATTTCCTCATTTTCGGCTTGCAATTCTAAAATTTGAATAAAACTTTTATAAAGTCAACGCGCGCATAAATTTTTTTTCTATATTGGGCTGGATTGTGTATTGAATTTTTTTCTAATGTTACCATTAGTTACAGTCTAATTCATTTTAGGTGTATCTATCAAGGTTGTATGTGGTTGTGGCTATGCAATTTATCATAACATTTACGATAACACATAATAAAATGCAGTTGTGCATAAATATATAGATGTCCCAAAATTCAACGTCAAGCCGAAAACAGGGAATAGGCCAGGTTGTGACAGTTCTTAGAAAAATTAGAAAAAAATCTACGTCACATATTTTTAAAATTACAGGTATTTTTGGAAAAATCGATAAAATTGCATCCTGCGACATTCTTTCAAGTACTGTGACAATGAATTTTCATTTTTTTAAATCTAATTTTTGTTACTTAATCGTAAATAACCATTATATTAATCACAGTCTAAAATAAAAACAAAACGCACGTGCTGAAAGAAAAATGTACATTTTACCAAGGGTGAGATGGATATTTATATATATCATGGCATCACTATTTGTCTCACTCATACTTGGTAAAAGTGACATCCCCATCCGTCTCATTTACACATGGTAAAATGGCATCACTATTCATCTCACTCATATTTGTACCTTCAAATTAAAAACTGAGAGAAAGCCTAGTATTCATTAGTAGCATTATCACTAAGTACGAGAATTAACTTGAAATATATATATATATATATATATATATACATATATATATATATATATATATATATATGCATATATATATATATATATATAATAAATTAAAACTGACAAATAACTTAAATATTAGTGAATTATCCACTTGCTGAAAATTACTAACACATTTTAATTTCTGATACAGGAACATCAGAATAGTAAAGATATTAGTATTTTATTTTAGGCCACATTAATCGACAAATAACTATGAGATAATCTATTCCAGTTATTTGACCAGCTTAATCAGGATTCATAAATCGTCTACTTGTGTTTCCTTCATTACACCACTATCATACTTTATTCAAGTCAATTAGATATCTGACTATGAATATAATTCCTACCCTTGGATACTTTCTATACCTTACGTAGATAAGTAATATTAAAAACATTCTATTTTTTTAATTTATGGGAACGTCATAGAACACCTAAATTGTTAAAATTGTCAATAAATTTCATCGAGACAATCCACCGTCCAAAATTCATTCACATTTAGTTACTGATGACCAATATGAAAATGTATGTGCGAAGATGTAATAATTTGTATCAATACGATACACAAGACATAGATAGCTCAATATACGTGATTTGTCATGATTTTGGAGTAATTAATAATATTGTCAATTACGCTATCAGTTTTATTCCTTTAATTACTTATATATATATATATATACATACATACATATATATATATATATATATATATACATATATATATATACATATATATACATACATATATATACATATACATATATATACATACATATATATATATATATACATATATATATATACATACATATATATACATATATACATATATATATATATATATATATATACATACATATATATACATATACATATATATATATATATATTTATAAATATACTATGAAAAGTGTTTTGAAAATTGGAGGAAGCATTGGAATATGTGTATTACTTGCAGTGGAGATTATTTTGAAAGGAATGAAACGAATATCGAATAAAAATTGAACCATTTTCGTTTTCTTGAAAAATTCCGGGTACTTTTTGATCAGAAGGTAATTATGGAAAGACCGTTTTATATCACTTATCATTTATTTATATCATAAGTATTTTGCTCTTCATTTTCGTTTTTTTGAAGTTATACTTCTTTAGGCGCGTTATGAAAACATGATGAGAGTGAAATTTTAAGATTCGTCACACAAAAGTTACAGTATGAAGTTGCAGCGGTTGCAGTCTCGAAACAAAAGCTACCAACAAAATAGAAATAGAACCTCTATTAGTCGCGCAAGTTGGCACCATCGTCGCCTCTGTTCACTGTTTTCATATTCATAGTATTTATTTTCCACATGTTTCTAGTGTCTACATTCATAGTAGTGATTTAAATTCAATATTTTGATTAATATATTTACTATTCGTAAATATTAGTGAAAAAATTGCGTTTATAGACTTTTTCAAGTGCTCCAATATAATTGAGGTTATCTATCCGTATGTATTATTTATTGATAAAAATTAAAATATTATTATTTAACATAATTAATACTAAATATTATTAAATTATTAATGTTAAATATTTATTATTGGTTATTCAATATTTTAAAAGTAAATAAATAAATTTAATAATAAATTCAATTTGAATTCATTGAATTTAAGTTTATTCATTTTTTAAATATTGTTATCATTTTCTTACTTTAATATTCGCTTTTCATTTTTATCAAAAAGTTTTCATTAAATTTGTTCATTTATTTTTATAAATATTTATTAATGGTGCCAAAGAAGTATAACTTCTCACACGCGTACATAACTACACGCATCCTTTTTTTTCTCATTCACTGTACTCTTTTTAATAAAGAGCAACGATAGCTTGCTAAAATTTTTTTTAAATTTGAAGGTTTAGACGCAAACTGAGCACAGTCCAATGCTGATTTTCTATAATAATTCTACAATTTTCATATTACATTATGTATGATATATGGGTATATATACTTTATAATAAATTAAATATCCTTTCTAAATTCCAGTGTATGCGGTGTAGCAAATGACTGAACAATTATTCTGTGTAGTATATTTATAGTTTCACGTTAAGTTTGCAACTGAGTTGTATAGTTTCAAAATCCATTAACATAATTTTTTGCTGTTCCTGTTTAGGCAATTTATTATAGAAAATCAGCATTGAACTGTGTTCAGTTTGCTTCTAAACCCTTCAAATTAAAAAAAAATTTAAATTAAAAAAAGAAATTTATATGTGTCACAGTTTTTTCAAAACTGCTATCATCAATTTTTAACTAAATTTAAATTTTGGCAGTCTCATAGAAAATTACCCATTGGACAAAACTTTTGTGTCAGTTTTTTTTCTAAACTTTCTAGATTAGAAAGAATTTTGCTAAGTATCAATATTGCTCACAGTACAATGGTTAAACATTTCTGTAAACATACAGTATTTTTTAAACTATTTACAAATATTCATAATATAAACATAAGGCTAAATATGTCTTTCGTAGATGTAAAAATATTGTGATTTAAAATACTATCTATAGTTTTCTGATAAACTTTACTTAAGTTTTATCTTTACTAGACTGTTACTAGAAGTGTACCTAAATTAGGTACACCTCTAAATTAAGACGAAGAGTTTTTCAAAGGGGGAACATAGGTGGAGATTTTCAGCAATATGTCTGAAAGTATTTTACCTAAAATTCGGAAGAGAAGTTTTGAGAGAAAAGTTTTATAAGAATCCTTATAATTCACTTTTTCAATCGATACCAAACATGATATGTTAAATGAATTTCTTTTTTAAATTTAATTTCACCTCTGTGATATTTCAATATAAATATTTTCGAGTCTTCATTAGTGAGATATATCAGGGCTAGTATACTTTATAACCAAGTCAAATTTCAAGTCTTTACATCAAAAAATGAGTGTGACCGTTCGATGGACAAAAATACAAGTGGTCTTATAAGGGTTCCATTAATTCGCATCATCTTTTTGAGGTATGCAACCCTAAAAATGTAAATCAAGTCTGTCACAGTTTTTTCCGTTTCCTGAAAAATTTAGTCACATGATGGCAGCAGATTTTTAAATACAATCAATTGTAGATAGCAATTTCTTAGTATTGTTTTCCATACTCTTTATTTATTGTATTGTTTATCATTCACACATTCATTTTAAAAATCACATTTGATTACTAAAATAATAGGTAAAATGAAATAAAAACGCTGCGAAAACGAAACCTTGAATGAAAGGTAATCATATTTACAGCTACTCCATTAGAAATTTTAATTGTACATTCTTGTCTACAATGCAATGGTTGTGTTTTATGACGATTCTAATGCTTACACAACAATAATGCGGCGATTACGTACGCACATGTAACAATTCACGCACCGAACAAATTTACCGGACGTGGAACGCATACTGTACACATACTGTGTTACTATTTATTTTGCATATATACCTACCTGATTTCAACTGTTTGGCTTTTTGCGCTATCGCAAGCAATCCTTTACACTTCTTGATTAAATCTTCCTTAGTGAGGTCATCGTAAGGACTCTTCTTCGCAACTTCGTCACCTTCCTAAAAGTTCAAGTCACTTTTTATTACAGCGTCTAACTTTTATTACTTTCATTCCTAATATAAAATAAGTAAGCATTACCTGAACCTTTTGATTGTCCATTTTTATTTTTTTATTGAATATTTATGGAGTAAAGCATAAAAGAATTAAATTGTACATTACTTTTATATAAATGTAAATTTACTGTACGACAAAACGATAACAAACTGGATTGACATCACACCAAAAAAAGTGACAGATATGGCGTGGTATGTTGCCAGTCATTGTAAACTATTTTGTATTTTTTTTGGGTAATATATAATAACAAAAAAATTCATTCCGTTTAAATTTTTAAAAATATATTTTCTTCTAATCTATATTTACTCAACAAACTAAATACCTAATGAATTTATTTTCGTTGATATTTTTAAATAAAAAGCCCTTCTCTTTATGAAATTATTTTTTTAAATATTCCAATTTATTTTGGTTAAGAATTTTAAATTAAATTTTATTAAAACTTTAACATAATTTCATTATTGATTTATATTTTAAAATCCTTCTTTGCAAAAATTCTTTTGTGCTCTGATGCGTTTATTCCTTAATTTATTTATAACGAACCTTAAATGCATTAATTGCTTGAAAATTGTTTCTAAAAATGTTAAATATGCTTTTTCTTGCATTCTCCAATAGCAGTATCATGAAACATTGCATTACACTATTTTTGGATTCACGATGAAATTGGCGAGAGATGTACGTTTGTAGAAAGAACGAATGGGTATTTTAGGTACCTACGCATTTGTTCACTCGTTTCTTTCACTGCATCTACCATAAAAATGAAAGTGATGCACTATGGTTGTATTGTCTATTATTACTTTTCTGTCAATACTCTACAATGGCGGTTAGTCATTATCATTTCTGTGTCCCGTCGGTCGATTTTTAATATTTTATTTTGAAATTAAGTGATGTGTATATTAATTTTAAAAGTCTGGTGTTGTTTAACTATGCAACTCGCATGTTATTGATTTAAGTGATACAATTATACTGTTTACATACAAAGTGAGTAATAATATATTTCAATATTTTGACATTATGCTTTGGCCATGTCGGGCTGAATTTGACGCATACCCCTTGTGGTGCGGGGCGCGTCCAAGAATAATAATCGTCTGCCTGTAGCCGGATCCTTATAAGGCGATCAAATTTATCCCGTTTGTGTCCACCTTGCTCAATTTTTTTTTATTTATATTCCAGATTCTATACTGGACAAATGGCAAACATATATGAACGCTTATGTGCTGTTGTAGCAATATTTTTCTTTCAGCCGTGGCAGGATACGTGTTAAATATAAGGGTTGCGACTAAGCGGTCATGAATTAAAAGTTATGTTACGATGTTATTAATTGGAATGGTAATGTTTTATACATCGTAAAGTATGATTCACCGCCGATACGAATCAAAATATTTACCTACCAAATGGCGATTGAATTTGTTGATATAATATAACGGTTTGAAACTAATATGCTTAAATCTTGGTTAAAACCTATGTGTTAAAGTAACTATATCTCTGAAATTATTGCAAATGAATTGTTTCAACTGGATGTTACAGTGTTTATTTGAAAATATTTATGTATATATGTGGGCGTATTCAATATTTAATCAAAACTTTACTTTTCCCATGTATTTTTGTTAAACAAAATGCATCTTCCTCTTTACAATATCTAAAATTTATCATTTGAAATGTTTCATAGAATTGTTATCTCTTTCTGGTATTCTCAGATAGAGCAGGAAAAATAACACCGTGAGCAAGCATGTAACAGCTGATGTCTGTATGTATAACAGAGCATTACTCATTGCAAAATATGAGTTTGTCAGAGTAGGTTTCTATACAAAAGTTTACAGTTATTATACATCTTCCAATATTGGAGCTTTTATTCCATGTTTATTAAAAAGTGATTTGGAAATAATTAAGTAATTAGGTGCTTCAAAAGCTTTTTGGATGTTTAGGTAAGTTGATAGAAAATCTCCTTAGAAGCAAGGGTAACGGCAAATTAGAAATATTACCAACTCAAATGCATTTTATGTGTATAATAAAAACTTACTTATTAAAAAGAGATATAGATTTTGGAGAAATAAAGACGAGGAACTTTATTAATTATAATTTAGGCAAGTTCGGATGAAATTTTACTTACAATTTTATATTATATCTTGTAGAATTGGCTAGCTAATAGACTTATATGCTTATATGTATTCATACATTTATGAGTTTTCAAAATTTTGAAATATAGCATGGAGAGTGGCCCGCCTCAGTTCCTGTTGTAATCAGCATAATTTAATGATTAGTATTAAGTGATCCATGGTAGCAGTTAATATTGTCTGATGGTGGTTAGATACGTCATAACGATGTTAAATTTTTACATGATTTTTTAAGAAATGTACCAAATCAAAACAAATAAAATATTTAGATGTTGAAGTATTTGAATTTGATAAATTTCCTTATATATTAATAATCAATTACATATATAAGTGTACAGTAGAACACAATAAAGCACCAGAGAGGTAATTCTCTTTGATATCACGGAGAGAATAGTTGAAATTGTTTTATAAAATTCTGTATAATAATTATGACCATTTGAAAAATTAAAAAAAAATCTGTTTACAAATTTGTTAGCTTGACGGTTAAGGACGTATTTATAAAATAGACAAAACTATGTATTCCGTTCTGAACCTTGAAATGTTTTTTGTTTCGTAGAACAAAAACTAGATGTTTTATTGATAATATTGAAGTGTTGAACGATGTTTTATAATACGTGAATGAAAAATATGGTAATCATTTTGCCAAAACTTTGAATTTGAATAACTGACAAAACTTCGGAAGTGCTATGAATTTAGAAAAAAGGTTTCCACCATTTTCTTCGGGACATTCTAGAAGAATTGCCTGTTAGTAGCTCTGTTATATTCAACTTTACAACATAATCACATTTTACATTCTTGGCTTCTCAGACTTTGATAAAACGTGGTGAATGAAGAAAGTTTCCTTATCCAGTTACTTTTGATCCATAGAAATATTTTGGTGACTCCAGTGTACTATGTTGTTTATTTATACTTATGTTATTGTTTTCACTACTGTGAAAAAATTTATATCAATGTACCATAGACACGACTGCCTAATATCATTCCTTGTAACAGTAATTGCTCAATATTATCGTTATAAGCATTTTCAAATACTATTATTTAGGTTGGATACCAATAACAGGTGTGATAATGCAATGCGACCGTTCGTATCAGGATGCCTTCAGCTGACAAAGTTTATTTTTGAGTATTTGCTATCATGGCCTATCGGTCATGAGGTAATACATAATTACCATATGATTTGGTTGAATTTTACATGATATCGGTTATAAAAAAAAAGTGGTAAAGTGTGAGTTAGATCTTGTACTAACAGTGTTCTGTACCATAAAATCGTGTCTGTCTACTTTATGTCTAACTAAAATCTAATAGTGAAATAATAGATATCCATTATGTTAATACTTTATATATTTAAAATTCGGTACAGAACGTTAAAAAGCATTTTAAGCATATTAATATTTAGTTTATTATTTTGAAATAATGACTGAATTTAATGTTTATTACTTTATTATAATATCTATTTATTTTTTTTACCGATACCACTGAAATATAATTTCATCAAAATAGCTTTATATAATTGTAGAATTTGGTTCCTCAGCTTTTAGTTAGTAGAATAATTTAAAGCATTGATGAGTGGATGAAGATAGTAGAATTGTGAAATTGTCTGCTCGCATTAAATATTTCATATTAATAGCAGTGTTTTAGAAATATTCATACATCTCATTAGTCGGTCATGTGCGGTTTGCAGCATTAAACATATTGGAAGGATGTGAGGGTTCCATGTTAGTTTTAGTTGTGTTTACAGCAGCTAATTGCAATTTACTTAAATAAATCTGATTAATCCATCTTCCATTCATTGTTTAAGTAGCTATTTTTATCTCTTCTAACACACCAGTTTAGAAGGAAAGTCTAATTTTATCTAGGGATGCTGATCAGTCACAAATATTTAGATTTCTAAAATAATTCTGTGAATCATTAACTGCATTGTCGAACCATCAAAATAAATAGTGTTTTTCGATGGAACGCTTAAAAGGTCTTTGGCAGTAAGCTCAGTCATGCCCAACCATTTATGGCATGAATACGGCTAGTACAATTTGTTCTAATTAAATGGAAATAATCTACTTTATGAGGTCTGTTTTTCCTATTCTGTTTAAAGTTTGATGTCTTCTGTCTTTTCAACAGCTTACGATAGGAAACGGTGACGAAGTGTTGCCATAATGAAGGACTGTCATCCTTTTTACACGGTGCAGGTCCTTATAATATGAAAATATGCTTATTCCGTATGTTTTGTTGAAAACTTAGTTTTTTCCAATGGTGTGTTACAGATAATGTGGCATCTACGTAGAATTGAAAAACTGTTTTTATATAATTTAGTTTTTGATACGAATATTTAAAATATTTTCATGAAGAATGAAATCATTTTTTCTAAATATGAAAATGTTAGATGTTATTAATATTATATCATTCAGTATTGTTATCAATATTATATCATGATACCACCTCAGTGTCATTTGAAAACCAGCTGTAAATTTTGATAATACCACGATGAACTCATGTAAAAGCTATTGAACGAATAGTAGTGGCATTACTTAATAATAAAAAATCTTATATTTATTTTCATACGGTACTCTTAATGTGGTACAGTAGGCTTGCTTCTATTGGTTCCCGATTTCAAAATAAGACGATTATAATCGTTAAAATATTCTTGTGTCATCCTGTTCTCAATATTCACCATTTTAATGTTAATTAAAGGGTTAAACATTGTACAGTGTACGCACACTGGGTGTCATTTGGCACCATTAAAGTAATATGATGCGTGCGGTTTTTTAACAAAAATAGTAAAAAAAAAATCAAAAATACTAAAAATTCAACTCCTGCACTGATCGTATTAATACATCATTTCTAGTCTCAACCATTAATACATTTACACTGAAGCCTTACTTATAAATAAAACGGAAGTAAATGGACTTGTATGTATATACGCATGTGCTTATTTTAAATTATGTATTGAATTTAATATTTTTAAATAAATGGATATACAGATGTTTAGTACCTTAATAAAATATATGAAATAAATTTTCTGATTAATGCTTTATCTTCAGAGTTGAGCAACGTTGATGGCAGTCATTGGTCGGATAGTTTAGGGTATGGAAATAAACAATGGTGTTTCCGACAAACAACTGACAACAAACTAAATTTCATTAAAACTTTTTTTTAAAAAAAAGTTACTTTAATATTTGTGCCTATTATTGAGAATTGAATATTCGGTAATAGAAGTAATATTTCACAGAAAAAAATAGTATTTATATAAGCATAAATGATATTTCTTTTTGTAAGCATAATGCTTTTTCTTTTTTTTTAAGCATTTACATATTCAGCGTTTCTCCAAGTTTTTGTTTGTGGTGGTTCTGTTTATGGTAATTAAACATGTGTTTAAATGTGATAGGATAGATAACTACTCCTAAATTTGCTATGTTTAGTAAAATGTATACAAAAATTTATAAAATAATAGGGCGTTATGAGTCTCTAAATTTAGTGGTAGGGATATAATAGGGATATCTACTTGTCTCATTCAGTCTCGTAGAGTACAATAGCCATTATTAAAAATGACATCACAATTCAGTATTGCCATACTTGTCTAAATGTTAAATTTAAACCTTTATAACTCTGTTAATCGCTAAGGTTTTATCGAAATTTTTTTGTTTGTCAACTTGTGATTAATAAAAAAGAAATTTGTCAAATACTCTATCATGATTAATAAAAAGTTGCAAATAAGAAACATTTTTATCCAAAAGGAAATTATTTTTCGTAATTATATTTTCGAAAGAGCTTAGAAATAAATTTCTGATGTACCACTTAACGAACACCTATATCCTTGTAAAATGTGAGTGCTAGATTAAAATTTTAATGAGATTTCACGTTTTAGCAAAGTGTTTTCTGATCTATCAAAATAGACAGTAGGATTTATACGAGGCTTACTGGCGCCCGGGCAAAAGGGATTTTGATATAATTATTTTGTCATAAAATAAATTATATGTTATGTTTTGACATTACGTGACTTGATGTTGCGAGGCATGTGTTCCGGAAATGATCTGACGTTGGAATAAGGCAATAGCTGTTGCGCAAATTTCATTCTGAACCAATGTGTACGAAAGTTTAGGCATATTTATGCTATCAAACGATTTGGGTTGCCTAGTCGGTTTTATCCACGGTTTTATCTTTTGCTAGGTATGGTGTATCGTCTTTCAGTGTATTGTTTGTCATAGAAGATAAGAGCGGTGTTTGACGAAAAATTACACGTTACTTAAATGGAAAAGACAGATATAGCCACTGTTTAATTCGCTGTTCGTTGTAATTTCAAATTACACGTTCTGAATTGTGTCCTTAGGAATATTTTTTAGGATGTCTTAGGACACTGTCGTTTTTTAGCAATATTCAGCGAAGTTATCCCTAAAATAATAGTGTAGACTTGCATCTTGAGGTATGCTACAAACTATGTAATGAAATTCTTTTTAGTGTTCATGTTGTTTTCGACGAAGTTTATGAGTTTTTGCCATAGGACATTTTTGATAGTAAGAACCCTAAAGATAAGGTTAACACCACTCCAGCAGCTAAAAATAAGGACAGTTTTGGTATTTTTTTTAATAAACAGACACTATATAAAGGTCAATATGTAGGACTTGTGGAATACCACATGCCATGAAATGTGTTTCATATTTTTTTCTGTTGATGTAAAACAAAGTAGAAGAGATACAATGTTATGTAGACATGTCTTAGTCGGGTGCTGCTATAGGGCTGCAGAGTAAGTGCCGTAAGTTTTGTGATAGAACAAAATATCAAATTGTTTCATTACCAGCACGATAATAGCTACATAAATACATAAGTGATCTAAAAATATTGACTTTCATGGAAGCAGCACAATATTTAAAGGGAAAGTTTAAATTTCTTTTAAAGATTTTCACAAAGGGATTGATTTGTATTGATAAAATTTTTCCATATATCCGAAAATTTGTATATATTTTTGTTTATTAGTAAATATAACGCTGGTTATTTTGATTAGCAGTTCGCAAAATTATTTGAAGAATTAAATTTTTGCAAGTTTTGACGCCCTGCCGTAAATGTAGGTTGTATGATAATGATTCCGTTAAAGAAATTATCTAGTTGGAGAGCAACAAGAAATTTTTTACTCATTTTTGTCATAACATTAACATTTCACGAGATGTTTAGTTTTAAAGTATTCGCGAAGGTGGCAGATTTGGCTTAGCCTTTCAAATTGCTTCAACTTGGCATAATTATTCAGGACGTAACTTTTAGCAATATCATTAAAAAAATTTGATTGGTATAACCATGCATGATAATGCAATTTTATAAACTGCTACAACCATCCAAACTGTTACTAGTGAGTACTATCAATTTCACTCTATGTGTTCGAAGCAAGCTCTGATTGAAAAATGGTTTAAATGGCTCTAATAGACATATTTATTTTTGTCGTGACTATGCCAGACTGCGTGTTTCTACCCCATCCGCTATATTCACCACATTATTCCATCACAGTACCGCTTGCCCGAGCAACAATTAAAAAAAAATGGTAAATTTTTTTTGAGCACCATTTGGAAGAAGTTATGTGCCGATCAGAAAATACTGATTGCAAGTATTTTTTAATTTTTCATGATTAGTTTATAGATTGCTTGTGATTGGCTTACATAGCAAAAAGAGGAAGCTTATAATCTCATTATGTCTGTCTGTTCGTATTGTTCGTCATTACAGATTGTGTTGACTTTTTTTGAAGTACTATCTTGAACTTTAGATATGAAATGTTTTCTTTTATCTCACAGACTGCAGAGTGGGGGTGTCATTGAATGGATTTTTAAAAATCCCATTGAAAAAATGAATCCATGACGCGTCTTTGCGAGTTATGAGTCTTCAAGTGTTTTGTAGTGTATGTCCGCCTCCTCAAAACTTTTAACCACATATAACAAAAATCCACAAAAAAGTTAGAATAATGACATTTTCTAACTAAGATATTCAGCCTTATATTGTATCATTTCTTTAACATATATGTTAGTTAACATATGATAATAATATTTGGTTTAACACTTAGAAATCGACATGTTGTATCACACTGATATTATCCTTGCCTTTATTGTTCGTTAAAGTTCGGTGGCTTGAGGGAAAAGAATAGCATCATGTAATTTTACGAGCAAAAAGAAAAGGACGCAGCTATTTCCTCGGCGATGACAGTTCTGTACTTTATCTATGGATGACAAGAGATGCATTTTTGTATGCTATTTTGTTTTATTGCTCATTAAGTAAAGTATGTTCATCGTGTCACTTTTAACATCAGAAATTGTCAAAATTTTGTTATTTCTTTACATAGTCGTAAGTACTTTATGAAAGTGCTATTCGGTAATGGATCCAAGACATCCCCTAGTTCTCGAGTATGAATTTTTTAAACATTGCGCAAATGAAAAATGCTTTTTATTGGATGAAGTAAATAATGACGTGTTGATGTTGGATTTAATTTAATACGTAATTTTTATAAGGTAATTAAGTTTTAATTTTTCAGTTTGTTCCGTTAATTATATTATTAAGGCTAAATATACTAAATTACCAAATGAAATATTTAAATAATCTAAAAAGTCAGAAGTAATGTCTACTGTTTTAGTTACTTTTACGTAAAGCGAAGTAAGGCGCTATTTAAAGTATGTTATTAGTTAACGTTATTTATAGTCTTTAAAATAAAAGTTTCATAATGATATAATAATTCTGTAACATTTACGTTATTCACAAAGTAACAAGGGCTGATTATATAGTCGATCAAATTCCTTGTGTTATTATTTTGAAATATATACGAAGTATATTACATAGTATATCTTTTAATCTACATAGGGAAAAATAATATTAATATTATGATATAACAGATATACTACGTATCCTCAAATTTGGAACTTTCATATGTAACTATGTGTGTACGGGAACCTTGGTAGTGTGTGCATCTATTACGTAGTTATATATCTACATCCAGGTTGAGCGTATTAATACGTTATTTCTGGTCTCAATGGGTAACATGTTCACGTTGCAGGCATACAAATAAAATGGAAGTAAATGTAGTGTCTATATGCGTGTATGCTTACATTAACTTATGTATGAAATTCAATGTTTTGAAAATTTTATTTGTAAAGAAATTTAATTTGTTTTCAGTTGTTTGTTGGAAACACCATTCTTTGTTTCCATGCCCTAAACTATTCGAGCACTGACTGCTGTCAGCATTACTCGACTCTGAAGATAGAACATTAATTGGAGAATTCATATCATATATTTTATTAAGGTGTTAAATTTGTGTACATCCGTTTACTTATAAATATTCAATACAATACATAGTTAACATAAGCAAACACGCATACCTGCAGTTCATTTATTTCCGTTTTATTTATAAGTAAGTTTGCAGTGTGAATGTATTGACAGTTTAGATTAGAAATAACGTATTAATACATTCTGTGCGTTATTTGAATCTGAAACATATTTTAGTATTTTTGGTTTTTCCTTTAAGTATTTTTTGTATAATCTCATCTTTCTCTTATATAATCATGTAGATATGTCCTTGTTTAGGTTATGTCATAATATTTATATACATTCTAAGTTGTTTAGCGTCTCCTTGTGAAGATTCAATAAACTGTCGCTAAACATTGAGTGTAAATTAAAGAAATTACGTAGATATTTCTCAACAATGAATTGCTTGTTTTTGTTAATTGACTTTTGTTTACCTAGGCATTACTTCTACAGTGGATCCTCCATTTACCGCTGCTCCAATATCTTGCAGATTCAATTATAATGCGGGTGATGGGAATAGCGTTTCTGTCCTGAAAATTTTCGATTATAATTTCTTGGGAAATTTATTAAATTTGCATCTGAGAGAAGCACTTGAGAAAAATCGAGAAATGAAAGAAGGATTTTAATTAAAAAATTAATGGAAATGTAAATAAACAAGAATATAAATGATATGATTTCAAAGTTAAAGAGGGTTTGAGAATCTAGAAACCGCTTAAGTTTCAATATTGAAGAGCGGGACTAGCCCGAGAATCCAAAGATACTTTAATATTTGTGCTGATTTAGCTGCCGGATGATTTTTTACTTTGATCTAGTATACATTTGAAACAAATGTGGAGCCAAAGAAATAAATCTCAAAACAGTGAAGCGCTTAAGAGAGCTCGGACTAAGTTTTGAATTCCGTGTTGTGGAAAAAGTCTAAGAAGTAAATTTTTCAAGTAAACCTTCAGGCGCAACTTGACAGCAACTCACATTTTTTTTGGATGCATATGATATTCAGTGAAGTCTATAGTTTGCTTACGCAGTTTCCTGCATTTGAGAGCATCGACTGACTATAGATTTCTTGAGTATATGTGTTATATACACGTGTATACTTGAATTTATTTCTATTCTATTTTTTTCTACCAGTAGTTGTTATTTTGCAAAATAACTACACCATCGTGCAGGATGTTAGTAAATCAACCGTGATTCAAGATGGTTGCTACTTTTCTCTTTTTCTCTGTCTCTCTGCCATTTTACTTCTTATAGTATACTTACAAATCGAGGTTCAGATCGCCAAAGAATGTCACTTGTGTCATGTGATACTTCTTTGGCGTAGTAATACCCCCACAACTGTCTAAAGAAGTTTTACTTCAACTGAACATAAAGGTTACTCGCACTCGTACAGTTTTTAGTCTTTTTTAAATGTTATGTTTTATCCACAATGGAACGGAGGAGGTATATGCGCAGAGGTTGTTTGTTTGTTTGTGTGTGTGCAATTCAATATTTCTATTTATCTCCAAAACAGTTTGACCGATTTAGATATGGTTTATTGTAAAATGTTTGTAATTCATTGGCAATGGTTCTTAGATAGTTGTTACAGTGATTACTCACCAGGGGGCGCCGCAATAAACATTTTGTTGCAAAAATGAATGTTCCCGTTTATATCCCAAATGGTTTGACACGGTTTTCTTCAAAATGTTTGGGACTAATTGGTGATGGTTTTCAGATAGGTGTTATGGTGTTAGTTAACCACTGCAATATTTTGTTACAAACAACTGTTCTCAATTATTTCCAAAATGGCTTGACTGATGGTTTTCTGCATAAAAGTTTTAGTTGAAAAAGTATAAAATAAAAAGTAAAATTAAACATTTTGATGAATAATTGAAAAACTATTAAATAATTTTTTTTAATACCCCCCGATTAAAAGAAAGTAAGAACTTTAACAAATCCAAGAAAATCCAGATTCTTGATTCTTTATTGTTTTGAGGATAGTTTGTGGAACAAATAAATACTGTTGATTAACATGATTTGTGTTATTTTCTGTAACTTTCATGTCTTATCCTAATTCTATTCTTTTTAGGGTACTGTAGCGAAAAACAGAACCTTTATAATATCATCATGTCTATAATTTTCTGGGCGTTTGTCTGTCAATTTGTATATGAAATTTTGCGAATAAATGTTTCATATGAAGATCTCGTTTAGTATGTAGTGAAATATTGAAAATAAAGTTTTTTAATGTGTCTCATATGTAGCCAAATGGTGGAGGAAATTTTTTTTCATCTCACCGTGTAGAGTATCATTGGATAGGTCCTTTAAAATTAAACGGAAACCCCATTTATAATTTTTCATTTTTCAGCTCGGTTTGCAGAATTTTATGCTACAAAGTGATGTATAACATCCGTCGTCTAATTTTTCAGCCATGTTTTTGAAAAATCTTGGTACTGGCTTTTGGTAAAACTTTATATTATAATTATTTCGGTTTCATCAACAATTTCAAGAAACATACTGCTGAATCTATCTGTGAAGTTAGGTATATATCTGACAATTCTATCCTTAGAAAATATTATATAAATTTTGTCAAGTTTGTGTTTATCTACGTTTATAATACTATATTTTTGTATAAAATGAGCTCCAGCAGGTCCATGTTTAATTTTCTTTAGGTATGTAAGATAACAAAGTGTGTCTTTTTGAAGTTACAGCGTAGTGATGTATAATATCTGCCCTAAAATTTAAATTGCTATTTTGTGGAAAATCACTGCTCTGGTTTTCGGAAAGCAATGTAAATTACCTTCAATCAATTGATTGTAAAAATAAATAAAAATCTAAAACAAAATTAACGTTATGAGAAGTATGTTGTATCTATTTTGGGAGCAACTAGCAAATTTAAAAACTTTGAAGTTCCTGTTCTTACCAAATGTAATGTTTTCTTGTGTTGTGTTGTAATGTTAGTAAGATATTTGAAGATTTTGATATCTATCCTGTTGCCTTGGTATTTAGATATTTTATATACCCTTAAATGCTTTTTTTATATTATAAAACTTACAGGATCGACAGATCATTAAAAAAGGCTACATAAAACTAGAAAAGAGAGAAAAACACATTTGCAATTTGAGTTGGTGATGGGGCTTTGAAATCAGAGATGATTTAAACTTTCATGTTTTGCCCTATTTCTGTTTTGTAGTGAAACAAAAAACCTTTATAATTTCATCATGTCTGGCCGTCTGCTACTTTGTACATGAAAGAAGATTTTGTACAGGTCGACTTCAGTTATCGACTTTTCGTATGTGTTCCACAAGCATGATTTTATTACATATAAGATAAAACAGAAGATGGTAGCCATTGAAATAATGCGATTATATACGTACTTAACTTGCAATTAGATAAAAATATTTTTTGATTATCTAGACGAAGTTATTAAATCAGAAAAGATTGAAATAATATACGTAAAATACAAATTTAATCTTTTCTATTCGGTTAACTTATTTCACCATTTATTTGATCTAAAAAGTACTTATACTTCTTAGAAGATTTAAAAAAATTTATTCAGAATTGAAACCTTTACTCCACCCCTCAAATAGGCCATTTCTTATTACACCATCATTGGAGGCGCTGAAGAGAACTTGGCAACTCACTGGCTTTGGTTAATTTGTGCTCTGAATCTGTAGGTATGAAATATATTTCTAATGTGGTGCAAAAATACTATTTCTGGTTTAGTTTCCTAGTGTACCAAAATGTGGTACACATTTTACAATACCTGTAAAGTACAAGCAGAACTCGCACAATAAGCGTTTCGTACATACTGTGGTGCATATAAAAGTATGAGCATTTAGGAGTGTGTCTGTTAAATTATTTTTCCATGTATATATATATTTTCAGTAGATCTTTTATAGGCAAAAGTATAACATGATTTTCTCAGATTTGGAGTCAAAGTTTTCCAGTAAACTTGTAGTAGGTTTTTTTTATCATAATTCAGTTTCCAGTAAACTTTTAGTAAGTTTGTTCTATCATAATTCCGTTTCCAGTAAACTTGTAGTAGGTTGTTTTATCATAATTCAGTTTCCAGTAAACTTGTAGTAGGTTGTTTTATCATAATTCAGTTTCCAGTAAACTTGTAGTAGGTTGTTTTACCATAATTCAGTTTCCAGTAAACTTATAGTAGGTTGTTTTATCATAATTCAGTTTCCAGTAAACTTGTAGTAGGTTGTTTTATCATAATTCAGTTTCCAGTAAACTTGTAGTAGGTTGTTTTATCATAATTCAGTTGCCAGTAAACTTGTAGTAGGTTGTTTTATCATAATTCAGTTTCCAGTAAACTTTTAGTTAATTTGTTTTATCATAATTTTACTGTGACTTTAGTAGTTTTAGTCTGGATTTAGTTCTTGACCAAGGGTGAGCGCTGACATCGGTCAAGCATAGCTATATCAATTAAAATGTATAATAACTACAGTTTAGCGCTAATAAATTGCTACGCGCTGACGAGGATCATCGGTTGAGCTTTTTGGTCTGCCGTACATATGAAGCTTCCGTATGGTTGTATATATGTGTGTTCAGTGCAATGCTGACCGAACGACAGATCGCATGCGCATATGCAATATAGTGAACGAAAATATTGATACTAAGCGTAAATTTGTTTGGTAGTGTATATTGTATAACTGACTCCTTTGACATCAGTAATGAGGTACGCCATAGTTTGCTGTCAGCTAAGTACTAAATGCTTGGTCATGACCGACGATTAGGGTGTACGATCAGTGCGGACAGTATGCACTGCCTTAGTGATGGGGGAGTAAGTTTTGTGTGATTTTCAATGGTATCTCCATAGCTATTTTACATAAAAGTGGGGAAAAAATAGTTTTGCATAGTTTGGTACTTGTATTTAACCTACCTCAAAAGAATTGAAAGTAAAATTTTTTTAACTGAATTCGCCGTCCATAATTTTTAGATAAATTTTTTGTATACTTTTGTTATTTTGAAAAATGCAGGTTAGTAAGTTTCATTACCATGTCGAATACTAACTTTCTACTCCAAGCCATTGATCAGGACAGAGGGATGAGTGTGTCTATAAAAATAAATAGAGCGCCTTATGGTTTATCTTTTATAATACGTTATTTTAGACTTGAAATTGCCCCAACTGTATTGTATATAAACTTTTCAGCTTGTATATTTTTTATGTTAACCAAAGTCATGTCCAAAGTTGTTCAGTAGTTTTTATGTAAATGCTAATCCAAAACACCCTAGCAGACATAAAGAGGTTGGATGAAAGTGGACCTAGCTTTGTAGAAATAGAATATAATTTTGAAGAAAAAAGAATATAATTTTTGATAATAGAAAAGATATGAAACAGATCTGCTATTGGCAATTGGAAGAGTAAAAAATAATATACAATTTGTAACTATAATACAGAACCAAAGAAGTTTTCTTCAAACAAACTTTTGAATAATGTAATTATGAAGTTATTAATATATCCAGAAGTGTTATTAAAAATGAATATAATAATCAAATGAAGTACGTAATAACTTTTAGAAACTATTCCAAAAAATAATTATGACTGATCGGCCTTTTCCTTTATGTGTAGCCATTGCGTAAAATAATTAAAAATAAGCCGTTAATTAATATTGACATTTGTTCAGTGTTGTCAAAATGTATGTTTTTTACTTTTCATATGGCTTTTTCGACGACCTTGTTAGGTTGGCGAGTTTCTGGATTAAAATGCTAAATCTGCATATGGAGGATAGGACAGACACAATTTGTACTTTCTTTCATATATTTATTCCATTTACAAATTGCAATGAAAAATAATCTGATTTTTCACAAGGAGTACAAGTTTTCTCATTTGCCTGATTGCCGATCGAAATAAAACTTTTAAGGGGGATTATTTTTTTCTTTTCCTACTCTATATGAAAATCTATATAGCGTTAAGCCGAGGTGTTGCAAGTATAAAAATTATACTATCTCAGATTATAATTTTTATACTTGCAACACCTTAACGCCAATAGATTTTGTTAGTACCTATTAAAAATTCTTGTTTTAACACTTTGTTAACTGGCAATTTCATACGGATTTCAACTATCTCACATCGCCAATTAATATTTTGTAATTGGGTGTAGTGAAACATTCTAAATAAAGTTCAATACCCCTTGTTTATACATAATGAATGTAAATGATACTGGGTACACATTTATATTTGGTTTAAACAATTATTTTTGCGGTAAACTCTGGAGCGACCACCTACATGTAACAGTACACAACGAGTTTTGCAAATATATCACGTTTCACTGCTTGCTTTCCGCTGAAGTATTGCCAAAACTAACATATATACAGCAGTAGTAATCGCCAAAAAAACCATGTATACTGCAGTGGTAATTGCCAAAACTAACACATGTACAGCAGTAGTAATTGCCAAAGCTAACATGTATACAGCAATAGCCAAAACTAACATATATACAGGAGTAGTAATCACCAAAAAAAACATGTATACGGCAGTAGTAATTGCCGAAACTAACATATATACAGCAGTGGTAATTGCCAAAACTAACACATGTACAGAAGTAGTAATTGCTAAAACTAACATGTATACAGCACTAGTAATTGCCGAAACTAATATGTATACAGTACTAATGATTGCCAAAACTAACATGTATACAGTAGTAGTAATTGCTAAAACTAACATGTATTTCAAAATCACTCGGCAATCAGGTGAAGCGTCTGATCTGCATATCATTCGTGGAACAGTTCTTCGCTGTTATGATCCATCATGGTTGAAAGTTTTTGAAACTAAAATTGTGATGAAAACGTAAATATCAAGAAAAGTAATAGCTATTACTATAATAAAAGGAAAATATGTTTGTTTGTTGTTTTTGTTTCACGTTCAATAAAATTTAGCATATAGATAGTAACATCCTAGATTAAAAAAAAGGCTATATATAATTATACCATCGTTTCCAGGAGCACAGAAATTAACTTAAATGTTAAAGAAAAATTATATCTGCGCATGAAAAACCGAATGCGTTGCTATTGATTTAGTTTTTAAAAGGAGTGGGACATTTTCCATTTAACATGTTGAATTTATGGGTTAATTTTTGCATTAGGCCAGATTGCCATCGCATAACTTGCAAGGCAGCCCCATACTGCACCATAACAAATGTTAAGTTGGGTCTAGAAAAATATGTTCATAATAAGACTTGCATTGTAACTATATAATTGGCTAGATTGAGATTTATACCTATTTCTTTGAAAAAATGTTTTTTACATTTTTTGTCACTTTTTTATAAACGTAACTAGATTTAGCTAGGCCATAATCTAATGAATGAGATAATGGCGTATTTTTTTAATGTTTAAATAATTGATGCAAATGCAAATACTCGAAAAAAAATGTCCGAACACTTGTTACTTTCTAACATGGTAACTTATGATGGGTCAAAAACGTTTTACGTATGAAAAATGAGTCAATACGTAACCGGTCAACAATGTGTTAATATGTACTACGGATAGCATATAAAAATTACTTTGTACCATTAATACTTGGTGGAAAGACAGTTTTACTACGATTTTATTAACGTACAAATATGTATTCTTAAAGTGGGACATATTCGTTCATATGATTGTGAGTTCGTTTCTTATCTCTAAGACTGGGTAAATCATATTTGCGGTGCGTCAATTTGTGACTCATATCGTAGACATTAGCAGACCTCGATTTGTGAAGGAGTGAATTCAAAACATAAATGCACGTTGACTCTTTTATTTTTGATCCAAATTTAGCAATATATTAGTCTGCTTTTCATGTTGAGTTGTGCGCTCAAGTTTAGCTTGTCAAATGTTCTTTACTGCAATTCAGATGGGAGTGTTTCGGAGGAGGGACGACGTTATTTCTGTTCACGTTTGTATAAATAGAAATGATGTTTATTTTTGGGCCAGCCCTTTGATGACATGAAATTTATGTAGTAATTTATAGTTTAACCTTGTGTTTTGTTCTGTTTTTTAAGAATAACGATGTGTTTTTCTAATGTTCGTATTTTGTTTATTTTTTTAATGTATTTTCTGAAATATACATTTTCCGTGTCATTTTTATGAGTAATCTCTTTTGTATGATTGACATAGTACAGTTATAAATAAGTACCTTAATATGTTCATTATTTTTCATGATTGTTTTTTTTGTTTTTATAATTAATTTTTTTTAATTATCGTAATAGAAACTACATATATTGTTTCTGTATTTGTAATTAAAAAGAAATGACTATTTTCAGGCATTGGTTTGAAGTATGGAACGCAGATCAGTTATTTAAAAAAAATTCTTTTGTGCTTACAAGACCACACGACTGAAGTGAAAACTTCTAATTATAAAATATATATATAATCGTAATTACATTGATGTTATATAACGGATATTAGTTCGGCAAATCGGGAACAATGCGAGATTATTATTTCAAAATACAATAACATACTCGTATTATATTAAACTACTCTGAAATAAAATATTAAACACTAACTGTATACATTCGAATTATTACACTGATTATATACTATAACATTTGCGCATTATATTATACGCAAAAAATAAAATCGTGCCTTCAAAAGTAGTTCGCTTGATATTTGTAAATATTGCGCTTCGTACGCTTAAAAAAGTAGTTTGCTTGACATTGGTAAACATTGTGCTTCGTACGCCTAAAAAATTATTTCACTTGGCCGATGTCAAAGGGAGCAGAGTTTACCCGATTCAGCGTCACCGATCTGAACCTGATGGCTCAGCTTTTTTCACTGCTCGGAAATTTTGCGCAGGTACACTTAAAGAAGTTTTCACTTCAAAATGTTTGCATTGTCAGTTGCAGTTTAAATTTATTGAGAGGTCGATAGTTACGTCATTGTGAGTCATTTTCTTAGAAAAGTAAGTATAAAAAGTGACGTTTCTCACTCATGGAATGATTCGTAAAATTGTAATTTTTTTGACGGTTTATTATTTATAGTATTCTGAAGTAATTGTCTTAAACATATTCGTTGAAAATGGAGAATATGTACTATATAGGATAGGTACTAAGGAGGATGGGCAGAAATGTATGGAATCCCCACTGACCAACAATGACCAGATGTACGTCATTAAAAATCTCTTTTCATGACTAATAATTGTGATGCATGTAGGGTTCTATCTCATTAGGACACCAATGGCAGCGCAACCAGTCGCACTACCAACAATATGTATACAGTTGTATGGAGAGTACCTCACCTGGTGTCCGCTTGGTGGATAACCAATTTCTTGGCGGCAAACGAATCACCCGCTGGTGGCGTCACCATGGTGTCCTAGTGAGATAGAGCCCTGAGAGTATTAAAGTATGATAATAGAGTATTTGACTATATAACATTAAAAACGGTTAAAATAAATGTATCGTACCTAGTAAAGAAACTTATAAGGATTTAAAAACTGATGAACTACGAATTGCGCGAAAACGCCCCATACAAAACACAACTGGCTTATGACATCACTGGCCAGTTATTTAGCATTCATTATAAGGGAGTTTATTAAATATTTATAGTATCTCGTTAAATATTGCATTTAAGTTATATATTGCAAATTATAAGTTTCTCATTTTTTTGTGTTGAAACTAAATTCATAATAACTTTTTCAATTTAATTAACAAAAAAATTTACATTTTTTCCTATTTAGAAGTTTCTATTAATTGTTTGTTTGTTTGTTATATGCATTGTTTCTTTCATCACAAGGTTTTTTTAAACCTATTCTTCATTTTTAAAATATTTTCACAAAAAATGTCAACATCGGTCTATAATACCTTATCGTTTGGTATTCTTACACTAAAACATTTAATAACAATTTTTTTGGAATGGGTTTAGGTAAATATATTCCTGAAAGATAGGCAGTATCTTAAATGACTATGTGGAAGACAAACATGGTGCTGAAAAATTGAAAATTTTTTATCTCATCTTGCAAGCTGCCCGAAGACAGTGAGGTAGAGGTTTATATGTTTATTAGTTTGCAAAGAAAGTGTCTTATGATGTTCCCTTATGAATGCAACAGCTGGTGCTTATTTATCTGTGTCTTATATGTTGTCAAACTTGTATTGATTTGCTGCTTTATGGTTAGGTTGTTGAGGTCACGGTGCAAACGAGCATCCATCATCTGGCATGGCGCTTCAGTTATTTTTTGTAACACATTTCATCGAGAATGCTGCAGGATTTTTAGATTAGAGTCGGAAGCTGTGCCACACAGCTGGATACCGTACATCCATATTTATTTGATTATGCATTAGTATAGGAGTACGTAGCGAAATATTAGTTTTTTGACTATGTTATGGAAGTTGGAAACAATAAAGATAACCTATAAATGCGTGAATTGCATTTTAATGCATTGATGCATGCTTGCTTGTCAACAACTTTAATTCTGGATGTATTTATTTTTAATTGTAATATTCCGATTTTATAGCTCAATAACCTGTCAAACAGGAATAGAACTCACACTATGAGGGTTCTGTACATGTTTAAAATACTTATACTATTGGTATGAAACTATTTACAAATGTTAACTTTTTGCAATATATATATATATATATATGTATATGTATATGTATATGTATATGTATATAGTCTAGTATATCTTTCACAGGCGTTAAGACGTGGTGCATATAAGGCATTAAAACATGGTGCATACTTAAAAAAAATTTAAGATCTAGGATAATCATTATAGTTTTCCTAAATATTTGCGTAGGCTTCTTAAAACCCTATTTTTTTCATTATTTTAGGTTGAGTACTTTCAGAAGTAAGGGGGTGTAAAATACTTTTTGAATTTTTCTACCATACCTCTGAAGTTATACTGCCTAAAGTTATGAAAATAATGTTATTGGTCCCTTATTCTTGGCCATTTCAAACGATACCACATACTATATAGGGAAATAAAATTTTTTTTTTTTTAAAGTAGTATATAAATATTTTTGAATGTGACATGTTTCCACGTCAAGTGGTTTCTGAGAAAAAGACAGAAACTTAAGTTATCTTGTTGGGGTTTAGTTTTTCGTCTTGAGGTATTGAAGCCTATAAACTATAAAAAGCAAGTATAAGTTTACTATTATGGCATTGGGCAAAAATTGATACCTTTTATGTAATAAAATATTGACAAATACGTTTGTTACTTCGTACAGACTAAACTACTAAAGTGTTTTCCACAAAACACTTGTCACGTTTTAGGTGATCGATAAGAATACCACAATTACACATGCACATAGTACAGGAATGTCTTGTTGGTGTTTGCCTTTAGGAAAGCCGTGTTGGATAAGTTCTTTACCAACAATTCCGAAACTACTTCTCTCTAGCTCTATACTTATGTCAGTCACACTTTCTGTTGTAAACTTCATTAGATTGCTAATTGGCACTAATTTCATGCAAAAGTTTATACTGGGCAGGAAACAAACCTTGTTACGATTCAGCAGTGCAGCGGGTGGTGCTGTTGTGAATGTTAAGTGGTGTCTAGTCGTCATGGGGTTAGGTTGCTGTTATGCTGTTGGTCTTTAGCAATTTTTATCTAGAATAATGTACATAATGTAAATTGAATTTAATGATTTATTTTGAAGTTTTAGGGAAATTGATACTGATGAAAGTTGGTAATTGCTAGTGTCAAAAAATATCGAAATTATGGTTTGAATTAAACAAGCATAACTAAGCAGTTCTATATTTTTACAGTATGGTAATAAATTAGCTTCGTATTTACAAAATAAATAATTTTTAATTGGCTAAACAGACTTTAGCCTTAATACTCGGGACACTCGTAAGTTTCTTCGAGGGTTGAATATTTGTTTTAAAGGTTTTCAAAAATGGTAAGGTAAAAATTTATGTTTTTAATGAGTGTATGAGTGCGGGAGGGAAATGTTTTTCGGTTGTGTGTATGTGTAACATTTTATACCACCGTATAGCCTAAACAGCTACCTGGAATTTGAGGTTTTGGTTGTCATTAGTTTTGTTATCATTTCCCGAGTAACATATATAGCTTATTGGTTTCAATGATTTTGCGGACTTTATGTGTGAGGTGTCAACAACAATTACGTAATTTTCGTGATTTTATTGCAAAACCAGAGGATTTCGAACATATTACGACATGATAATGCTGTTGAATATATGTTGTTGAGCTTATTCTGTATTTAAAAATAAGTTCATTTCATTCAAAGTAGCGTTGGCCACTGTAAAAGCATTTAGTGGATGGCAGATATAGCTGTCACTAGATGATTTGCCAGCATTTACGAGGGAGTGTCATCATATATACTATTTCTTAAAGGTGTTTTTTGTAGTAACGCCATACCTCCTTTAATTCTTCATCAAAATTAATGATTCAAACATCATTTTAAAGCTTATGTTCCCTGCTATTGACGAAAAATAGACAAATAGTTTATAATTAATGTTTTCCTTAGAAAAATTGATTAAAACAATGGTGTTTTTTGTAGCCACGCCATACCTCCCTTAATTCTTCATCAAAATTAATGTTTTAAACATCATTTTAAAGCTTATGTTCCCCGCTATTGACGAAAAATAGACAAATAGTTTATAATTAATGTTTTCCTTAGAAAAATTGATTAAAACAATGGTGTTTTTTGTAGCAACGCCATACCTCCTTTAATTCTTCATCAAAATTAATGTTTTAAACATCATTTTAAAGCTTATGTTCCCCGTTATTGACCAAAAATAGACAAGTAGTTTGTAATGAAAGTTTTCGTAAAAAAATTGATTAAAACAAAGGTGTTTTTTGTAGCAACGTCATACCTCCTTTAACTCTTCATCAAAATTAATGTTTTAAACATCATTTTAAAGCTTATGTTCCCCGTTATTGACCAAAAATAGACAAGTAGTTTGTAATGAAAGTTTTCGTAAAAAAATTGATTAAAACAAAGGTGTTTTTTGTAGCAACGTCATACCTCCTTTAATTCTTCATCAAACTTAATGATTCAAACATCATTTTAAAGCTTATGTTCCCCGCTATTGATGAAAAAAAGACAAATAGTTTATAATTAATGTTTACGTTAAAAAATTGATTAAAACATTTTTTTCAAAAAGCCTATTTTCATTCACAATGCCATTTGTTGATGGCATTCCTAATAAAAATATATTCCTAATAAAAATATACTAGCATGACCCGTGCGAAGTCTTCGCATTATAAATTATTCAACTCAATTTAATAAATCAAAATTGATTGCAGGTATTCAATTCATTTCTAATTTTGCACACTGCTTATTACGTTTTTATTCCATTATGAAGCTCAGATGACAGATCAAACAAATATTTTACTAAAATTGACATATAGAGGCGCAAGTATCAAAAGCATTGAGCTAAAGCGCCACTTTATTTATACGTGAGTGGATTTGAAATTAAACAAAAATTTTACCAACCGTCAATCATATTGACGTTGAGCCGTTAGATGGCAGCATTGCTGTTTTGTGTATATAATTTTAATAATTAATTAATTTGCAAAAACAATAGCAATCATAAATTTTTTAGTTGTGGATGCCGGTAGAGAAAGCAATTATCTATAAAATGATATATAATTTATGTGGATTAGTTGTGAGGTTTTTTCTAAAAAGGGAGAGTAACATCTTAACCTTAGTGTATTAATATATATGATGATATGATGATGATGATTAAAAATATATTATTAACTAACATGTAGTTATTACTATTCATGTTACACGTGTGTGATCACGATACTGTTACACGTGTGTGATCACGATTCTGTTACGAGTGCGTGATCACGATACTGTTCACGATACACGTGGTTGATCACGATACTGTGCGGAATATTCGCATGGGTCAGCTAGTTTAAATGTATCCAAAATGTTAACTTTAATTAATGGTAAATTTATCAGTTACCAATTGATGGCGCTAGGTGTAATCTACATTTATGTACCAGTTTTTATGTAGATCAATGTGCCATTGACATTATGAATTCAATGAAAATGAAGTAACAGTAAAATTTAGTCTATTTATATGATTTTACTGTCAATTTTACTGAAAAACTTTTGCAGTCAAAATACAAAACGCTTTTGATAGTCAAAATACAAAAAGACAAAATCTCAGTGCTGTCATGAATTATGATTCACACGAATCGTTTTTATTATCGTACTTTGTACAAGTTATTCCTGTGGCGATGGTTACGTGCATGGCAAATGGTGATGGTAAAATTTGTTATGCTGGTTAAAGAGTAAAATTATTGAGATGATAATGAAAAAAGAACTGTTAGAGATTTTGCTGGATGATTGACAATTTGCAATTGTACATTTCAGCGAGCGGTATGTCTAGTGACGAAGACAAGCCGCCGGCGCCGCCCGTGCGTCTCACCAGCAACCGAGCGGCCGAGAGGAGCGATGCGGGGCCCGTGGATATGCGGCCGTTGCCTAAAGGTATACATTTTTGAGTTTTTGTTTGATTAACCCATATTTAATCAAAAATATTAGTCTCATGGAATGAAGAATCTTGTACTTAAAACTTATACAAGCATAAATATTTTTTACAAAACACTTTCAGTATGGGTCATATTACAGATGGACAAAAAGCAAATATATAAAACACACAAATACATTCTTTAATTTTGTATTTTTTTGGACTATGCAAAGCATTTTTTATCCGACAGTAAAAAAGTTTTTCCATAAAGAGGAAGCCTAACATCATTAGCATTTATTTGAGCAAGTGAGACCAGCAAAAGTCCATAAGGTGTATAAAGGCTTGGGAGTTCAAGAATAAAAATTGCCGTATTGTATAAAGGAAATTAAAATTATAAGCCCCTGAAAACTTTGATAATGGTCTATTCAGTTTTTTGTATTGAAAATGGAATTTTTTTCTATTTACTGGCAGTGTAGTACTGTCCGAAACTTTTTAGTCATCGGAAAGAAAATCTAAAACTCAAAGACAAGAGTGAAGATCGCATTCATTTGTACAAAAATATGATAAGAATATCACTGTCAGTAAAACAGTTTTTTAAATGCATTCGGGTAACAGCAGTGCAATGCATTTAAAATGCATTTAATTTCGTTGACTGGTACGAAATGTTTTTTGTAACAGTTTCGTAAGAGTTATTAGGCAATGCTTTAGCTTTTTGCTATTATCTTTAGCCTTTATCAACAATTCTTGATATATTAAAATGATATGTGCATTAACAAAGATTGTTTTTTCCTTGTTTACAGTCTGATCATAAGTTCAATTTTTGCTCTTTCGTTATTGTAAATCTCTGAACTTTTTCAAACTGCATTCTATATCTGTCATTTCACGCCCACTTTTGCCAGTCTCATTGTATGCACTTATAATATTTCAAGATGACGTTCATTAAATTTGAGTTATTGTGGAAGTTACATGTGAATGCTTCAAGTTTTTAGTAAAGTGTAGAAGTGATTTTTTTAAACAATTTTTTAAGTTATGACACTGTTCATTGTAATTTGTCCTTCTGATGTGAATTGGATTTATTCATCAATAGTAATCATCTGTTACGCTGTGTCATGCAAAAGAAGAGGCAACTTTGCTTGGTGAAAATTACAGTAAGGGCACATTGTTACCTGGCTAATTTCAGCGGGAGATACTGTGAAAGTATATATAGGAATTTAATATTATCAATTTAATATCCATTTCAGAACCAGATGATGCGAGCGATCGGAAGAAAAAGACGCTCAAAGCCAAGATCAAGGGCTCTAAAAGCACTTCCTCACATAACGACAACAAGCCCAACATCAGCTACCCGACCAACTTTGAGCATACGGTGCACGTGGGCTTCGACGCTGTTACCGGCGAGTTCACGGTACGTCTCACGATGATGTGTTTGCGGGGCCAGTGGGGCATTACGTTTCAAAACTCACGGCTGAAGCTTTCAAATATGTTACTTGGACAGACTCATCATATTTGTTACATTTTTGGCTATCTGTATCATTGTTTAAATGCTTCTTTGTTTAGAGATCTAACGTACAACGTACAAACAAATGTATTTGTCAAAGACCTGAATTATTGGGGTTGAGAGAGTAATGCGTAAAGGATATGTTACGTAAAGCGTACATTAACATGAAATGAAGATCCCATTTGTGTTAAGAGAAAATTTTAGATAATTTAAGCTCGTACGAGCGAACATTTCTGTTATCCTGTTTTAGTGAGCGAAGTTTAGTTAGTTGCTGCACTTAACTGACGCTAGACGGCCATATGATGCTAGGTAATAAAGTTATTAGTTGAATTAGACAATCGGAAAATTAATTTGACGAATAGTGATTAAATTAGTACAATGTACGTAAGGGTTTCTAAAACGTTTGTACGAATATGTTTGTGACATTGATTAAGAAATATAATATTTAATTTTTATAGTTCAGTCGATTTGTGATACGCTTAACTCCATTATGATTAATTATTCATTATTCTTAATACCGCTTAATCAACACGCTTATAATTTGATTAATCTGTATTAAGCTTAATACTTAGGAGGGGATGGGGTAAATTTTAGGGGGAAGTTTTATTTCAAATTCATTTAATTAGTACGCTTAAGAAATTATTAACAAAAACAAAACCTAGGTAGGTTAGATTGAATGCTTTTTGGTACAAGCTTTAATTTAAGAGAGCTACAAATACAGAAACCATCACTTGAAATTGAAGAATATTTGGAATTAGATTAAAACAGCATGTCTATTTTAAAAGCCGAACATGCTTACTAGCTGTAGCTGCGCTGTGAGTTTTGAAACCGAAGCTGTCATTTTCATTATCACAACATATGCTTATTTTTACGCTGAATTCGATCATCATGTGCCACCGATCTGTCGCAGAGCTTTGTATTATCAATTGTTAGATGTGTCTGATTTACCGGACACATGTTTGCCTATCGCTTCAGTGTTAGAAAAAAAAACTTACACAAGATACAGCACGGGGCGTAACATCCCATCACTATAACATTTTTAATGTAATCCATGATATAATGTAGGAATTTGGGCATGAAACAAGGTTTAGGTATGTTCAGGAATACTTGTCCCGCCGAAGGAAACAATTATTATTTGGGAGTTTATTTAAATTTTAAACTTTTTTAAACAGATGTTATGTCAGCTGAAATTGTTATTAAAGTAGTTATTTTTCATTGCCCGTTAATTCAAATGTAATTCATTCTAATGCATTCAAATAACTTTCTTTCATGTGTTATAGTTGTGCGAGAAATATAAAAAAATGCAGATATTGTGTTTTTTGTTTATTACAGTCATATACTGAATGATCCATGACTGGCTAAATTATGACTTTAAAATTCTTTTAACACTTAACTGATCTTGTAGGTCTATTAGACCCACACCGTCCATAAATCCATCCATGTGTATAATGTTGTGTATACCATAGTTAATTCAAATGTATTTCATTCTAATGCATTCAAATAACTTTCTTTCATGTGTAATAGTTCTATGAGAAATATAAAAAAATGCAGATGTTCCGTGTTTTATGTTCATTATAGTCATACCTTGAATGATCCATGACTGGCTAAATTATGTCTTTAAAAGTTTTTAACAATTAACTGATCTTATAGGCCTATTGGACCCACAAAGTCCATGAACTCATCCATATGTATAACATTGTGTATACCGAAGTTAATTTCCACCTTTCCACCTTTCTTACAAATGGTGTAATGGGAAAGGTGTAATGGTGAAAAGGTGAAGTTAATTTCCACCTTTTCACCATTACACCTTTCTTTTATAGTTCCATTAGAAATATCAATAAAGGCACAGATATTCTGTGTTTTATATTTATTACAGTCATACTCTGAATGATCCACGACTGGCTTAATTATGACTTTAAAATTCTTTTAACACTTAACTGATCTTGTAGGTCTATTGGACCCACAAAGTCCATAAACCCATTCATATGTATAACGTTGTGTGTACCGTAGTTACTTCAAATGTAATGAATTCTAATGCATTCAAATACCTTTCTTTTTTAGTTCCATGAGAAATATCAATAAAGGCACAGATATTCTGCGTTACATTCATACCCTGAATGATCCATGACAAGCTAAATTATGACTTTAAAATTCTTTTAACTCTTAACTGATCTTGTAGGTCTATTAGACCCATATAGTCCATAAATCCATCCATATGTATAATGTTGTAACTACCGTAGTTAATTCAAATGTATTTTATTCTAATGCATTCAAACACCTTTCTTTTATAGTTCCATTAGAAATATCAATAAAGGCACAGATATTCTGCGTTTTATGTTTATTACATTCATACCCTGAATGATCCATGACTAGCTAAATTATAACTTTAAAATTCTTTTAACACTTAACTGATTTTGTAGGTCTATTAGACCCACACAGTCCATAAATCCATCCATGTGTATAATGTTGTGTATACCATAGTTAATTCAAATGTATTTCATTCTAATGCATTCAAATAACTTTCTTTCATGTTCCGTGAGAAATATCAAAAAATGCAGATATCCTGTGTTTTATATTTATTACAGTTATATCCTGAATGATCCAAGACTGGCTAAATTATTAAACTGGATGAACAGGATTTAAAATGAAGCCATAGTATCCTGTGAATTTATGTAAATTCCGTTTAAATGGTGCATTTCAAATAGCGAACTTTTACGTTAAACTTAAAAGTTAATTTTAAACTTCTTATTGAAGAATATAAACAGAGTAATCATTCAGTTACAAGAGTATATAACTTTTTAAGTAAGAAAGGAAGTTAATAGAATAAGAAAAAGTTATACTATAGCACCGACATTTAGATTATCAGGTCGGTACGAACTCTGCTCAGGAGTATAGCAGTTATATTGCAATACTCCTGACCCGAGTTTGTATCGACCTGATAGTCTAAATGTAGATCAGGTCCATCGAACTCGGGTCAGGAGTGCTGCTATAGCGTAAAGCAGTGCATTCTTAAATTTCGTATGGGTCATAACTTAGCATAAAACAATGCATACTCGAATTTCGCATGTCACAATTTAAAAAAAAATTTTGTTCATTAAAGTTATGGTAACTGATGCGTGGGAATTAGGGATTTAATTAATTTAAATTTGATTTATTACAACACTGAGAAAGATTATTAAGATCAGGAATTTTCAGCAATTCAAATGATCGTTTTCATCAATATTTTGATAAAAAATGCAATTGGAGTTTGTGTCACAAACTAAGTATTTATGCTATTAGAGCCAGTAACTAAATATTTATGCTATGCTATGCTATAGACATTGTACATTATTGCAAATGCATTAGAATGAATAAAATAAGTTTTGAAGAGTACGATTTTGTTTTCTATATCTAAATATTTGTGCTTCAAAATTTTTTTTGGCTCGGACAAGTGTGACTGAACACCATAATTTTAAATTTAAATAATATAATTTGGTAGTGAACACTGTATGAGTTAGTATTTGAAGTAGGGTTTGAGTTTGAGTGATGAAATTATTGAAATAGCATAGACAAGTTACATTAGTTAGTATAGATAATAGATCAAACGCTCGTTTAACAGCAGTGTTATGCCCGTCTTCACTGTACATTTAAAAAAATCCCATTAGTAGACTGTATGATAGTAAAATCCTTAATAATGTATTGATATTAATAAGTATTGTAGCGGTTCGTATTGTTTTGTCAGTCCAAATTCTTGGAAAGTAATTTTTGTTTATCTTTTTCAGAGAACCAAAATAAATTGATAAATTAAAAAAAAATTATTTTGTTTATCAAAATCAAAGTTAATTTATTCTTTATAAATTGAAAAGTGAAGTTACTGTTAGATTTATTTTACAAAAATATGTATAGAAGTTTCTTTGTATATATGTTATGGGAAATGTACATAATTTGGAAATTTTATACAATACCTAGGAAATATGCAAAATATATTATTTAAGATCTGTTATTATATACAACTTCTAGAAAATTTACAAGGTTCCTAGGAATTTTATAAAATTTCTACCTAATACTACGGAATCCAAAAATAAAGAACACAGATTTGAGAAACCCGAACTAGCATAACCTAACATGTGCACTTACTCTTTCAGTTCATCTTTAGGATATCATAGCATCTTAATAACCATTAGTCACAAGTCTTAATAACCATCTTTTTTGTAGCAGTTTTTGTCGCAGAAATATCTTCTGAAAACACTTCGTACTGGTGATCTTCTATATTAATAGCATTCTTCTCTGTATTTTGTTTCTGTATGTCATTAGATCCCTGTAAAATTGATCTATCATCAGCTCGACATACGGTTCTGATGCTATTCTAATTGTGTATGTGCACAATTATTTGGTCAATACTAAATAATAAACAGTCGTGATTTACGCAACAGGCGCTAAGGGCTTCCCCTTGTCATTTACTCTGCTATTTTGCTGTCTCGAATTTAACACATTTCTGAGTGCTATTTAGGAAATATATATTATTCCTAGGAAATGTGTGTAGTATGATTTATTTTATACATTTCCTGGTAATTATATTTCTTAGGAATTATATATATATAATGACGGTTTTTATACATTTCCGATAACGTATATACTGTAACGAAAGTTAAGAAATAAACAAGTTTGAAAGAGGAAACCTCTAGTTTTACAAGCCCTTATGTGCTGTGCCAGTATTGCTGTAATGTCTTATTAATAATCCTTTAGAAAATTTGCTTATGTTAATAGGAATATGATAAATTAAAATAGGTTTTTTTCAAATCGTCCCGTCACAAATTGTGTATAGTTATTACTTGATGTGATTCACTCCAACAGTGTGATCAAACCTTGGAAGATTTGATTTTTGTTAGTAGCAACACCAACCCACCCGGTTGTCAATCTTCATTCCAGACACGACTTGCTTTGCTTTTTTGAAGTCTAGCGACACGCAAAAATGCAATTTTTTGTAGTCACGCATATTAATTATATTATATTCTAAGCTTTAAACGTGTACCGAGTAAGATAATTAGAATTAAATTATATTTATAAGATTAATATTTACTACAGAGCGTATGTTTTTGGGAACTATTCTTTATAGATCTTATTTTGACAATTTCCAGTTTTGACAAGCTATCTAAATTGTCAAAATTCTTTCAGTCTGAAGATTATTGTGGAAAGTCGAATGGGAGCGAATGCAGTAGAAATGAAATTATGAGCATAATTGTTTTCTTTTATAACATGTGGATTTGACCGTTTGACGTTGAATGAAAACTCAATCAGTATTAGTTGTCATAAATATTTATAATAGTGAAACAAACAATTACACAAGAATAAAAAAAGTTTTCAAACAAATTAAATAGCATTTTAATATAAAAAAAACATAAACACCAGTAATGTTTATGTTATGCGACAACGGCGATGTTGCGCAATTGTTGTTTTTATCAGCACTGGTAGTACATACATCGTGGTTGAAATTACAAACCACTTAAAACTATTCCTGTGTTTAAACCACTGAATTTTATTAATTGATTTTTGGTGTATGGTTGAGGAACACCATATGGTATATGAGGATTCATTTAATGTCGAACGGTCTAATCCACATTGTGTAACATAAGAATACATACTATATAACAATACAGATTATATAACATTACACACTATATAACACTACAACAAAACAATACACTTTTATTAACCTCTATAAATTTATGTTGAACTTCCAAATATGTGAGCGAGACCCCCCTTCCATTAAATATTACGACTATTTAATTTCATCCATAAATGGATTGGAAATATATAAGTTTGAATAATTGAACAAAATATCACCTCTCATTCAAAAATCGTGCTCTAACTTTGCTTAACTCAAAGCTTTTCTGGAGACTATCAAGAATCGATAGTATTTTCTATTTATTAACAAGTTTTTTAATGTAGTTTCCAAATGGTTTAGGGATTTTCTGTTGATTCTAGAATTTTCTGTTGATTCACGATATATTTTTCGATTTTCTATGTAAAGATATAAAAATCTTAAAATCTCCAATTTATGACCTACATTGTGTTAAAATTTAGGCGGCTGGGTTTGTAAATCGTTGTTGTCATGGTATGTTGGGTTGACCACAAAGCATACGGCCTTTGAGGGAGTGTCGCACCAGGGGTTTGATTCCAAGCTGTTTGTCGATCGGTGCTGGCCGGCGCTATGGTTAGATACATTAAAGTTGGTAAATAAATAAATAAAAAAATTAAGTGGCTATGTAATGCTATGTATGTATGAAAATTTAATATATGAATTATATTTCAAAATTTATGTGCAATTATATACGCACATAAATTTTGAAATATTATTAATTTTTTTCTCTTAAGACATATTTTCAGAGGGCTTATACCTCTCATCGCTTTAAAAATAAACATGAAAAAATCTTAACAATTTCGGAGATAATCTTCGTCAAAGTTTGAAACAAGAAAGTTTCAACTCTTCATCTTAAAATATCTTTGATACACTTATTAAATGAAATTAAACCCATCGAAAAACTCGTCAAAAATAAGATCAACTGACGATTGATGTTACATAATTATTTTTGTTAATTTTTTTAGGTGTGATTTGTCACTTTATTCTGAATGAGAAGAAGTACAAATCTATGGAATCAATTTATTAAAAATATTTTTACAAAACATTTAATTTTTTCTTTTTTATTTATTCGGTAAATGTCAAGTTATCCCAGTAAAAATATGTTTTAAGGAATAATACATGTATACAGTTAAATATATTTTCACATTATAATACCAATTTAAAAAAAAAACAAGCAGCCAATATCACAAATTACGAACTAGCCATTAAACACGAGCTGTTGAAAATCAAATTCCTTATTAAATGCACACCGCCGAGACAATTCTAGAAATTAAAACTCACAAGCTATACTAAAATTGAATGATACGAAAAGACGAGAAACTATCACGAAATTGATTTGACTTAGTTTACGTGGATCAAAAAATCAAGGTAACCCACATTATATACATTGCTATACGATATATAATATATATAATAAAAATTCCTAGGAATAACATCTCAAACCATCAATAGAGCAAATTTGGCATAGTGCCATAATACAATTTCCTACTAAGCTAGGAATATCTTCTCAAACCATCAATAGAGCAAATTTGGCATAGTGCCGTAATACAATTTCCTACTAAGCTAGGAATAACTTCTCAAACCATCATTAGAGCAAATTTAGCATAGTGCCATAATAAAATTTCCTAGGAATAACATCTCAAACCATCAATAAAGCAAATTTGGCATGGTGCCGTAATAAAATTTCCTAAGCTGGGAATAACTTCTTAAACCATCAATAGAGTAAATTTGGCAAAGTACCGTAATAAAATTCCCTGTCAAGGTAGGAATAACTTCTCAAGCCGTATGGAGTGATCCCAATCTATATGAGATGGAAGCTTAAGTTAATTTTTTTAAACAAGTCTGAAAATGTTAGATGTTGACTCCCTCCCAGGTTGTCCCGTTGAAGCCATTAAGTTAAATATCATTTGAAAAATGGAAAAAGTAGCATTAGAAGATGCCTATTTAAAGAAGAAAAAAAAAGTTGGCTGGTACTAATACCTATATTTATGTACATAATTACATAATCTATTTTGTACAAAATCTTCTGGCAGTGATGGAATTAACATCGACACCTTTAAACCCATTACAGTTGTTATAACTCTAGTTGTCACCAATATTTTCTATATTCAGCTACTTTAGCTACTTTTCTAATTGAATGAAAGAAGGCATAATTCATTCCTTTACCTAATGTTGCGGCTCCATCTCAACCTAAAGACTTCTTTTTCAATTAACCACTTTTATATATATATATATATATATATATATACTAATTGTGGTAATATTTCCATCACTATTAATTCTTTAAATGTGGATCTAAATTAGATTGGTGAATAGACTCCTAATAGGGGTCTCTTAGCCAGTCGTACTAAATCAGGCTATTGTTATTGATAGTATAAAACTCCACTCTAGGATCAGTATACCTGATCTGTCATAATTGTTACTAAATGATACAGTTATCCCGTTCTCTCCAACAGTAAAGTAACCGGGTTTTGTAATCGATCAATTTCTTAACTGGTAGTTCCAAATTAAGGATGCCAGCCATAAGGTCTTCAGCAGAAAGCATTCTATAAAACATTGCCCTTGAAAAGAAATTCACCTGTGTAAAAGATTGCTATTGCTTCTACTAGACTCTGGAGAGACTTATTCTGTCTTGATACTTCAGAACAATTGCTTAACAAAATTTATTATCCCGAACATTTATATATTCATACATCACATTTTCACAATAAGTAGATACAGTTACATTTTCATACTAAGAAAATTTGATTACATCTCAAAGTAGCGGCAAGTTCTTGTTGTACTTCCAAACATGTGAGTGATGGTGGTTCAAAATAATGGAATAAATATGAGCAGAGGTTTAAAATTCTGAAGAATGTAAGGTGATAATGTAGGTAGGTAAATTCGTTTAGTACCAGTCCTAATTAGACTTCCTTTCGTTTAGTACTAGTCCTAATTAGACTACTTTAATTGTAGTTCCAAACATGTGAGTGATAGTGACTCAAGACCGGTGCAATTTCCACATTTCTTATATCTTAAAAATCTTTACAGTCCCACTCATATTGTAGCCATATTTACAGCCTTATCTTAATTGCTTGGATCTACGGTTTAAGAGTATTCTCAGGCTCTTTATCAGTATTCATGGTCTTAAGTTATGAAATAAATTATATTCAAACCAGGCTTTCACCATCCATTCAAGTATTTAAAAGTTATCTGGAAAAATCATATTTTCCCCAATTTTACTTTCTATATGCTATTTCCTTTTATATCCTTCTTCATTTCCTCACCCTCAATCCTGCTCCAAATATTGAAATGATTTGGTGTTGAATGTATGGGCAGCGAAAGGCTTATAAAAAAGTATAAAAAGAAAAGGATACCGAGAGTTGTGTCTTGTCATTGCTTGGAAAATGTCATAAAAGCTATGAGTACATAGAAAAATCATCGTTTTATGAATTGTAAATTGTAAATTTATGAATTGTACGTAAAAAATATCGTTTTTATGAATTGTAAAACTGGGTGCATCGCCCTCATGAAGGTATTTTTCAAATATTTAAAATCAAACAGGTACACGTTTAAGCAATGAAAAATTATCAATTTCACACTGGCACACAACCATAATCTTGTATCGGCAATTATTTTTAATATGTTCTTTATCATAATCATATATGCATATATATATATGTATCATTAGATGATATTGATACAGTGATTATAAGACGTATTCTTATTGAAGTTATTGAGTTCCATTTTTTGTGCTTTTTTTTCCAAGCTGCCTGTGACAGTAAGTAATAGCTTATTATGATTTAGTTTTAGCAGCAAAGTTTCTTTTTTTTGTCTATGGTTGTAAAGATGTGTTTTGTCTATGTTTGCGTGAAGTTGTGGCATGCATTTTCTTTAATAAATGTCGTTTAATTATTTTAATTTGTCTTTGCTAAATTACTTTGTAAGACATTTATTTCATGGCTAAAGATATCGAAAAATAACATTTTTCATTTAAATGTTTGATTTAGAAATTTCAGACTTTAATAAAATTTGTAAATATTAATAATATTTAGGTATAGATATGTTGGTTATATTTTAAATGTTGCTTGATGTCTATTTTATATATCTGAATTAAAATTATATATAAGGGTGACCCCAGAAACCAAAAATTTTTAATCAATCTGTTTTAATGAGAAAAACATTTTGAGTTGAACGTGGGAACTGTTTCTGAGATTAGTGATGGGCAAACTTGGAAATTCATCAAACCGAGTTAGTTGACTTGAAAATATGTGTAAACCGAGTTGCAAACCGAGTTGGTCAAGTTGATTCAACAAACAATTATAATCGGATAGTATTATAAGTCAATTTTAATTATTTTTGAGTCATTTAGTCGGGTTATTGACAAATAAAGGCAGATAAATAATTAAAACAATAAAGAATCTATATATCTATCAATCTCGGCTAAGTATAAATCAGCCAAGTAAATCAGATGATTCTCTCTAATATGTGTCATCATCGTGCTCATATGCAAGGAATCTTTCAAAGACAAAAAAATTTCCTGTTCATAATTTTCCATCTATTTGCTGTTCAAAAATTTCTCTAACTATATTCTTATTTCTCGAGCCGGCGTTGCAATTAAAATATGTGAATTAAATAAAAAACGAACTTTAAAAAACGTTTTTCTAACAAAAACACAACTCAAACAAAGTAACGAAAATAATTTATTAAAATCTACGCGTAAGAAGGAAGGTACTTGCAGACTAAAACCATAACATATTGCCAAGCGAGCTATTAAATTATATGCGGTAACTGAGTAGATTCAGTTTAATTTGAGCATACGAGCACCTACACGGACTGAGCGCAGCGAGCAATCGAATGAGATGGCCGCCAACTCGTTTCGTCATATACACATAAATTGGTTTAATCTCAACTCTGTTTGTGAAGTCGAGTCATTACATGTGAACAATACATAGGGTTCGAACATGCGAGCGACACATATAACGAGCACAGCAAGCGATTGAACGAGTCAGGTTAACTCGGGTTGTCATAGACGTAAATCGGTTTAACATCAACTTTCTTTGAATCGGTTTGGGAAGTTGAGTCATTACATCTCTATCTGAGATAGGACTCATCAGATTGAACGAGAATACCTTTTCCATTAAACAATTCTTAAAAAGTTGTACTGGAAAGTGCGAGCTAAAAGGAGAGGTAGACATACCAGCAAGTACGTATATTTACAGTTCGATGACACTTTTCACTAGTTATCCTTTGTAGACAATTTTAAAAACCACTTTGAAATTTTGCTCATAAACCTGCTTCGATTTTCACATCTGTCATCACCACAATTCACGAGCCATCATTTTATTTTTACAGTGGGCAGATGTGTGTATTGTGTCATTTTTGACATTCAGAACAGTTTTTATTGAATGTTTTCGCAATAGTCCATGTCTTTAGAAAGTCGGCGAATATAAAGATAAATATACCAAGTAGCATAAAACTAAACTATAAGAAATTAGCAGTTGTACATAAGGTGGATAAAGATACAACTATTGATGGTATGATGAAAAAAATCGTAAACACAACCAAAACGTTTAGTAAATACTTTATAAAACTTTTTTCTCTATATATGATATGATCAAATCTTCCGATCACGAAGTAATATATTACATTATATATATACTATTTTATTACGTTTAATCAAAGGAAGAGCCGAGTAAGTTCGAAAAATGTTGTAACCGCGATCTTTTCGATTGTATATCTATCAGATCCTGAAAGTCATGATAGCAACCCATAATTTGGACAGGGTCTTTTTGGATTTCATTTTCATTTTGTAACATAACTTTAATTACTACAAAATATATTCCAAGAGCATTTAAAGAATATGAATGAAACTTACATTTCTAATTTTAGATGAGAAAAAAATTATGATCTGCTTTACATCAGTTTCGAACTACCATATTAGATTACCCATAAAGCATTAGAATCAGTATGTATCTTGAGCAGATTTCCGTATAACTTACATCTTATTATGTTACGTCATGTTGATGTAACATAATAACATGTAATTTATATCTTGCTCGGAACTCAAATGTAATGATCAATCTATATTCTATTGTGATTTTAATAGTTTTCTATTATAAAGAAATAAACAGATAACAGTCTATTGTCCACATAGTCTGCAGTTATGTAAAGATCTTTCGTCTCGGTAAGGAAGTTCATCTCACGATTCTCACCAAAATTTTTGCAGCTATTGTACATGTGTATGTGTGGTATACTTGTTGAAATCAGAAGTGTATCTATAATAGTTGTCATATTTTATGTGATCGATAAGGACACAACATTATGTATGCGTGACATCCGCAGACATCTGGGCTCTGGTCGCCTTCATGAGATGTAAGTTCTGTATCTTAGAGCGCTAATCTAAATTTTAAACTAAAAGTGAAAATGCCGTTAACATTCGTTGAGTAGTATTTAGGGAATTGAGTAATAAATAAACAAGGGGATTAAACATTTTGAATGTTGTTTGTGGAGTTTAGGGTTTCAAACCTTTATAAAAGCTCTGTACAAAATTTCAAATCCTATGTATATTGTTTAACGCATATAGTACATGCTTAGGCGTATATAAACAATTAACATTGTTTTTCACTGTAAAAATGTATTGTGTCATATGTCTTCAATAGACATGACTTAGAATGAACTCTAAGTATTCTGGTAAATTTTAGATAGATTTCTTCTAACTCTGTTATTATATCTGTATATGAGACAGTATGGTTACTTGCTCCAATATCTGTATATGAGACAGTATGGTTATATTCTCCTATATCTGTATATGAGGCAGTATGGTTACTTCCTCCTATATATGTATATGAGACAATAAGATTACATTCTCCGATATTTGTATACGAGACTGTATGGTTATTTTCTCCGATATCTGTATATGAGACAGTACGGTTACTTCCTCTGATAGCTGTATATGAGACAGTACGGTTACTTTTTCCTATACCTCTATATGATGCAGTATAGTTACTTCCTCCTAATATGTATATGAAACAATGTGGTTACTTCCTCTGATATCTGTATATGAGATAGTATGGTTACTTCCTCTTATAGCTGTATATGAGACAGTATGGTTACTTCTTCTGATAGCTATATATGAGACAGTATGGTTACTTTTCTTATACCTCTATATGATACAGTATGGTTACTCCTATATCTGTATATGAAACAGTATGGTTACTTCCTCCGATACCTGTATATGAGGCAATGGTTACTTCCTCTGATAGCTGTATATGAGACAGTGTGGTTACTTCCTCCTATATCTGTACATGAGTCATTATAGTTACTTCCCCCTATACCTGTATATGAGACAGTATAGTTACTACCTCCAATATCTGTGTATGAGACAGTATGGTTACTTTCTCTGATATCTGTATATGATACAGTATGGTTACTTCCTCTTTCTATTTCCTACCAATTTCCGCTTGGGTATGCTAGGTTTCCATTTCTTGCAACTCAGAAGAGACGTTCAAATTATGAAATTTATCTTTCAGCTATTACAAGGAAAAAACCCTGTATTATTGAATATACTTTCATTCTTCGTACCTGACAATTTCCTGCGCCCATGCAATCACCACCTTTTTGCTGTACCGCTTTTTAAAACCATGTTATATCAGAACTATCCAATTTCTTGCTATATTCAGTTGTTCAACCACCTAATAGTAGTCGCAGCAGACTGTAATTTGTTTATAATGAGTGAAAGTAAATTTGTTGAAATGTGTCATCATTAATGTATTCAAATTTTTCACTCTAAGATTTCCATAGAATTATTTTTGAGTGTTAACTGTTGATATCTATGGAAATTAAAATGCTTTTTACTATTGAAAATTTCATGTTTCTTTTTCACACTCTTTCTGGGAAAAACAGTTGTGACAGACAGTTCCGTTTTTTTTTTCTTTTGACATATGGAATTCTAAAAACTGACCAAATGCATGTGGGAACACGCAGAGAGTAGGATTTCGTAGTTGTCTACGTATCTTGAAATTGTCTATGCAAGTCAACTGTGTCTAGAATATTTTTACATTTTATAAATTGTTGTTGAATGATTAGTGGAAACCCCTCTTTCTCTCATATCGCATATTTTGTTGAAGCCTAATACCTTGAAAATTGGGCTTAGAAACAAAAAATGGAATAAAAGTTCGCTTGTTATGTGAATGGAATAAAAAACGTGTTCGACAATGTCCCATTTGACGAGGCTCACATTAAATTTGTTAAAAATATTATACTACATAATGATTGATATTATCTCTATGAAGTGTCTGTTTATAAAATTTCATACATTTTGGTTTAAAACTGTAGAGGCTGTGACAGGCGGATGGACAGATACGAAGAATTTATAATGGTTGCTTGTGTCAAAATTGTACTCTAAATAGAGTATATACAGTACACCGATATTAAATATTTAAAACATTTTATTTTGATGTGTTCTAAGCCAGACGAGCAGGAGTTTGATGCAGTGCGGTTCGGTGCGGTTTTTACATTACAGTGTGGTGCGGTTTTTACATTACAGCCTTTCCTGTGATTTTCGTTGTTTCTATCACATGTTACAAATTTATGAATATTTTATTGTGAAATATCAATGTTATGCACATTCACCGTTAGAGTACCGACGAGCGCCATCGTGCTCGTGCACGTACTGACTAAATTTGCTACGAGCGTAATGGCGCTCGTGAAATCAGTTGCTGTTTAGCGCGCGGTAGGGGAGGTTGCTCGCACGCATCGCTTATTTTTTATACTTCTACGTGTTACATAAAGTTCAAATTATAATATTATTAGTAATTACAATATAAAAAGGATCCAGGAAAAGAAAATTTTTAACCCATAAAGTCGGAATACGAAAATAATTCGAGTGAAAATGATCGTTTTTCAAGTTGTGAAGAAAGTGATAGTGGGAGTGACAGTGTGCGCTCACAATTTGGCGTAATGCAAATTTTGAGTGATAGTGATAACAATTATTTTGCAGATACGGAGGAAGTACCGGACTGCGAAAATATGATGTGACCTTGATTTCAGTTTTTGTTATAATTTTTGTTCACAATATATATTTCCATAATTTTTTTTGTATATTATTATCCTTGTACAAGTTTTTATTAAGAAAACACCGAAAATATTATTAAAATTGGATAATTTTTGGAAGAGATACAGTTTTTTTAGAGACAAGACTAAATGACAAAGATTTCTTTGGCATTTTTAAGTATATATGAGTAAACAACCAAAGCACTGATACGGTTAATTTACTTTTAAATGACTTAAGTGTGTATTCGACATCCCCTTTGAAGAATATCGTAACTTACTTTTTGTAATTTTACGGGATAGCATGACAACACATTCAAAATATCCTACTACAGTATTGAATTTTCAAGTTTCTTTATTGAAAATTGACATTATTAAAAAGTACTTACAGATGCGAAGGTTAGACAGTCTCAAATTCTAATCTTCACACTAGAGGTGCGCAAAATGTATTAGTGAAAACAAAAGAATGATACATATCATTTGATTGGAAAGATATATATCACACACAGTGACACTAAATATATTTTAATTTTACACATTACTTTCTTAAATTTGATGTAAAATTCTGAAAAAAGTGGTGTAATTTTCTGAAATAATTAATAAACTGATTTGTTCACGGCACAATTTATGCGAGTTATGTTGAAATATTTTTTTTCTGAAAGATATTCATTAGCCGTTTAGTTATCGCAAAAATAAAGTAAAATGAACTAATATGGTACTGAATATATCCCAAACTGCTAAAAACATTGCATGGCGTCTACAATTCATACTTGCATTGTCGTTCAAGAAGTCAGGGATTACGAGCGGAAGTTTCAAGCTCGATATTGGAGCCTTGGCTGCAAAACGGCTTAATCAAAGATGTTATACATATGTACAAAATTAAAGTAATTTTTCCTAAAATATAAAATAATATTATGTATAAATTTATTATTTTAAGAGATACTTTAAAAACATTGACAATTTATATAGATAATTAAAAAATTTGCATATTTAATTTTTATTTTTTTTTGCAATGAAGATTCACCGCCTGGCTCTGCCATGGTTCTATTTAGTAGTTTTTTAAATAATAATTTACGGCCCATTTATAACTGTGTTCCAAATGGTTTAGACGAAACCTTCAAACTTTGATTCATCGCTCGAGATGACCTTTCCTAGTCGTCAGGTGTCCAATTCTTGTGTTCTCTGGCCCAATTAAGCCTATTTTTCTCATTTTTAGCTGTAAGAAGCTGTTTTGAAACGATTATACCTCCCTTAAGACCTGCATTGAAAAGTCTTCTTTTGACTGTGGAAACACTGACAGGTTTACTACAGCCAATATTGAATTGAATTCTGCTGCTACCTCAGGAGCAGTTAAACATCTATCATGTCTCCACATCTATGCTTAAATCTTCGCTAGAAGTTCTTGCTCTTGGTCTGCCTGGGCGATGTTTGTTGGAAATTAAGCCTTGAGTCACAAATTTCTTTATAACATAGTCAATGGCTTGCCTCTGTATCTTCTATAATCTTGAAAACTCACGATTACTTTTACTAGATTTATGAAGGCTAATAATTATTTCTCTTGTCTTTTTAGAATGTTTCTTGGTTTACCCATATCGTGCACGAAATAAAATGGAGATGAAAAACTTTTGAATGTCATTAGAACTGAATTTTGCAGTTTATAGTAGCGTGTTTCTTTTTCAAACAACTTCAGATAACTGATGCAAAATTATTTTTAAGGATTATTTAAGAAAATATTTAAATTTACTGCCCAATCGTTGAAACAAGAGTTACACTTAAAAGGTTTAACTTCAAGGAAATTACTTTGATAACATTATTTTGGTTTTATGACTAGGAGTCGGTAAATAACAATGTGTTGTATACTTTTTAGGTATAGATAGGGATTTTGCGGCGGGATTCAAACAAATAAACACAGTAAAGTGGTAATAGTTGTATTGTTTTTCTAATATAAAGAAAAATTCACTTGGCCAAATACTTTTCAGCGGTAGTGTACCTACTGGAATTTGTTTGTAGATATTTTACTACCATTTACATATCTGTATACGTTAAGTCAAGTGAATGATACAACACAGGGCTTAATATTCCATATATGAATCAGTCTAAGAATATAGGGACCATGTACGATGCTATCCGTGCCATCTGGTGATAAATTAATAAACTTTTGGTTACACTACTGTCATTTTTTTGTGTGAAGTCCTCATAGCATCTATATTTTAATAAAAATTTGTAATATCTCAATATGGTGTAGTGTGTTGTATAAGTAGTAATAATACTAGTTCATAAAAGCAATGCTGTGTTTAGTTTTTCAGAAGTTATGTCTCATATTCACTCGTAACATAACCTCTTCACATTCAATGACATTTGTAATTCTTTGTCGATAGAATGCTACATTGACGTTGGCAAATGTTTAACCAAATTTCTTATTTCTGTCATTTTCAAGTGATCCCTATGTTTTTTACACAATCCTTATGAAGTAGCTACTTGTCAGAGAATGATAAATTTTTTTTTAAAGAGTGTACTTACGCCCATAAGCCTGTATTGTGATGAATGGAATGAAAGATTATGTTGTTGGAGTGGATGGGGAGGGGGGGGGGGGGAGGAGGTTTACATTGCTATTCCGGTGACCCTTTATAATATGTCTCAATAATGGAATATTTCTTAAAATGAGTGTTGCTAGTATGAGCTGTTTTGAGGTATTGTGGGTGTATCCCATACAAATAAAAAGGGCTATATGCAGTAGCTGCAGGGAAAGAGGAAATAAAGAACATTCAAGAGGAAATTAGTAAACTAGTTTAGAGAAACCAGGGCCATAGACAACCATTCTGATTGGCACACTGCATTTGATCATAACAGCGGAGGATAAGGCGATGGGTATATAAGCAATACATTTTAAAATCTAAAACTGATAAAACATGAATCTGTTGTACCAAAGACAAAGTAAACAATATAAGTGGGGAAACTTTGTGGCCGTTTTTATGAGTTTCATGTAAACGTTTTTTTTTTGGAATAAAATTTGTATTTTCCACGAAAGAATAATTTTGCCCTTTGTCCGATTAAAACGTTCAACATTAATTTTTTAATTAATTGTAGCATTTCAGTTGCATAATTTTTTAGTTTAACGTTTGAGTTTTAAAACGACACACATTCCCTATTTAATTAAATGCGTTTGCTTAGGCGTAGACAAACAATTATGTGTGACTTTGTGATTTTATAGCAATATCAAAATCATGATTGTTCTGATTCAGACTTAAGATTCACTGGATTGTCCTAATTTAAGTTTAATAAGAATTTTTTCAAAATAAAAAGATTCAGTGAGCTGTCCTTATTTAAACTTAATGACTATTTTTGACACCATATAATGTGATTTGCTCTTTGCTAATCAGTCAGACTATGCAGCAGAAAAAATGTTCAGACTTTCTTTAGCTTTATATTTTCACGTAATATTTTACGAACCATGCACTACAAAGTCTCTTCGTTTCGCTTATAATTGATTGGGGATTTTCTTTAATCAAGCATTCAATATCTTCTTGCTTTTTAGGAGTAATCACATAAGTTTTTTAGGAGTAATCAGGTAAGTCAGCCGTGCCAAGATCGTCTTTTAAATCAAAATACTCCAAAGTCGGAGGGATAGTGCAATATAATTGAATAAATATTCCACCCCACCATGACATTTTTGACAGGATAAACACTGTTGAAAATTATAAAAAATGATTTACAAATTTAAAAATTTATAAGAAGCGTCGTGTTCTAAAGTGCGTACATGTTTAAGCAATGATCGCGTAATGTTTAATAACAGCTTATTTGTAAATTATACTGTCAAGGTTTAGATATTTGTACAAATTGTCTCCTCTTCGACTTATGTCAAACGATAGAAATTACCAAATTACTTGGGTATATTTATTATTTTATATAATGCAAAATCTTTTAACCAGATAACTTTGATTACCATTTGCTACTTAAGTAAATGCTATTAAGTGAGTAATAAAATTATGACTTATAAAAAATATACCAGCGCTTTGATCATAATTTAACATTATGACAGCTTCACAAACTGTGTTTGACAAGTCACTTGTCATCGCTTCTTTTTTGGGACACAATTTAAGTATACACTTTTTAAAGAGGTTGTAGCTGTGATTGATGAGTATACTCACCATGCGGAAAAATGATTACCATTTGCTACTTAAATACATGGTAATAACTGAGTAATATAATTATGACTTATAAAAAATATAACAGCGCTTTGATTATAATTTAACATTATGACAGCTTCACAAACTCTGTTTGACAAGTCACTTGTCATCACTGCTTTTTTGGGACACAATTTAAGTATATACTTTTTAAAGAGGTTGTCACATCTAACTGGCCAATGAAGAAACTTTGTCAGTTGGTTTATTAGTTTTTCTTAGAGTTTTACTAATATAATTGAGTTGTTATTTAAATTTCTTACGTTGACAAAATCTATATATGTTCTGCATATCTATTGCCGCAGTACTATGGCCTTTTTTTCTTTAATCTTTTCACATCATATTTGCTATAATCAGAAAACTCCTGTCATTTTGACTAGCGGAAGAAAATAATATTTGTTTATATAAAAATATATAATAATCGTTAATGTCTCTGACAAAGCCAAGTCTACTATTACTCTATCATCTATGTGTAAGTATCGGAGTAGTGCCTTCATTAAACTTACTTGTTGCCGCTTTCCCTTTCATCGCCCGACTGTCTTCACTTGACCACCTTATTTGGAGCCAGTTGACAGGCATTGTTTTACTAATTAGGAATAATGAATTCCTAGGCGTGTATAATTTAATCACGGAAAGGTGTCACAAAGTTTATTTGTTCAGAACGCTTCTGTGAAAATTGATTTTGAAATATTGCGAATTGATTTTAAGTATTGCTTTTAAATAATTGCTCGTAAAAAGTTTTGAACAGATTTGTGCAAAACTGTTTTGTGTAGCGCGAGGAAGATTCTTTGATACCATTATTGGTATGAGGTGATGTGGTTGTAAAGCAATGTGTTTTAAGGCTTATTGTACCTAATATAATATTTTTATTATATCATGGGAGTAATTATGTAGTGTATATTATTTCGATTATCAGATTGTATAGTGTATATATACTGTTTTAAGTGTTTTAGTGCAAACCGTGAGACGTTTGTGAGGGTTTTTATGTATTGTGGGAATCGGCAATGTGTTTGGGTATGTTTTTTAGTGATTCGTGTTTGGCTGTTACCATGGTAATTATTATGTCGTGATGCTGTCATTTAGAATGAGATATATGAAGTTATCGTTTTTTAATGGTTGTCATTTAGAATGAGATATGTGAAGTTAGGAATGACATTTATTTGACAGTTTGCGTTATATCCAATAGCTTATATTTAGATTACACCCTGTAGGTTTTAATTCTTTTTGGTTATATATTTTTTTTATGGTTTTAGCTACGAAATAGTGAAAACGTCATCAAAATCCACTAAGTCATTTTTGCCTGATTTTCAAAAATAATATTTTTTTCTCTTTAAGTCTATATTATTCCCCTGATTTGTCCTCATCATATATATTAATACGCTAAGGTTTTAAGATGTTACTCTCCCTTTTTAGAAAAAACCTCACAAGTAATCCACATAAATTATATATCATTTTATAGATAATTGCTTGCTCTACCGGCATCCACAACTAAAAAATTTATTATTGCTATTGTTTTTGCAAATTAATTAATTATTAAAATTATATACACAAAACAGCAATGCTGCCATCTAACGGCTCAACGTCAATATGATTGACGGTCGGTAAAATTTTTGTTTAATTTCAAATCCACTCACGTATAAATAAAGTGGAGCTTTAGCTCAATGCTTTTGGTACTTGCGCCTCTATATGTCAATTTTAGTAAAATATTTGTTTGATCTGTCATCTGAACTTCATAATGGAATAAATAATGCGAAGACTTCGCACGGGTCACGCTAGTTTGACATAATATCTCGCATATATATTTAAGTAACATGTTCATCTATTTTTAACAAATATCCATGTATATAATAACTTATTACTTTATCCCAGTTTAGTGTCTTATCAGTTACATTTTATATATTTTAGCCACTGCTATTGGTAATGAATAGATTCTCTAGCACTGTGCTGTGGTAATTAAAGTTTTAAAATATTGTTCACACTTGTGAAGCAGCCTATTAGTTTATCCCTGTTTAGTGTCTTATCAGTTACATTTTATATATTTTAGCCACTGCTATTGGTAACGAATAGATTCTCTAGCACTGTGCTGTGGTAATTAAAGTTTTAAAATGTTGTTCACACTTGTGAAGCAGCCTATTAGTTCATCCCAGTTTAGTGTTTTATCAGTTACATTTTATATATTTTAGCCACTGCTATTGGTAACAAATAGATTCTCTAGCACTGTGCTGTGGTAATTAAAGTTTTAAAATGTTGTTCACACTTGTGAAGCAGCCTATTAGTTCATCCCAGTTTAGTGTTTTATCAGTTACATTTTATATATTTTAGCCACTGCTATTGGTAACAAATAGATTCTCTAGCACTGTGCTGTGGTAATTAAAGTTTTAAAATGTTGTTCACACTTGTGAAGCAGCCTATTAGTATTTAATTACTTTGTCAACGTTACAAAGTCTATTTGTTCAGAATGAACGAAATTATGACGTAACTTGTTTAAAATATTGAAAATTGCACGTAAAAAAATTGAGGAAAAACACTGAATATTCATATCGCTCACGCTATTCTGGGCCGAATATGTGGTGTATGTGTTGTGTCGTATATTGCATTGACGGGCTCCGCTCCTCCGACCGTTAGTAGAGTATCATCCTCATAAGCGATGGTACCACAACACTGAACGGGTAAGTAGAGTATCATCCTCATAAGCGATGGTACCACATCACTGAACGGGTATTGAATACCATAAAACGAAGTTCCACAAAGTGTGATCGAGGACCGAGCTCTGCGGCCAGCCCCTGCTCAACGTTTTCTTCACCTCAGTATCTCCATCCCTCAAAAAGAAAACTCGAACCCAGAAGTAGTTCTTTATTATCCGATGGAGGTGCATTGATACATATAATGGCTGAAGCGGGGGTGAAATAGACGGCGACCAGGCATTGTCAAACACGCCGGAGAATACAGAGAAATACCGAGGACACACTTTTCTGGGCATGCATCTACGAAGTAGATACTCCAAGTCAGAGACCGAATTGTTTAGATAATCTTAGCAAATGAGAAAGCTACACCAATAGACACATCGCCAAAGTCCAAGTGGGTAAAGTCTCTAAAGCTGGAAGGAACTTAATGGGTCTATAGTGTTTTGGATCACCAGATGTATTCCATTACACTTCAGTATAACTTTTAGTTTCCCCACTTTCCAGATGGTCGGGAAATGGGTTTCACCCAGGATGTGATTAAAGACCACAAGTATATTAGGCACCGTAGTATTCTATACTATCTTTATAATTCTATTGTCAATATTACGAGGGCAGGACCTCGTCCTTCTGCCATAAAATTTTTTGTCTTGGATGGTTTATTGCGAACAGAAATTCATAAAAAGTTGGTGAAAGTGTATAAGGAGTCAGTATCTTCATTGTCAAAAGTAAAAAAATGGGCAACTGAGTTTAAATGGGGTCATATATCGATTGAAGGTGATCCACGTGAAGAACGGCTAAAAACTGCAATTACCGAAGAAAATATCAAGACTATACACAATATGATTCTTGATGATCGATAATTAAAGATGTATGAGATAGCTAAGACTGTAGGCATCTCAGAAGAAAGGGTATGGCACATTTTACACTAAGAAATAGTATTATGCAAAGTTGGTGTCGCATTTGTTAAACGCTGGTCACAGACAAATAAGGAATCAATTTTCTCAGCAATGTTTGTGCCATTTTAAGAAGAATCCAATTGATTTTCTGTGTCGATTTGTTTCAATGGATGAAACGTGGGTTCGCCACTCTAGACCTAAGTCAAAATAACAGTCCAAGGAGTGGCTAGAAACAGATGGCTCTGCACCGAATAAAGCAACGAAAATTGCATCATCTGGAAAGATTATGGCTAGTGTTTTTTGGTATTATAAAGGTATTCTTTTAATTGGTTATCTGCTAAAGGGTCAAAGAACTAGTGGTGAAACTAGGCAAAATATTATTCTGTGATTACTCGAGAAAATTTCTGGTTCAACTCTTCAGCTGCACACACCCATCTCCTGCGAGTCTACTTGAGATAAGTAATATCAATGTTACTCTAACAAGTTGCGTACATATCAGGCAGATTGTACTGCAAGAGGTTTTCTGGTGGATAAAATACTTTAAAATTTCTTTATGTAGATTTGGGCACCTTGAGAATCTAAGACAAGATTACGGCTTTGCATTTTCCCAGATAACAGAATATCTAATATTGAATATATTTGGCGTTAATTTTGTAGAAATTCATTATTCACAATTAAAGGAAACTACATGATGTAGTATTATTTCTACTATCTTTAATTTCTTTACCACGACCTAGGTTTCGTTGTATTACAACATCTTCAGGTGGAATATTAGCAAAGAATATCTAATGACAATAATTTGTAGCCGGTTGTGAGTAATTTGGGACACTATGCAGTGTTCTGTTGATAAGGTGTTCCAAGAACAGGACGCCCATGCCTTTAGTCTATATAAGGAATCTAGCTGATCCATTAAGAGTTGTAATTTGTAAATATATTTGTACACACATGGTACGGTTGTTAGTTGTGGCTTTACTTAAGCGAGGTAAAAAAAATGAACATAAAACAAATTTATAGACCTCTGCGAAACAAAATATGCTGTATCGAGACAAAATATTTACTTTGGTTCGTATTTTACTTGGGTCAAAGGAGACAAAAAAAAATGATAAATCACAAATCAGTTGCAGACTAATTTATTCATTCAAAAATAGCATTGAAGGGAGCTGATTATAGAAAGCTGTATATGATGTTAGGCGTAGCAGTTGCGAATGAAGTATTTGTATAAGTTTAGAGTGCACATACTATTACTAAAATGATATAAACTGAAATACAACAATGTCATGAATGTGTTCATGAATAGCCCTATTGCTAAGGTTATTGGACAATAGCTATTTGTACAAGTTTAGAATACACATACTATTACTAGAGTGATATAAACTGAAATACCAGAATATCACAAATGTGTTCACAAATAGCCTTGTTGCTAAGGCTATTGGACAATAGCTATTTGTACAAGTTTAGAATACACATACTATTACTAAAGTGATATAAACTGAAATACCAGAATATCACAAATGTGTTCACAAATAGCCTTGTTGCTAAGGCTATTGGACAATAGCTATTTGTACAAGTTTAAAATACACATACTATTACTAAAGTGATACAAACTGAAATACCAGAATATCTCAAATGTGTTCATAAATAGCCCTGTTGCTAAGGTTATTGGACAATAGCTATTTGTACAAGTTTAGAATACACATAATATTACTAAAGTGATATAAGCTGAAATACCAGAATATCACAAGTGTGTTCATAAATAGCCCTGTTGCTAAGGTTATTGGACAATAGCTATTTGTACAAGTTTAGAATACAAATACTATTACTAAAGTGATATAAACTGAAATACCAGAATATCATAAATGTGTTCATAAATAGCCCTGTTGTTAAGGTTATTGACATTTCTGTTGAATTGAAAGCTGCTAACGGTATTTCTAAATTGAATGCGACTATTTTTTGTTCATACATATTAAATATTTATTTATTCATTAGCTAAATACTTAGCTTTGCTTGCTCTTTTTGTTACCAGAACGTTGTGGGGGAGGTAAAGCAATAGTGATATCATTATAGTATCTTATTTAAAAAAAAAAAAAAAACAATACGGATTATTATATTAGTTCAATAATAAAATAGCTTGAAATATTTGCAATAAAATAACCAAGCAAATAGACACAAATTAAATGATATAAAAAAAATAAAAGCAAAGAAGAAATTCAGCATATTATTGCTAGACTTATTTATGAACTGTATTTTTTCTTTCTTGCCTAGGGGCAAAAAAATAAAAATTTTCAGGGGATCCCACCCTCAAATATGCAACTTAAAAAGGTCATTTGAGAAAAATGGTTTGTTGCTAATCCCTGCTGGAAAGGGATGATTATAAACTTCTCGAAGTTTCATCGTTACCTCCCTCAGGATTTGTTGCTAGGGGGCAAAAAGTAAATGTAGAAGATTTGGGGGAAATTGTTTGAAATTACAATTCATATAATTGATAATTTGGATATAATTTCAAGAACATATAATACGAATTCAGTTTTATAAACTTAAATTGTATTAATTCATCTGTGTTGCCATATGAAATTTCCCAATTTTAACTGAATAGAATCATTTTTATGTGAAAGGTCTCTATTTAAACTTCCATTTTTACTTTTGTGTCTACCTCTTCAGGTGATTTGCATCCTTAGGTACCCTAAATATTTTTTTCTTCATGTTCTTGTGAAGATCTTTCAACCTCGAAAACCGCCAGATACTTATATCTTTAATCTGAGGACAAATGCCAAAATTTGTCAGCTCTGTTGGCTCCGCCATTTTGATTCTTCAAATTGTCATTAAAATTTCTTAATTACAACTTTAAAAACCCACATGAGTTGATTTTCAGGCAAATCGGATCATAAATAAAAATATTTGGCTTGTCGTTTTTGTGTCCCTATAATAAAACTGATCTGTTATTTTAAAATTTTGGTTGCCAGATGTGTGTCTAATACTTTTAAATTGAAATTTCGGAGATTGTGGAGAATGTTAATTGTTTGGAGCTTTTCTCAGCTTTGAATATTAAGAATAAAATTACTAAAACAGAAGTTAAATATTAACATGTAGATTAAGATAAAAGTTAAATATTTAATGAAAATGTAATCTATCACAAACAATAATTGTTAGTTATTCCTGAAGGAACTTCGATGAACTAAAATAAAAAAAATAAAATGGCTTCGTATTATAGAACGTCTTGTTATTAAGTAAAATTTTTATTAAACATATTACGTCCTCTATACTACTCGCGAAGTTACTTCGACGAAGTGCTTGTTGAAGTTGATTGCAGTCCAAAGTACGTGACGACCTACTCATGGAACATCGCGAGGAATTCAGTAGCCGTGAGTCTCCATACGCTAACCTCACAAAGTCCTTTGACTCGGGCGTAAAAAACAGACAGCGATCGGAAGTCGCCCGAGGCGAGGCGAGGTTGCACAAAGTGAATTGAAGTACCTCTCTACACTACTCTCTTCGCCTAACTTCGATCAACTTCGCGAGTAGTGTATTGCAAGTTTATAAATTCTTTGCAGAATATAAGCAACAAAGCTAGTTTTATTGTGCTCTAATAGAAGTAATATAGGTTCAAAATTTTGTGAGATTATGAAACACAGTAGTGATACATCAAAGAGCTTATGTTTTTTTCATGTTGGTTTTATCATAGTTACTTATATGAGTCATAGTTTTTAGCTCTTTTTATCACGGAGCATAATTTTTAAATAATCTTCACATACTTTTACACCCATAATTTTGAAAATTGTTACCATAGTAAACATTGTAGACCGTAGTTCGCGATTTACTTAAGCCATATTTCACTTTTGCACAAATATATAATTTTTTGAATTAATTCTGTCTAACCCATTACCGAGTTTCCTTTCTGCTAACAAACCATATTGAATATGTGACCAATTGCTTCACAGGGCATGCCGGAAGCATGGGCGCGGCTGCTGATGGCGTCCAACATCAGCAAGCAGGAGCAAAAGAGCAATCCACAGGCGGTGCTGGACGTGCTCAAGTGGTACGATGCCAGTGCTACACAGCCGCCACCTGACAAGTACATGACATCGGCGCAGATGCATACCACGCATTCAGGTGCGTGGATTTGGTATTAGTAATTAAACGTTTTTTATTTCAGTTTTATGTTTGCATTAGACTTTGTATAAGTTCTTTGTCCGAGGCTATAATTATTGTAATGGGATGTGTGGGATATTTGGTTTGAAATAACAGGTGAAGTTGAGAGTAAACCATCAGCAGTTCTAAGAATTAAAAAGTATAGATATCATACTACGTTAATTGGGCTATCTAAAACAGACATAGATGGAGTGTTTACTGGTAATGTCCTACCCAAAGGATCAGATAATGGAAGGTCGGTTTTTTAGATTTTGCTACACTACCAAGATGTAGTATTTTCTTTACTAACTTGCTGGTATCTTGCAATTGCAGGTTCATCAGTGTCGCGTGTGTCTTCGAGTAGCCCGTCCTCGTCAACACCCACCGATACGGAGCATCCTGAGCCTCCTCCGCCACCTCCCTCCCGACCAGAGAGGACCAAGAGTATTGTGAGTAAATATATTTACATATAGTTAAGGTTTTTTGTTGCAGAGAAATATATTTCTTATCATAAATTTTAGCTGGTTTCCCAGATTGAGTGTCATACACAGGGTATAAAAGAATTCCTGAAAGAGGGTCCTTATCTTTTACGAACTTCAACTTTCTAAAGTTTAACGATGGTTCTATATATATACCCAGTACTGCATTAGCCCATTTGCTATTACAAATCCACCAATAGCTTGGGTTTTTTTTGGTCAGGCTTTGGGGCCTTTATGAAAGCTAGGTCATTTAGATTTTGTCATGTCGGTGACCACAAAGTTCCTCACAACGCATCAAATTTTATAGGCTGTTCGTGCCGGAAAATCTATGTCGTAACAAACCAGCTCAAATGTTATAATTTCTCTGTGTTTTGATTAGAATACATGTTTGTTGCATTACTGCATACTAATATTTTATTAAAGAAACTCTAGTTTTTCATTAGCAGTTATTATAGCATAATGTAAACTAAATTAAACTTATTACCATTTGCGTTTAAAGTTTAAGTGCGAGTTTAAACATAAGTTTTTAATTAATTGTATAGTCTAGACTTTGAGTTAAGTGAATTAAAAAAGCATGATTTTGATAAATAAACATTTATTTGACAATAGGGAATCTTACGCAAAGCTAAGTATAGATGGCGCTACCGAAGTAAGACATAAACACAGGTAGCCATCAAAAAAGCGATAGATTTTTTGGCATGCAAAATTGAAAACTTTTATGCGAAAAGAAAATATGATGAAGAATTATGGATATTTAACAGTGTCAGAATTAGAAAATCAGAATAAAATGAATGTTCTGAACATAGCCTCAAGTGTTTTGTTGCCTTAAATTTTTTGTAATGCACTGCTATTTCCCACAGCTTCTGACGTTGTTTGTCCTTAGGAAATAAATTGACACCTAAATTTTCAATTGCTCCAATTGCAACTGCAGCTAACTGCAGAAGATTGATTCATATTTATTATAAATTAAGATGTAGTCTTCGAACAGCTAATGAAACTCGTTACTTCACAATACAGATTGATATAAATTACAAAACGTCACATCATGTTTATCTATGAGAGTAATTGGCAGTAAGGTTCCCTATTGTTACGACATATAATGCTGATCACTGAAAATATAAATGACTACTTGAAATTGTTTATTACAGTATACAAAACCAATAGACGAGCCGTGTCCGGCGGCGAGTCCGCAGCACAGGCCAGCGCCGCCCGCCTCGCCTGCGCATATCCACAACACGCATACCACGCAGGTAATTTGACTATGAAGTTGGTTAAAGCAAACTTACACTAAAATATCAGATTTTATTTAGTTACCCCTAGAACATTATTCATTGTTTTTTTGTTCACCAATTTGGAGTATTTCTACATATTTAACACATTACCAGTATTTATAATATCTATAATCCTTTAAAATAAATATGGTGGAATTAATGTTATTAATACCTTAATTTTATAGTTTTTGTGTTAATTGTCTGTTATGCTTTTTACAACTTTTTTTTAAAATATTTGATGTCAAGTTTTTGATATTTAAATAAAAATAGCCATCAACAAGTTGTAATGGACCAATGATAAATTTTTGTAAACGAGATAGTAAAAACAAATATGTTTAGGATAATTTTTTGATGACCTCATGATGATCAGTATTTTGAAAACACTTGTTAAAAAGGACTTTAAAGAATATCTCTTCTTTAAAGATCTTTAAAGAAGGACCTTAAAGAACTATTTTGGTCATATTTTTTATTCAATTAAATCTTCAAACTGTGCAAGACGATATGTAACAATGATGCAATAACGTAACAATTTATTTCTTTAATTAATTTCTGTAAATTAAATCTGCATAAGTTCAGCTAGTAGGCGACTGGCTTAGATTAGGAGAATTTAAAGCAAAGTTGGTAATGGCAGCGAATTATTTGTTATATATCGAAGCCTTAAAAAAAATACAGAAAGTTAGTCATGTGTGACTCGTGTAAACAGTAAAAGACCCTAAATTTTATTTTTCTGATTATATTATTAAATTTTTGAAGCAGAGCTTCTTACGGCATGATGTGAAACCATTTGTAGTTAACTTCATGCCAAACTTGAGAATTCAAACTTGAGAAATTAGCCGTGGATGACATTTATTCCACAAAATGGTTGTCAGTGTATAGAACTCCTTATGGTGCGCTATAAAACTATATAGTGTAGCAAATTTAATGTTTTTTTTATTGAAAACTTAAGATTTACTTTTTTCAAGATTTTCACCTTTGCTATGGTCGTCTTTCATTAATTAATATTAAATTCCTCAACATTATACTGAATAGATAACAAAGTGTTTTAAGAATGTTTGTCAGAATTTACAGTTTGATGGAATCATTGGATGGTAGTTATTGGACGCTACATCCTTTGTTTTGTATGGAAAGAGATGTTATGAGGTCCTAGAGGCTCCCTGAGACTATCAGGGTGGAGGGTAGAAATCGTATTTACAGTTAATAAAAATATAAAAACTTGTACCGTAGGTGGTGAGCAACTCGTGTGCGTCGCCTGTGCAGTTGGATCGTAACAAGAATGCGGTTGTTGCCGCGCCACAGGTACCTGTTCCGCCCTCCAATGGAACGCAGACCCCTGATTCGAGGTTCGTAATATGTATCTTCTTGAACTATGCATTTATTTATAATGTTAACATTATGCAAAATGAGACTTTGCATTTTGAGTCTGCATAAGTGACTTATGTAAATATTGACATTGGGAGTAATTAAAAATTTCATTAAGACATAAGTCTTTTAAAAAAAAAGACTTTGAAATAAGTTTGTATAGATTCATTTAATGTTTAAAACACTACACTTATATAGAATATCTAAGTCCAAATATTTCCCACAAGTGGTTTTTCTTTATTAAATCATGTATGTTATATGATTTAATAAAGAAAAACCACTTGTAGGAAATATACGGACTTAGATATTCTCCTATTACCACTAATTGATTATGGAAATGAAGAATATTTGTACAAGTTGGAACGTCTTCAAAATTTATGCATTCGGTACATCTTCGGCTTCAGAATCATGTCATATTTTATATCATATCAGATCATCATACAGGTCACTTTTCAAATGGCTGAAGATCCGTGATCAACACCAACTTCATATACTTACACTTTTTTTTAATATATTAAAAATTTCTCACAGCCCAAATTATCTTACTCGCAAATTTAAAGATTTGTCTACTCACGGCCTTGGGGTAAGATCTGAAAGTTCACTCACCCTATTTATACCTTAACATACCTCTATCTCTTACGAAAAATCCTTCACTGTCCAAGCAGCAAAAATTTGGAATTTCCTGGATCCTGACACCAGGAAAATCACATCCTTAAATATTTTTAAAGATCGAGTGAAAAAGTCCTGCCTCTCTTGAATCCTTTTCCTTTGAGTCCTTGTCCTTTCCTGTCTTTCCCGTCCCAAATCATGTTACTAGTTTGTATTACTTATACTTTTGTATTTTTTTTTGTCTAATGTATTGTATGTAATTTTCATTGTAAAATCTCTTACAGTCTACCAACTAAATTTCAATACCAATTGTTATGGTTAACTGGAAGGGATTACTCATGTAGCAATAAGTTCGCCATATCCACTATGCATAAAAGTTGACAAATAAAGTAAACATGTTGTCTATGTGAAAAGTAAAGGTGTACCTTTTTTACTTCTGATATATTTAGATAAAATTAGTTTTCTTTTTTGCATATTTTGGTAGATGTGTCGTGTAAATCCGTTCTTGATGACACAGATGAATGATCATAATAGAACGGGACTACATTTACCACATAGAGGTCATTTTCTTAGGATTTTACTAATAAATCTGTGCATCTTATTAGTAAATGTCATCTATCTATGTTTCTATCAGATGGCTTTATTTTTTAATGGTTAAAGATAGCAGCTTCGTAATTTTATAATTTTTATATATCCAGACTCGATCAGACCCATTTCGTAGTGGCATTAGACATACTTGAAATAAACAGTAAAAGTGTGATATTTCATGTCCATGGCTACGTTCCACTAGACGTCTGCAACGCATACACCCACGACTGCGCTCACACCTATTCCACTAGCTTGTCAGCGTTGCTACTATCAGTCCAAGTGGGACAGGTTATGAACAATGCGTATTTGTAACTATGATGAAATGGCGGGTATTGAAAATATATATACAATACTTATAAAAATTACATGTGTTTTGAATGTCTATGGGCAGAATGGTCAACGAACTATTGAATAAAATTAGTTATTAAAATAAGTTATTTCCGTAATTTAATTTTAAGCTCGTTAATTTTATTCAATATTCCGTTTAAAACTGTCTTGCTTAAAAACAAATAAGACAATATTGAGAAAGTTCTGTTTTGCCTAAAAACAGGTAAGACAGTATAGAGTAAATACTGTCTTGCCTGTCTGTTGATTTGTGTAAAATTACTATTTTTAGGCTGATTCCATACTCCGCTGTATAAATTCGCTATGTATTACTAGTTTGATATTGTTTTCCATTTCTGTTAAATCCTGTGCATTCCTAAGTATCCAAGCATAGTTTACCACGGCTTTAATACGAGTATGTGTAAGCTTAATATATCTTGTTGTTAGGTTATATAATGGTAGATAAATTCACGAGGATTATGTAAGTTTGTTGAATTTAAAAATTTTCAGAGCGGGACCACAGCAGCAGCGAAAGAAGAAGATGTCAGACGAGGAGATATTGGAGAAGTTACGGACCATCGTCAGCGTGGGCGATCCTAATAGGAAGTATACTAAGATGGAGAAAATCGGTCAGGGGTGAGTAATTTTATTGTTTTGAACTTTGGGGGTATTTTTTAAAACAATTTTGTTGCTGAAACTGGTATATTTAATGAACAGACAACAGAATCTATATTTAAACTTAGTGGATAAATGGCATTTCTTGTTTTATTCATTCCGTTCATAGCCAGGTAATGAAAATCGTCATCTTACTGATCTTGATTTTGTCATAGGTCACAGTTAAGGAATTATCTTTGTACTTAGATTTCTTGTCAGGTCGATGATAAACGATATTTTTTTCTGTTACACAAAAATGTTTCTTACAATGTTTTTTTCTAATACAGAAAAACTTTGAAAAAATTTCTTATCTGTGTAAGATTGGACAAAGTTACACTACCATATTTTTCCAGATGAGGTTACAACGGAAATTAACTTTTTTCATTGTATTTAACTTTCCTGACATTGTTGCTTTTTGGTTAAAAATATAAATAAAAAATTATTTTATGAACGCTTGTAATTATTAACACGTTTATTATGTGATGCAGCGCATCAGGCACTGTGTACACGGCGATTGAGACGTCGACGGGCACAGAGGTGGCCATCAAACAGATGAACCTGGGCCAACAGCCGAAGAAGGAGCTCATCATCAACGAGATCCTTGTCATGCGGGAGAACAAGCATAACAATGTTGTCAATTATTTAGACAGCTATCTCGTTAGCGAGGTATGTTCTATTGTGTCACATTTTATGCATACTGGTGTGGTACTTGTAGTTGCCTGGCTGTGTACCCTAGCTTTAACACTTTACATGCACGAGAGCATATGGGCCATAATTCTAGAGAAAGGAGACCGAGAGAAAAATAATGTGAAACGGAGGAAAGCGTGGTTTGTTATGCTTAGTACATATGTTGCACAAAACAGTTATAATTATATTAAACGGTAATAATTGTAATTCTAAGTAGAAAGATCAAATTTTTTACTATTCTATAAAAGACAATAATGAAGTTACAGCGTGATAATTTGGAAATGGTCTGGCAGATGATTGGCTTACAGTAGAAAACCAGGGGAAAAAGAAAATGGACCACTCATCTGTCAAATAAATTATATAAATATATTTTTTGTGAGCAACTTCATTAAAGTGATAATTTATAATTCAAATAAATACATACCGAAATGGAAACGGTCTGGCAGATGATTGGCATAGATATAATTAAAAGCCAGCAGAAAAGTAAAATGGTGGACTACTCATCTGTCAAATAAACTATGTAAATATATGTTTCGTGAGCAACTTCACGTTGTCGATTTCCTATAGATTTTATGTTGCGTAGTGAGCAACTTCATCGTGTGAAATTTTTATTGCATTTGTAAAATTTCACTTTCAATTTTTTCATAATGCATCTAAAGAAGTACAACTTCAAACAATTTTTTTCTTTATTTCTGTTTGTCCCAAAAGTAATAATTTCTGTGTGTTCCTTTATCGAGAAAGGCCAGTCCAATTTTCATAATGGAATATCAAAGGTATCTATCATATCAAAATTAGTCGTATCACAGTGACCTTTATTTTGTTGAATTCAGTCAATACATTGAAATGAAAAAAATCATATTCCGTATAATTCTTATAATATAGAACATTAATAAATGTTGACGATTTGATTTAAGCAATGTAATTGATACTTGACCACTATTTTTTCATTACTGTTTGGTCTACCATGTAGTGTAAACCCTACAACCCCTATCCTTTCTACATAATAGAGCACGTCAACCCATTGCCTAATAAATATAAGCTGTTCAAGATATTGTACAATTGCACGGAGTAATACAAAGTTACACATGTTAAACAGAATTGTGCGGTTAATTATAACAGATTACTTTTTTATTAATGAATACGTCATTCTAATTTCTAGTAATACGGCTATCACTTTTATATTGTTATTAAATCACTTATACAAGTTTCGCTCATTTTGAACTATGTCATTTCAGGAATTGTGGGTGGTGATGGAGTACCTGGCTGGCGGTTCGTTGACTGACGTGGTGACAGAGACGTGCATGGACGAGGGGCAGATAGCAGCAGTGTGCCGTGAGGTATTGCAGGCGCTGCACTTCCTTCACGCCAACCACGTCATTCACCGTGATATTAAGAGTGATAACATACTGCTGGGTCTCGATGGCAGTGTGAAGCTTAGTAAGTTGGATAATTATATTTTTCTCCTTCCTCATTTTTGAGTTATCATGATCTTATCTATTATAAAAGGTTGAATGAAAGCCATCTTCTTCGACTTTTTTGCCTACTCCTAATATTTTTGCTGTATCTTCGTCATTTTTATGATTTTTTTTTTACATTATGCTTTTCAAAGTTTATATTTGAGTATAAGACAAAAACTAAAATGATAAATCTTAATTATAATTTATGTATTGATTTTATAAAGTTATCACTGTGGTTAAATAGTTTTTATAATAATGTTCAAACGTCCCATTTTGGTTTCTGTTATTAATTTTTCTAGTATATTAAACATAATTTTTTATCCTCCACAGCGGACTTTGGGTTCTGCGCTCAGATATCTCCGGAGCAGTCGAAGCGGACGACAATGGTGGGCACACCTTACTGGATGGCCCCCGAGGTTGTCACGCGGAAACAGTATGGACCAAAGGTATTACCTTTTCAGCTTACCACTTTGAGGACTTGAATGATAAACACTTTTGTTAATATTTAAAAACACTTCATACAATAGTCCATCATGAGGGACAAGATATTTGAAGATAACATTTTAGAAGTAATATGTACAACCCGATTGTTTTCCGGGAAACCACATTGGTGTGATGTAAAAGTTATCGGACAAATGCTTGTGACATCATAATGGTAATTAAAAATATTCTAATTATTTATAATAAACACTGGAGATTTTGCAAAAATGGGGAAAAGATTAAAAACTAATAAGATATTCATGTTTTATGATCTCTTGGAAAGCCCCATCATCAGGCAGTAGGATCTGCATGAATATCAAGTCAAAGTATTAATATAACTGGTATAATCGTATTAACATAATACAATAGCCACATAATGTTGCTAAGGTTGCTATAGATTGTGATCAGTTTCCGTGTGTATCATTAAGATTTGCTTTCATTTCGCACTCCATTCTACATTTTCCATTCTGCTAGCTCTCATTGAAGACCTGACTACCTTTTTCCAATTGGTTACTCCAAAAACCTAGTGATTTTCCATCTTTTTTCTTCTCATAGTTATTGGCAATGACTGTCACTGTCAGACTTCAATCTTTGTCAATATTTATTCACAATTAAATGAACTTTCTTTAAGTTCTTTATCATGACCTAGGTTTCGTTGTATTACATCTTCAGGTGGGCATAATAGAGCAAAGATTATCTAAAATTTGCTAATAGCCCATTTATTGTTTAGTACTCATAACATATTTCTAAAGCTACATCTTAAAAATATCAAATACTTTTGATTTATGGATTGTAGCATCTCTTTGTGTGTAAACCCTTTCTATTTGTGGATTTGGTGTAATGATACTAATGCAAAAACACGCACATAAACGTATTCACATATGTCTGTGCATACACACACATGTATACAAAATGCATCAGGCGCCCACATGTACAGTCTGTTGGAAGAAATAGATAAAGATTTGGAAGAAATAGATAAAGAAGCATACGCTGCTGGAAGAAATTGATAAAAAGAATTGGAAAAAATACATAAAGAGTTGGAAGAAATGGATAAAGAAACACACACTGCTGGAAGAAATAGGTAAAGAGAATTGGAAGAAATAGATAAACAGTTGGAAGAAATAGATAAAGAAACACACACTGCTGGAAGAAATAGGTAAAAAGAATTGGAAAGAATATATAGAGTTGGAAGAAATAGATAAAGAAACACACGCTGCTGGAAGAAATAGGTAAAGAGAATTGGAAAGAATATATAGAGTTGGAAGAAATAGATAAAGAAACACACGCTACTGGAAGAAATAGGTAAAGAGAATTGGAAAGAATATATAGAGTTGGAAGAAATAGATAAAGAAACACACGCTGCTGGAAGAAATAGGTAAAGAGAATTGGAAAGAATATATAGAGTTGGAAGAAATAGATAAAGAAACACACGCTGCTGGAAGAAATAGGTAAAGAGAATTGGAAAGAATATATAGAGTTGGAAGAAATAGATAAAGAAACACACGCTGCTGGAAGAAATAGGTAAAGAGAATTGGAAAGAATATATAGAGTTGGAAGAAATAGATAAAGAAACACACGCTGCTGAAAGAAATAGGTAAAAAGAATTGGAAAAAATACATAAAGTGTTGGAAGAAATAGATAAAGGAACACACGGCGCTGGAAGAAATATGTAAAGAGAATTGGAAAAAATACATAAAGAATTGGAAAAAATTGATAAAGAAACAATGCACATACACATACTCACGTATGCTCATGTGTACATAAATATACGGAAACGCATCACATACGCGCCCACATGCATAGTCTGTTGGGAGAAATAGATAAAGAGAGTGGCTTATCAATATTGTGAAAATTGTAACATTTGAGTTTTCCATAGCTAACATGAAGAGCTGAAACAGTTGGTATAACCTGATAACAGATTCAGAAGGAATATGAAAAAATGAAAGCAATCTAAAATTGCAATTAGTTTTACCAAAAGGAATTAATTCCGTAATATATTTATACGTGTTTTTTTTTAACTACGAGGAGCTCCTAGTCGAGTATACTCTATGTATACTAAGTTCACTTTATCAATGAGGTTAAGGAACGTACGCACCGATCGTTGACTGGTTGGATGGCTATCAATCACACATCATAATATTTTCCTTATGAGTTACTCCGTGCTTCGGATAGCATGTTAATTTGTTAGTCTCAGCTGTTGTCTTAGACAACAACAATAGCTAGAAGAAATTTCTAGCTATTGCTCCGATCGTTGACTGGTTGGATGGCTATCAATCACACATCATAATATTTTCCTTAAGAGTTACTCCGTGTTTCGGATAGCATGTTAATTTGTTAATCTCAGCTGTTTTCTTGGACGACAACAATAGCTAGAAGAAATTTAGCTCTAGGAAGGTGTGGTTTCCCCTGTGGGTTTGAAGGTCAGGAGGCAGGCACTTTGTATGAAAACCAGAACCTGTACCAAATCCCTAGTTTCTACAATAGCTAGAAGAAATTTAGCTCTACAATAGCTAGAAACAACAATAGCTAGAAGAAATTTAGCACTAGAAAAGTGTGGGTTCCCCTATGGGTCTGAAGGTCAGATGGCAGGCACTTTGTATGAAAACCAGAACCTGTACCAAATCCCTAGATTCTCTACCAATCTTTCATAGCGGACCCCGATTAAAATATGGTATGATGCTAAGTTGAAGAACATATTTTTTATTAAATACAAGAACATATATATAATTAAATGATTTAATATACTTCAATGACTAAAGATCTGTTTCCCTACAAATCTATCTCTTTATTAAGTATTTGAAATTTCCCTGAACTCTAATTTTTTAGTATGTTAGTGATTATTTTGATGGGAAGATTGATTAACTTTTTAAATAATGGTAACACACACGGGGTCAAGACTGACAGTCGAACTTAAACACAGTTAAAAACGAATTTTTGTTTCTCATTAACTGTCAGTCGAGTCGGAACAAGAGTCTACTTTACTGACTGTACCCTATTGCACGGACCAATCCCTAAAGTATCCAAACAAAATAGGTTTTTAAATGTCAGTAAATCCGACTGAGAGTTCTGATTGTGTGTGGTGCATACAGGCGTAAATGGTAATGTGATATGACAATTTCGTTGTTATTTTTGTTCTTTGGGCTAATCTTTGAACAGCATTGATTTGTACAACATTTTTTATTATTCGGGAGTCTTATTATTGTGATTTTGTTACTCGCGGTAATTTTAAGGAGTCTTAATACTACCGTGAATAGTGAGAGGTTACTGTATTTTTTCTTTATAACGTTTTACTGTTGGTCTTTTGTATTCAAATGTTTAATCACAATTAAATGAAACTACGTAATGAAGTATTATTTTTACTGTCTTTAAGTTCTTTACCACAACCTAGGTTTCGTTGTATTACAATATCTTCAGGTGGTCTATTAGCAAAGATTTCTGTTAGAATCTTTGCTAACAGCCCACCTGTCCATAGAAACTTAGGACATAACAAATAACAAAACGTGTCATAACATATAAATAAGCAAAACTAAGCTATATATGAATAAATACAAAAGAAAAAAAATGTTTAATTATAAATCTTGACATAGTTGGGAACAAGGAAAATGGGGAACAAAATGGAATTATGAACGGTAGGACAGAGGGATTATGAGAGGAAGGACTTTTTCAGACGATCTTTGAATACATTTAAGGGGGGCGAGTTTGTGGTATCCGGGTCTAGTTGATTCCAAAGTCTTATAGCTTGGACAGCGAAGGACTTTTCATAAAAGGTGGTTGTACATTTGGGAAAAAGGAGACTGAGCTGATTTTCAGAGTAGCCCGATATCTTTTTCAGAGTAGCGTATGCAGACAAGTAACTAAATGTGCTTCTAAGATAAGTTGGATAGGTAGCATTATTTAAAATATTATAGAGAAGTGTAAGAATGTGAATATTGCGCCAATTACGGACTTTCGTCCATTTAAGTTGCGTTCTGAATTGCGTTATTAAGATTAAACTTCGAAAGATTCTAGTTTTTAACACGAATTAGTATTTTTTGATGGATTGTCTATCTGGGCTCATCACAGGCAGAACTTAGTAAGATGCCCAGTTATTTAATAAGTTCCGCCTTAGATTTTATTTGCATAATTTTTAATGCCTTTTTCAGAAAATGTATTTTTTAAATATTCCTTAACTTGTATTGTTAGTTAATTGTTCATTAAATGACTAAACAAATAAAATCTGCTGCTCCAGGTGGACGTTTGGTCGCTGGGCATAATGGCGATCGAGATGATAGAAGGAGAGCCACCCTATCTGAATGAGAATCCTCTTCGGGCGCTCTACCTCATCGCCACCAATGGCAAGCCCGACATAAAGGAGCGCGAGAAGCTCTCCGCTCCCTTCCAGGATTTCCTCGATCAGTGTCTGGAGGTTGATGTCGATAGGAGGTCCACCGCTTTGGATTTGCTGAAGGTTTGTTTGCATCCTGCATCTTTCTCTTGAATTGTTACTAAAGAAAGGAGAACTTGGAAGGAAGGGAATGGTGACTTGACCAAAAAGCAGATATATTCTTTTTGTATAATATATAAATTAAATTTTTTGCAATATATTTATAATATTTTTTTATATTCACATTTATGCTATAATAAATAAATTTAATTACATCATCCTCTAAGCCACTTTAAACGAGGATAGGTTAGGTAAATTAGATGAACCCCGAGTTCTTTGTGAATTCAGTTTGTGCTGAACTTTTACGTTTTTGACTAGAAATCATCCATATAAACCTTTTCTGTCGGCAGCATCCGTTCCTGAAGTTGGCGCGGCCGTTGGCTAGCCTGACGCCTCTCATAATGGCCGCCAAGGAGGCAGCCAAGGGGCATTAGCGATGGCACCGGCCACCGGCCCCCAGAAAAACAAAGAAAAATAAAAACGAACTATCAACACTATTACTCTAGTGACAATAGTGCCTAAACACGTCATGACTATGATAATAATATGAATATTAATTATAATTTATGTAATATTAGTTATTATTATGATTATTATTGTACTATGCATTGCCGCATCTGATCATGTGCCGCCATTTTAGTAAAATACGCCTCCGATTGACAGTTCGGGCGTTTGACAACTTTATGCTGAGGTAGCTCGTAGACTCGTAACCATGGAAACATGATAATAGCAAGAAAACTGTCAGAAAACGTATAATAGCAATCTATGACCATATCGATGCATGTTTTAGAACTTTATTTTTTTAAAATAATTGTTCAATAGTTCAAGATAGCAAAAAGTTAGTGACGAGCATATTGTGGAAACAGTATATGTTTAATGTTGCCGTATTGAAAAAGTTTTAATTATTTTTCAACATTTGCAGCACTATAATATGTAGTCCTTACAGATTGCTATGTAGCTATTAATTTCGTGTAAATATATGTCGCTTAATGTGTCGTGATACAAAAAAACCACTTAATTGTAATTGTCAACGTTTATTAAATTTTCATTAACACCAATTATTGACATCCTATTTTGGCTGCTTGCTGATTAAAGCCTGTTTTGGATTCGGATCAAACCGAATATCATTAAATTTTTGTGTACTTATGAATCGGAACTCTTGGCAACAATGTCATGAATATAAAAATTTTACAAGTTAAAGCAGTCCGTTAAATTATCATCGGTAACAAAGGATGAAATGTGTAGTTATACCACGAGAAGGTTGTAGCGGTTTTTTTAAATATTGGCTATGTTTAAGAAGATTAATTTAATTAGAATGAAAATTTTTAGCGTTTTCATTCGCCAAATCATCTTTAACAATATTTACATTTTTTATGACCGTTTTGTTTCGTGCGATTGGTGTAATTCTATGGTATTTATTTTAACGATTCGCGTTTCTTTTTCTTAATAATCTTTTTGATATCTGTGTCCGTATGGTATCCAAACTTATACGTACAACACGCTGTGTTAAGTTTTGAAGTTGAAAGGAGTAGGGAAATTATATAATTATTGTTTCTATAAAGTTTTAACTTCGATTGTGGTGATAATGGGGTGATATTTTTTATGTCGTAAGGTTTTGCTTCGATAAGAGATAGAACGGAGGTCTATCAGCTCGTATGTTACTTTTAGGATGTGTGTAATTTACATGAAATGTGTGCCAGTTGGTAGAATTATAATTTCGGTATATTATTATTTTTTTTATATTGGCCCTAAGTTTCTAGGGGTGAAGTGAATAATCTTAAAAACATCAAATGAAAAGCGTAGCAGATAATACAAGGTTATTGATATTTTTAGGAAAGTAATAGAAATAGTTTTGTAGTGAAACTTAATAGTGTATACGAATCAGTTTACGTTGTGTCACGTTATTCTGTGACATAAGTAATGTGGCTGGAGTAGGGATAGTGAGCATACAGCAGTTGGACATTTTTTCTTTCTTTATATATATCTATGCTAAAAAATTCAGAAGGTAGCCCGTTTTCTTTATAGCTTCATGTATTTAGTGTAATGTTATAGGGCAGAGATTGTTAAAGATAGACTGAGCTAAGTGATTTCTAGTTGAATTTGAGTCTGAAAATTTGTAAGTCGTAATGTGTCGTAGTTGTAAGTTGTTTGGGAGACCAGGGTGATTGAGGTTATGGGGCTTAATTTAGTAGGCTTGTTCAACCAACTCAACTGTTAACGTTTTCTCTACCTTTATTTTGATGTTGGTAAAATTTGACAGCATGAAGCAAGAAGTCGGGGTCTGCTATTAAATTTTGTAACGTAGTAAGTGTAATGGAAAAAGTACTATTTGAATACTATTGAAAATAACTTTCTAAAAACAGATTTGTAATGCATAGTTACACGGATCACGTCTTGGGTTATTTGCCAAGATGGCATGATCAAACTTTAAAATTAAATTTCTCATGATCCGTTGATGCTACAATGAAAATGTTTATGGAGAATTTAGTATTCTTCAAAATTGTTGTTTATATCTGCTAAATATTTTTTGAGATATTTTGTAAAAACTGTTTCTTACAAACTTTGACGCGCTTTATATCGTTTTACTTTTAAAAAATGGCGTCTGCGACATAAGTTATAGAAAATTTAACACTTTATGAGATTAACATTTTATATTTTAACGTACGATCGAATTGGTTTGCGAGATAATTAACGGTAAAAATAATTTTTGCAAATCTTAAATTGAAAATTATGTCAGTAATATAAATTTTAATGTAAATTCCAAATACATTTTATTGAAGTTTTTGACACAATGTAAACATTATGTTTGCCACAGCTATTGGTTTAAATATATTAGTTTTTTTTCTACCTGTACGAAGGTGTAAAGGCCAATCATTATTATTCCCACATAACGCACTGGGTCGCTCATTTTTTCGCAACATCAATATAATTTGTCATAATGAATCACTGCATATGAAAGCACTATATTTAGTGATTATAATATATATAAATACCATCAGTGCTGCCTTTTAGATGCTGCCTACCTCTTCTTATTCGGGGTAATCAACAAACAATTCCTATTACAATAGCTATTGCGCTCAAGACTGCATTTTTACGAGATTAAACATAACGAGCTGCTGTCTGTTAACTTAACATCTTGGACAAATCCAAGACGTAATAAATAGGTCACAATTAGATAAATAATTTATGAATGATCAAACATCCTGCTAGAAATCAAATTCTTAGCTTTTAGACGGGAGCCAGTGGTTTAGCCACTGCGCAGCGGGCCGTTATATATAATCCCGAAGAGCGCCGAAGTGCGTATATATAATGCCGAACTTTGACTTACTACTTTGTAAACTGTAGTTTCTATAAAAAAGATTTAAAAAAGTATTGAATTTATAGCAAATTTAATGTTCTACAAAGAAGGTTTTTATCATTTTTTCCATAGCATCAATGGTTTATAATTTATTTATAGCTTTCATAAAGATGGCACTAGTATTTCATAAAGATGGCATTATCTCATATCTCTGCTAATTTGACAAATTCATATAAGGATTTCATAAAGATGACATTATCTAAGCAAGATTCATATAAGGATTTCATAAAGATGGCATTATCTCATGTCTGCTAATTTGACAAATTCATATAAAGATGGCATTATCTAAGCAAGATTCATATAAGGATTTCATAAAGATGGCATTATCTCATGTCTGCTAATTTGACAAATTCATATAAAGATGGCATTATCTAAGCAAGATTCATATAAGGATTTCATAAAGATGGCATTATCTCATGTCTCTGCTAATTTGACAAATTCATATAAGGATTTCATAAAGATGACATTATCTAAGCAAGATTCATATAAGGATTTCATAAAGATGGCATTATTTCATGTCTCTGCTAATTTGACAAATTCATATAAAGATGACATTATCTAAGCAAGATTCATATAAGGATTTCATAAAGATGGCATTATCTCATGTCTCTGCTAATTTGACAAATTCATATAAGGATTTCATAAAGATGACATTATCTAAGCAAGATTCATATAAGGATTTCATAAAGATGGCATTATTTCATGTCTCTGCTAATTTGACAAATTCATATAAAGATGGCATTATCTAAGCAAGATTCATATAAGGATTTCATAAAGATGGCATTATCTCATGTCTGCTAATTTGACAAATTCATATAAGGATTTCATAAAGATGGCATTATTCCATGTCTCTGCTAATTTGACAAATTCATATAAAGATGGCATTATCTAAGCAAGATTCATATAAGGATTTCATAAAGATGGCATTATTTCATGTCTCTGCTAATTTGACAAATTCATATAAAGATGGCATTATCTAAGCAAGATTCATATAAGGATTTCATAAAGATGGCATTATCTCATGTCTGCTAATTTGACAAATTCATATAAGGATTTCATAAAGATGGCATTATTCCATGTCTCTGCTAATTTGACAAATTCATATAAAGATGGCATTATCTAAGCAAGATTCATATAAGGATTTCATAAAGATGGCATTATTTCATGTCTCTGCTAATTTGACAAATTCATATAAAGATGGCATTATCTAAGCAAGATTCATATAAGGATTTCATAAAGATGGCATTATTCCATGTCTCTGCTAATTTGACAAATTCATATAAAGATGGCATTATCTAAGCAAGATTCATATAAGGATTTCATAAAGATGGCATTATTTCATGTCTCTGCTAATTTGACAAATTCATATAAAGATGGCATTATCTAAGCAAGATTCATATAAGGATTTCATAAAGATGGCATTATTCCATGTCTCTGCTAATTTGACAAATTCATATAAAGATGGCATTATCTAAGCAAGATTCATATAAGGATTTCATAAAGATGGCATTATCTCATGTCTCTGCTAATTTGACAAATTATTCAAGACATAATCATGAATTCGGTGTAATCATGCAAAAAAGTTCTGTACTGAAAAGCAGGTGAAGGTAGGGATTAAATTTAAAGTGCCAGCTATTGCTACTAACCTATTAAGTAATGTGGGAAACGACAGAGTGGTGAAATAAGTCGTGATTCTAGATCGATCCTTGACGTAGTTTCCAGTATTTCAATATTTAGTTTTATTTTAGATAATTTTTAAAATACTTTGCAAATTTATTCGTTATAAATTAATGTGTCAAGTGATTCTTGGATTTCATCGGAGTTCATTTTAGACTGGTTAAACCCTTGAGTTTGCATGGATCTAGAAAAATTATGTTTATCTTATATCGCTTTAACTTGATTATGTATGAATGGCACTATTCGCTGCGTTACTTATAAGTGACGCGTTCACGCAAGGGGTTAACGATTCTGGAGCTTAGTGATAGAAGTCCTTAGTAGATGCTGCAAACTGATGTGTGGACATACATTGGACATACATGTGGAATGTTCATCTTGTTAGATCTATCTTAATATAATTTTTTCAGGCTGTGTGCAGGTTGTTAAGACAGTGAACCATATGAGCGATACTCAGTTCTAAATGTTATAAATCTTTCTACAGATTAGACATCTTATTTTCTTGTAAAATGTGTTTTAAATATTGCTATTTTTAAGAAAAGTGATATTCATGAAGTGTTAAATATTTTTTTGAGGTTAATACAGGAATTTGTTACGTTTGTACGCTGATAGAATTGTTTCGTCGAAAATAATTATTTTTGTCAAACAATTTGACTCTGTTATTTGAGTTGTTTGATCAAAAGTTATGTCAAAAATTAGGAATAGAGGAATTACACGAAAAATTTGTTAGTTAAGATAATTTGTATTTTAGGAATTGAAATATAATAACAGACGTAAATGCAATCCTTTAAGCAATGGAATTTTTAGAAACTAAATCGATATATGAATTTTTTACTTAATTTCTGAAATATAAGTCGGTATCCATGAAAGTAACTTGAGAAGTTCTCGGTGAAATGCGGGGCTCCAAAATATTATGATTATGATATTAACAGCTCGTCAGCTGTTTGCTATGGGTGGGGTCATGTCAGGGGCTGTTTCCCTGATTATTCATTTTAAAACCACTAATCAACAATTTTAAGCACTAAAATACGAAATTGTGGTGTCTGGACGTGGTTTTGGAACTCTTGCATGCGATACCTGAGCTTTGACAACGTTTCACCACTGATGCTGGTAGTCCACTGAGGAATAGAATTCGAGAGGCAATATCCACTACTGCAAAGGCTCACCCCCTCATCCCGCTCAAGTTGTTAATTGATAATTATCATGATTATTATCTTCTTTACAATGCAATGTTTAATATAAAAATTTATATTAAACATTATGCTGAGAAGAGTTTTCTTTTGCTTATGACAAATTTTATTAATTACTAAAAAATCTTGTTTTTGTTAAATAATATTTCTTTATTGTGAATAAATACTGAAAAAGGTTAGTTCAGTGCAGGAATCACTTTATCCTGATAACTGTCAAGATAAAAACATCATCGCTTCGAACCCTGGCAAATTTAGGTTTCATTGTTGGCAGAAAGTCATATTATCCTATCTGACAGATTGCTCTTTTTTAATACTGTTAGCATTTCAATAGCTTTTTTAATTTGTTACCTGTTTTATGTGAACCGATGTAAGTGAAATCATAGTATTTGGAAACAGAGCGGACTGTCTACAGCAAACTGTCTATTAGATATACATAGAATTTAATATAGTAGCCATTGATGTATTTTCAGACTGACATTATGGTTTTTATACTTTGTAATTCCTACGAAGCCCAAAATTAAAATTGTCATTTTAACTTTCACTTGAGTAGTTACATCAGTAGACGCCGATATGTTTTATATCTTTAATGAAACAGGTAGCGCGTCAGCCTCGTAATGGCGGTCACGTGATCAGATGCGGAAAAAATATTCAATAAACTATCATGAATAATATGACCGTTGGAATGTGAATATGTAAAGAATTTGACTGTTTCGTGCCGTTTGCGTGCGTGAATTGATGTAATTTTTTGATTTTCCGACTCGCCATGTTGGCGTATGTAAAAATTAATGCTACACAATATTTTATATATAATTTAGGAGACATTCAATAGGCGTGGAAATCTGGGAGGAATGCATGAAAATATTCAATATTGAAACGGATAGATTAGAAATATCTATTTTTACGTAAAGCTTTTTTGTAACTGTGTTATTTGATAATTATCCTGAGGGGAAAGAAAATAGAAAAATATATAAAATGAGCGTTACGTGATATATTGTTACGCTTCTTTTTTTGTTATTTATGTTTTGCCTTAGCTTAAAATCTCAGTTTTGCTATATTGCTTTACTGCATTTCTCCGCATTTATTTTATTTTATTACGTATAGTTGTTCAAAATAACGGTGTATCGCTTACAGAGGCTATACGAAGTATTTACTTCGTATAACTTCTACTATTTAGTAGTATACTTTAGATATATAGTTCAATTTATACTTGAAATGCAGTTTTGTTTTGTTATATTGCATTTAATAGTAGTATTAGGTTGGCAACTTATAAAGCTCCAGTCTCAGCTCGTCAGTGTTAATTCAAGCATATTTTGTTTGGCTGTTACCACTTTTTTCCCAAAGCGTGAAATTATTTTTCTATTGCAGTATGAAAGGATCTGTATCAATACGGTTTTTAACTTTGTTGGGGATGAACTTGGATGAATTGGAATTGGATAGATCAAAATTTCATTCTTTGAATGTTTGGTATTAATGGTTTTGGCTCTGTCGTAAGAGAGTACACCATCATCCATCATATGAATACGTTGCGTGTTTCAATAATAGACGCAAGACTGGTTGTACGATTCCTATCATTATGTAGGCTCAAAGATGAGAGAGAGATAGCAATTTTTGACGACTATTGATGTCTCTTTTGTAAGCAGTCAGGGGTGTATTGGAAATTAATATAATTGTATTAGGCTTCGTTATAAATTTTATATTATGGCGTTTATTCTATTTTAGACAGAGAACTTAAGAAGAGGAAGCTAGGCGATATTGACTAAATCATTTCAGCAAAAATTTTGGCGGTTATCGCCTTCGTGTGGAGAAAGATCGTGTGTCTGATATTAACTTTGAAAATTATATATAAAGGTAGTTTAGAAAGCCATTTAGAACAAAACTTTTGTAAATGCTTCTTTACGTAAAGATGAGATTTTAAAAAAGACCGCATTTTTAGAAAAAATATTATTTTTTGTGATCAAGTTATTTAAAAATTATTATGAGAATGTGTGTGCCATAGTTAGATCATTTTAAGTGTTAAAATATGTTGTTGCAAGGTTAAAAACAATATATTGTGTTTATATCTGTATATGAGTGGATGGGGCGAGGGAAGCATGCCATTGTAGAGAATTTTTTCCAATGAATGTTATTGTGACTAAGGTTTGATTTTGCGTTTAAATAAAACTATTTGATTTCTGTTATAATTCTAACTCGTATGTTACATGTAAAATAGTAAGGCATCGCTTAACTCATCCATTACCAACCACTTCAAAAGAACTTTCCCAAATCACCAATGGTTTTTGACTAATAGACTGATAGTCTATTTGGTCGAAAACCATTTTATTTTTAAATAAAAAATTTTAATTTTTGGTAAAATTAAATAAAATTTACTAGTTGTTTAATCACATACTAACAATCTATACGTCACCGATGAAGAGTGGCTTTGTCACGTTCAAAGTGGAAGACGTTACTGCCATGAATAATTTTACGTTATCAGCATTGAACGTAACGTTATCAGCATTGAATGTTTTAAAAATGATTTGAAATTTAAAAGCAATAAATTAGAATAAGTGGCTGTTAATTGCAAAATTCCATATTGAAACATATTTTTTTTATTTTATTGCAATTAATAGTAATCACGGTAGCCTGAATTGTGATGCGTCTTGTAGGAAATAGGATATATTTTGTAGTACTCTCCAGAACGATGATTTAAGACGCAAATGTGGCACGAAAGAAACATGGCAGAGATGCCTTTTCGATTTAGAACAAATGAAAAGTGAGATGAAACATACATGAAACTTGAGGCGAGAAAGAGATAACATGAAACACTTGTATTATTGTATGTTAACGAATGTTCTATTATCTCTAATGAGTAATTATGTGATTTTATAGATAGTATATTACACGAGAACAAATTACGTCACGGAACATTACGCATGCGTACGCAACGGCACGCGGATCGCATTAACTGGTTTTTTTGTAATTTTAAAATTATGTAACGTTTATTTAGTTTAACGAAAGAATTCAGTGACAACTGTAACGTAGTTATTATTTATATTGTATAAGCGAAGTGGCGTTAGTATGGAGGAACGGACGTATGGACGTATGTTATATATAATGTAGTGTGGGGATAAATTTTGTTTAGCGAATTGTGTATGGGTGAACAAAGTATAAATGTAATGAAAAAATAAATTAAAAGGCCTCTTGTTTATAATACATTCATAGATTGCTTTGTTAAGACATAAACGTTTTTGTGCATTCTTTTTTTAATTTATTTCGTTTCGTACCTTCCTGAGCGTATTGGATATGTGTTACAGGTGAGTATTGAAGAATGGTATTACATTAATACAATTCTTCAGATACACACACATACAGATGATATCGAGCAAACTAGGAAATATACTAATTCTATTGATTCATTCATTGAAGTATGAAATGTCGGACAACTTAAATACCATGTTTGATTTTTGAGGTTATCCGACAGTTTGAAGATATTGTAAACAATATCTTTAACATTTCATATTGATAGTTTTTTTCTTTTAGTTTTTGAAAGAAAATCTTTAGTCTCTTGGATGCAATTTTTTTTATATTATGTATCGACACGTCTTGCCGATTCAATTTCGTAAGTTTTGTTTCGCCATGAAACTAATGTAGTGCAGGTAGCTTGAAATATTAAGAACTGTTGGTGTTGGCTATAAAACTCCCATTGTGTTGATGGTTTGAAAAATTCTGATGTGGCGATTTTGATCTTCAAATGTAACCACGTGGGTGACCTGATAGCAAGGTGAATTGAAAGCTGCATTAGAAGCGGAAACATTTCAAACTATGTGTGAATTAGCAGACAGGTATTATTATCCAAACAATATTGAGTTATTTGAAATAAATTGTTAAGATTAACAAGCTGGATCGCACGTGTAAACAAATGTCAGAAATCGTAAACAAACATCAGAGATTAAGAAACTGTTTCGCACGAATTAAACAAATGTCAGAAATCGTTTTGAAGCTTGTTTTTCTTTGCTGTCGCAACATAAAGACGGTCCATTTTAACATCCGATTGTTATGTGTGATTTAAAAATGGATCCATTTCGACAATTGTGTTCGCCACAACGGTTGCATAAAATGCGAAAACAAGCTATGAAACTGAATATTCACCCGATCAATCGATTACAATGGATGTCTACTGTAACTAATAAGATGAACTTATGAGGTGTTTAAGCAGTCGAGATGAATGAAAATAGGTAGGCCAATTTTTTGCAGGACAATACTTGACCACGTGTCCCACAAAAAACTTTGCTCATTTCATGTTACTCACTGTATTCTCTGGACCTTGTTCTGGATGACTACCAAAGATGGTAAGCTTCAGGACATGATCTTGGATTACTCCCTGCGAACAAAAATATTTCGTTTGCAACAAGCTGCAGAAAACACTTCTCGATTTTGTCACTAATCTGTCACCTTTCCAGGCTCTTTCACTGCTGCTATTTAATAAGCTACCAACCATTAAGATGGCAAAACTGTGTCGATAGTAACTGTCCCGCTTATTCCTTGAGGTTTCCAATAAATCAAACTTTCAGATGGAAATTGGACGTTTAAAAGGATACCGTGTCATCGCAAAAAGGTGATTTTATTTATAATAAAATGAATTTTTTTTATTGCCTTTCAAATTTTGAACCAAAATATTCTGTTGCTTGATATGTTAATTTGATGACGTGATATACAAAATTAACAGACTACTAGTGTAACTCAACATTTTTTGGAAATTAAATTCCTAAAACGGTTTCATTGTCGTGTAAGAATTATGGAGTGCTTTTAGGTGAAAATAGAACTACGAAGAATCATGGTGAGTTATTTATCTATGAGTTAACTACGAATCTGGAGATTTGTAATACATGCTTGCGGTTAGAATGATGAGACACAACTTATTCCTCGGAAATATTACAAATTTGTTTATGAAACAATCACTTGAACGTAAGTAAACATTTTTGTTGGTACCTGCTTAATCAGTCAATATTGACAATAAAAATCAATATAAAGATATCTAAGATCAGATCACAGCATTAATATTCAATCGCATTACGGAATAAGTAGATGCATAACCTAAAAATTATGTTTACACATATTAGAGGTTCGTGAAATTATACATAATTAACTCGTTAAAGTAATATGTTACGAAATAACGTATAGTGAAGCCTACACTTCTGAATTCTGCTGATCGGAAGTTCGGATTAGAAATGTTAAAGTTAGCCATCACAAAATAATTCACTTGCTAAATTTGCACCATCAGCCTTGTTAAAATTAATTTTATTTTTATCCAACAATGTTTCACAGTTATTTTTAATAATAAATATCCACAACACCATACGAGGCGATAACTTGAGACATACTATGTTTAGTACAATATAACATCACATTATTTGGTCAATATTTCTACATTTGCAATGTAGCAAACACGGGAGCTACAGGCATTTATTCAAATTATACAAATTGGCTCTGAGCCCCGAGCTTACAAGATATTTGTCTCTCTCACACTCATGTCTATATTGCAAAGTGGTTTAAGTCTGAAATCTTAAGATTTTCATCTTTTACACTCTGGGCATATTATATTGTTTCTATCTCTTAATTTTGATCCCATATTTACCAGAGTACAGCAGAAGAAGGGTTATGAGTTTCATATGCTATGTATTTTTGTTCTTCCAGAACATGATATCATATTGAGCCTTACGAATTACGGTTTAAAAAATTAACTGTTGACGACGTTGCCTTAAGCAACTGATGTTAATGTACGTACCAGCACATAAATCTATTGTGAATTTTTTTCATATGCTTAATCAGGCAGGGTCTCTCTAGTTAATATGTTTTTATTTCATTTCATGCGGTTAAACTTTGTTATTTACGATTCTCAGCCCATTAACTATGTTAGACCTTATATATATATATATATATATATATATATATATATATATATATATATATATATATATACTATTTTTTAGATGTGTTGAATACTCAATTGTTTTAATATCAAATACTTTAAAAGATTTGTATAATATCCTTTAGGCTGCTGAGGAATATACGTAGTTCACAAAGCGAAAATAGAAAAAACAAAGTATGATTCTAAAATCACCTGATAGAACAAATTTTTCTTGTGTAGTTATGGTATGGTCTAAATGTTACATAATGATGGAACTTAAATTAAAAAAAAAAGAATGAAAATTGAGTTTGGTTCCGAGAATGGTTTTAGGGATAACCAATCAAAATAGTTCAGATTGTTATTTATGCACATGAATTATATATCATAAAATTTTATTTAAATACAAACTAGCGTTAACCCTTATTTGGTTACAAATTTATGGAGAGAAATTCAAACATGTCGCGCCATCTAAAATGAGTAATTGAAATTAAATACTAAGACTTTATTTTCGTGACTGTAATACAAATAACAATAAAAACAAAATAGATTTCCCTCATAATTAGGGATAAAAGGGAGCGATTTTGTTGGTTTTTGTAATGTGTATATGTAGCATTTTGAAAAATCACTTCGTTCTGTTGCGTCGTTGTTTCGCCATTCCGTTCGTGTACTTTTTCAATTCCTAATAAGAATTTTCGTGAAGGAATAAGATTTCCTAGGATGCAAAGCAGCTTATGTCATTTCTGGGAAATGACATAAAATATCTCTATGTAAAAAATGTTGATCCGTTGCTATGTTGGGATGTGAAAGAAAGACAAACAAACACACTTTTGCGTTTATATTAGAATATGCCTCTAATTTTAACATTGTTTCTGGTATCTTAAAAATTAAAAATGTTAATAAATTTTTAAATAAAAACAAAATAAATACTTTATTAATAATAATAATATCAACCACTATAAATCAACCACTTCTACAGGTCTTATCTTAAAAACAGATTAAAATTTTTTTTTATTGTCTCGTTGTAAGGTAACATGTAGACCACAATAAAACGGTTTATATAAAAAAAATTTACCACCAAATGGATTGCTGATTCGCTGACTTACTGGTCGACTGATTTATTGGTAAGTTTTGATTTCATGGCCATTCCTATTAAATGTATTAAGAGTTTATTGATACAACGGAATAAGTAATGTCAATCCGTAATTAGTTTTTTATAGTATTTTTTATAGATACTGGCTATGGTGGCTCTTCGCTATGACAACTGCAAGGTATTGTTTCAGTGAACTGTTTGCAATTCATAGAGGATAATTTTTATGAACTATATGAAGAAAAGCGTGTGTTCGTGGGGCAGTACTACAGTTCAAATTAAAAAGTTGTCAGAATTCAAAACGATAATGCATTACTGTACTCATTCGGAATTGTAGCTGCCAAATTGCGTGCACTGTGAATTGCTCCCACACTCATACTACTCGATCATCTTGAACCTTGAGAGTTTTTTGTCTCTCAATATGAAAATGTAACTTGCAGGAAAACCGTCAGCTCAAACAAGGAAGTCTGAATTCGAAGCCTATTTTGAAGAGTTTGACAAATGGTGTATTTAGAGGGTTTAAATCATTAGTGGAGACAAATGGTGTATTTAGAGGGTTTAAATCATTAGTGGAGTAGTTGAGAAAAGTGCATCGTCCTAAAAGGAGGTTATGTTGAAAAATTAAAATAACTATATGTAAGCAACAGAAAACCAATTATTACAAAATATTACAGTACCCAGTATAAAATATACATAACATTAATGGCCATGGTCAGCCATAGGCACTCTGGTTTATACTCTGTCTGACGGACATGGTTTATCATGAGGACTCAATATGTCAATTTGACTTCCATTTGAATTAGAAGCTGGTGGCTGTATGTTTGATTGAGTGCAAAATTTCATATAGTATTGGACAAAAGTATGTTGTTGTTAATCCACGTTTGAATGCTTGATAGATGGGTTGTTTTCTCTCTATTGTTCAACATTTTTGGATATTTTTCAGCATAATAAAAAAACATACATGTATGGTTTTAAAGCGTTGCAGTTTTATTAAATCAGCAGTTCTATATTAAAGTTTTAAAAAGTTATTGACTTGCATAATTGGTACTTTTATAAGTGATACGTTTTTAAAATATTCATCTTTGTAAAGTGAAACCCGACAGAACCTGTATGGATTTATATTCACTTGTATCGAATACAGACGATTTCCAGAGGAAATATTTTTCCCCCATTATTTTCACTATTTCAAATTATAATGAAATGCAACCTGAAAATCATAATAGCAGTAGTTTTAATAGATATATAGTGCTAAAATTAATGGCGACGAGAAAAATCGTAAAATTTAATAAAAACAAAAAAGTAATCAAAAAAATTTAAGACGAATAAGTAAGGCAGCATAATCAGAATTTAAATAAAAATGTAAATTTATGTGGCCCATCACAAGCAAGAATGAAGAAACGTAAGTCTACGTGGCCAGTCTGTTAACTATTGATCGCCTTCATATTTTCCCCAACTCATGGGTTGTTAGAATGTAATGAAACTTTTGTTTTACAAAACAATTATTTGTTTTACTCTGATCTGTTTTTCGGAAATTTGAACCTTAACCAGAAAGAATGAAAAATTGCTATTAAATGCGTAATAAATATTTTGAATTAAACATTTTTTTTACGGTATTTAAAGAAAGCGAGACATAAAGGTAAAAGTGTGATACAGAATTATATATATGAAAATTTTTAGGACGCTTTCATGGACCTCTATGGACGCATTTGTAGGATCAATAATAAATCCAGTGACAGTTACAATTACCATCTGCAAATTCATTGGTACTAGAATCCGAGAGACTAATGACAGATGTTGAGAGTGGTTCCAGAGTTGTTCAGAATTCAAAATTGAGGACACCCTAAGCTGTTGTCAGGTAAAATTGAGTTAGGTTTTTATCGATAATGATTAAAGAAACAATCTTGACAAATGAAAGAGACAATGATACAACTTAATTAATTGTAAGAACTTTTATACTAATCAGTAGATCTTACTCCATGGATTTATTGTACAAAGAGGGAACTCGGTTTTCTGTGATATCAATTCATAAAGTACGCAGTAATCTGTTACGTTATACTGATAATTTAATACTTTTTAAAGTTAATTTTACTCTGGATTATCTTTTTTAACATTCAACAAGAGTAAGTGCAAACGTAAACAAATAATGTATGTTTTTCTAGAGAAAATTGACACTCAGTTTGAAGTGTATATTAATAAGCTTTTCGGATCTTACAAAACATTCGAAGACATTGTCATATTTATATTCATTTTAATGACCTATTTTTCCTATGGTAAGCATACGACAGGCTCGCATGATTTGATCTATTTTTGGTCTTAGTGAATTTCAACCAATGATACTTACGGTAGGTACATGGTAGTGTCATGGCTGTGTATAAGAAGTACTTTTATTTAGTGGAAAAGAAGGTTTTAGCCTTTTCATTTTTTTTAAAATATGAGTGTTTTAATAAGCTACCAACGTTGATCAACATTTACGTTATAAATTTGTTTACTTTGTTCACAGGCAAAATTGAGTTAGGTTTTTATTTTGTCTTAAAACTGGAGATGGGTAGGGTAAGTGTCCCATTTAGTCAACCTCAGATATGTCTATTATCACTAGCCAAAGAACTACCGTAGGTGTTAAAGAATTAAAAATACCAATTTTAAACCGTTAACGCGTATGATAGTACATTGAGTAGTGATAATAGCTCTAATATAATCACTGTAGAATCTCATCACAGAATTATGTCGAATAAATCTTTATTATTAAAATTCTTTTCAACGGTAATGTGTATTTAAAAGATAATAAATTCTAGGTTATTGTTTTGATTTTGAAAAAAAAAAACAAAAGTTATTTTACATCTGTTCACACAAATATTTATTGAAAGAAAAGTAATATTTCAAGATAAAATATTTTATCATCGATACTGGTGTGATTTTTTAACATCTAGTACATAAAAGCAATCAAAAAAAGTAATATTGAAAGTCATTGTGGAATGTGTAATGGAAAACCTTTTTTTATATACTCTAATATAAATTGATAAAATGACTTTGGCAAAGGTGAGTAAACAATTTTGATTTGTGCAGAATTTAGTACAAATTGGTTTTAATAATTAATCATCCACGCATTTAATCTGAATATATCTGATAAATTTAAGAATGCTGAAAAGTATATATTTTTACTTAAAATGCTAATTTTACAATTAAAATGCTTCTTTTTTTAATGCGATGTAGGCGGATCTTACAAGTGTTGGAATAAATGCACTCTACCAATGAAAATTTCGCGGTTTATTGGTTGTTATAATGAAAGAATATACATTAAAAGCGGTATATTTAAAAAAAATTTTTTTTATAAAAGTAATCACAATTAGAGAATTTTAAAACATAATTCTGTTTGAAATCAGAAGAATTAAAAGATTCTGTTACCATAAGAGGGCCATGGCACACATGGCACCCTCCCACCTGCATCTACCACTGACTGGTACAAATGTATATAGAGCAATATCCGAGATTATTTTAGGTATATGGTTAATAGTGGCATGCAGTGCGTTTTGGGAAGAGTTAGCTGCGAAGGGACGGACATATAAATAATTATATAAATATACATACATGTGCACAAGCGTCCGCGACTGCCCCTGTTAGCCCTGAAAACAGCATTTAAGGTGTTATAGATTAAAAATGTGTCTCAATAATTGAATGATTTTTTTTACTAAAAGATAAATTGAAAAATTCTACCTTAATCACAAAATAAACGGCAATATTCAATAGTCACCATCGCTTGTTTATTTTCACAACGAAAATGCATGTCAAAAAATAAACTAATATTAATTTTAATATACAAAATAATTTTTGCTGACAAAATATAATATGTATATTTAAAAACGAGAAAACTATTAAAATTATTTTGGATTGAGAACGATAAACTCATAAGAGAGAGATCGTTATAATTACACAATGATTCATGGTTTTTATTCGAATGTCATAAATATGGGGTTTTATTCAGTCTGAATATAGCCGAAGGTAGTCTAACAAACTTCAGTTTGCCATGAGACTATGAACTAATGCTCTGAAGTGAGACCATTCCCGATTAGAGAAGTTTTTGTAATTTTATACAATATAGGAATGGAGTTTGTACGTTTTATCTTAAATTCCACATACTAGTACGTTCGCTTTGTGATAATTAAATATGTTTTAATTTTCTTAAATATGTTATGTACATATGCTAAATGTTCAGGGCAAGCTACATGCAACTGCTTATAAGGCACTGTACGTCACTGATTGATAATAGTTATGATATAATTAATGGGTGTAATCCTGAACAAATTTTCAAAGTAATGTGAAATACAAATCTAAAGGTCGATTGTTCCTGGAAAGCCAAGCCACCGCCACCACCAAAACATCTCTGTGGAGACGAGCCTCTAACTGGTTATGAAGAGCATAGGGTTACCAAACGTTTTCTACCTACAAATTGGAGTAAGTAATTATGTAATGTATTCTGAATAGTTAACACTTTGAAAGTAAACATTAAATTGGTGTTAAATTTAGCAAAACCATTATTAAATATTCAAAGCGACTCTTTGATTGTCGTTTAGTGAGATCTGTCTATCGCATACATTCTGGAATACTTCATTTTAAATAAAAGAAAATGTTTTAAATGAATGGTTTGTTGTAACATTCTCGGTTCTTGCCTAGGTTATTAAATTAAAACATTCTTGGACTATTACCAAAACCAAAACGTTTTGGGTAATTTTTGTTGATGTTATTTTTCTCTTTTTAATAACTGATTTCAAAATGGTTGTATAAACAAAAATTAAACATGTTTTTTTATACAGCAAAATTTAAAAAAAATTATATGGGTGCAGTAGAAACTGTACAGCAACTTTCGACATAGGATATCTTTTAAAAAATGTTTACTATATTTTATAGTACGAATAAGTTGGACAGATATTATCACCGTTTTGTTAGCAACTCGGTTTGTTTCTTTTATAGGGGAACATAGCATGTTAAATCATGTGAAATTTAACTAAACTTTGTAATGTATGGGAATTTAACTTAAATTTGAAAGAGTTACAAAGTGGAGACTTGAATGTTTGCTTGTTGGGGTTATGTCCCTCAAAAGGAAAAACGGAGTCCTTATTAGATAACTCTTTTGTCTGCTTGTATGTCTGTCACAGTCTATTGTTTCAGAAGCTGTTTGACATACAAACTTTTAAATTTGGCATAGTAACGGATTGCATTAACCTACTTATTATGCAGTAGCTAAAGACAGATAAGCAGTAGAGACAGGTCTCACTTTAAAATATTTATATGGTAATTTTAAACGCCCTCTACACTACTCGCGAAGTTACCTCAACGAAGTGCTCGTCGAAGTTGATCGCAATCTGAAGTACGTGACTAGATACTCGTGCAACTTAGCGAGGAGCTCAGTCGCCATGAGTCTTCTGTACACTAACCTCACAAACTCCTTTGGCTCGGGTGCAAATAACCGACAGCGATCAGAAGTCGCCCGAGGCGAGACGAGGTTGCATAAAGCGAATCGAATTACCTCTCTATACTATTCTCTTCGCCTAACTTCGATCAACTTCGCGAGTAGTGTCATGCAGGTTTTAGAGGATGGGTTAAATTAAGTATTAATTATATTTTTTTTAGTTTTACGTATCCTGTTAGACATTGTTTAAAACTAAAGTTATTAGGAATTCAAAAACATTTTTTAACTTCCTTATAATTATACCTATTTTCAGAAATTTAAGTGTACCCTCAGAGACATGTACCCCCTTCCGTCCTCCCCTCCAATACAATACCTCTCGCCATATTTCTGAAACTACTAGACCCAAAATCGTGAAATAAGCAGGGTTGGTAGTATCTGACTAGAAGACTAAAGGAAAACCGTAATGATTATCCTAGGTCTTATAGAAATTATAAAGAAATTCACAATATTTGTGAAATGTGCCGTGCTTGTGAAAGATATAGTAAGCAATATATAAATATGGTGAAAAATAGAATCAATGTTTATAAATTGATCCATCGTTTATAAATTCCAGCTTTTCTTTAGGACATAACATAGCCTGCTCTTAATATTTTTATATGACACTATCTTTTTCTTGTTGCCTGATAATTATTTTATATTTATGTTTAGTTATTTATTTCTGTATTTTTTTAACCCTTAACCCCTGTTAACATTATGATAATTTTACAAATTATGTATAATTATAATTAAAGGGGACTAAACATAGATAAAATAAATAAATTCATACGCAATATGTTGTTATGAAAACATAACCATTTATTGCAAGCGTGTTGCTTTCTGTGCTAACTTATATACTTTTGAAGGTCGTGCAACTTTCACATTTTGCCACGGTTCATATGTGTATGTGTGCCAGGAACTTAATAACAACTGTTATTAAGTGGTTATTATGTCCATGACACACGTGTATACGCTGAAATGACATCACTGCACAAATCATGGACACGTGTGGTCCTTGTGTGCACAAGCATACAGTGTCAACTAACAACTTTGTGTTTCCAGAGGTCATTGTTACATAATCGATATCTCATAGTGTCTCAGTAGATTATAGTTCATAATATAATACTCACTATGTTTGTACGGGTCGTAATATTATGACATAATGTACCTATGTATGGTTTCTAACTTTATGTGGTGATTGGTCTTAAAACATGAGTAAAGAGTGCAAAAGAGTGCTTAATTTATTTATTAAAGATAATGTACAAACTATCCTACAAATGCCGATGGGATTGTATTGGTATCACGTGAAAACTATCGGATGGTATCCCTTTATCATTAAGTGATTTTTTAACGTGATGTTTAAAAATCACTTAATGATAATTAAAATATATAGATAAAATATTCGTTAAAGGGGGGACAGAATTAAAATATATTGAGATTTTCATGTTTTACTAAGAGGTTTACCATTTTTCGAAAAATGTCAACCATAGCCAGTAGGATCTGCTTGAGAATAAATGATTGCTTGGTCACTCATGCAGACATCAATGTGTCTTATTATTGCAATTATATAATTCCCATCTAGATTATTTTGAAACAATTCTTATAGTTTAGGCAGATAATACACATTCCCGTAAATGGAATGTGGCCAAAGTCACAATTTTGTTTCTGCTGAATTGACATATTGGTCCACAGTTTATCCACGTCCATCAATATTTCAAGAGTTTCAAGTCTACTAAACCATCCCCAAAAACTAAGCTATCATCTGGTGAAAACTGCTTTTCAAAACTGAAGGTTGAATCTACACGACACCTGCAGGCATGAGACAAAAGAATTTTGGTCATGCGTAAGGATATAAAAAGTGTTAATATTGCATGCAGAAAACAGACAAAATATATGCTCATTGCTACACAGACACTGTTAACATGCAATCATAAAAAATATTCTGGTAATTGTAATGCGACTTAACATTCAGGTGTAATTTGCTTTAAATTGGCTTTTGTTATAAAACCCTTTACGTTCGAGTTAAACTTGCATTACAAGTTTTCTGCACACATTTAGACTTATAAATCCCCTCCTCGCGTCGTGTTCTTCTTTCATGAGGGTCATGAACTCTCCAACTCGAAGTCAATTTTGTACGCATAATATCTCTCCATCTGTTCTCGTCCTTAGGGGCGTGGGGTGCCTCATGCAAGTTTGTGCCCAACACTGAATGTATTGGTCAACCCATCTAGCTGGGCCCCATCCCTTTGTCGTTTGCCATGCACCTTGCCAGTACTTATCAGCTGATCCAGGTTATGTCCGTCCTTCCGTGCGATGTGTCCAAGGATTTCCAGGATCCTTCACAAGCAGATAGTGGAAAGACTAGTCTTGATGTTAAGCTCACTAAGAATGAACTTGTTTGTACGGAATGCAGTCGATGGAATCTGAAGCATCTTCCTCCAGTACCATGTTCATGTTTAGCCTTTTTTATCGTCTATGTTTCCAACTCATAATTAAAGATGGCGAACATGAAGGAGTTCACAAGTGAAATCTTCGTCTTCCGTGATATATTCCGAACCTTCCAAATTTTGTTTAGCTAGGACATTGCATTTTAGGCCAAACCAATGCGCCTCCTGATTTCCTTTTTGCAAGAGCCCATGTTGCTGATGCTAGCGCTTAGGTAAATGAAATCATTCACTGTCTCGAGGGTTAAGGCATCTGTCATGTGGAGTGAGTTGGTGCAGTCTACTACCGTGAGTTTGGTTTTGGAGTGATTGATGTTGAGACCCCATTCCATGCTTATTCTTTTCATTTTGTCAAGGAGGCTCCTCATTTAAGCACATAAACGTTTTAGGATTTTTTCCTACTTAAATATATTGCCTAGTATATTTTGTATAAGTGTAAAAATATTTGGAATATCGCAAAAACTATAAAATTTAGGATCATATATATAGTTTTTAATTAAATTGTAGGTAAACTTTTGAAAATGCTGTTTTTTTTTTCATAAATTTAACTATGGCAGTTTAGTACATGCGAGGGGGAATTTTATTTATCTATAAGTAGTAAGTTTAATGTAAAATATACACATAAAATATTTAATAAAAATATTTACGATAATTTGACATGGAATGGTCCGGGACACCTGATGGACCCGCACACATGAGGAACTCATTTGTATGTGGTAATTTAAATAAAATTTAAAACTGAACTTTGACTGCTCTGCTCTGACTACTCTTTTCTGCTCTGCTTAAGGTTATGTGTCTTAAGGTCTATTTTTTCTCTTTATGTACAGAATTATAAAATTTATATTACTATTATAGAACCATGCCATAAGTCAGGTGAAATTCTTAAGCAATACCTGGCCAGCTGCGAGGAGAAGCACAATCAAGTAATGAGTCAACTGCAGAAAGACGCTGCAAAGGTGAACCAAGACATAGAGGAGCAGATTAGGCTAGCGGCCAGGATTTATAATGCTGAAGTGGAGAATATTCAGTGTGAGCTGGAAAAATTTATGAGCTGCAAGGTTTATATTTTCTTGATTTTAGATTAATAAAAAGCTATTTTAATGTTTTAAACATTAAAATAGCTTAATATATCTATTACTATAAAAAATATAACAGTAAAAAATGTAATTTATGTATGCATCATATAGTTTCGAAAACCATTAACTATATATACCTTTTATCTGGTAGTTGTGGTTTTTTTCAAAATGTGATCACTCCATAAGCAATGACGTCTTCCATGAAGTTTTTCTTGAATTTGAAATTGCTAATCAGAAATAAAAAAACAAATAAACAAGAAAAATGTGCAACGAAAAAACCTAACCTAAAACCTGCACTACACTACTCGTGAAGTTGATCGCAGTTAGGCGAAGAGAATAGTATAGAGAGGTACTTCGATTCGCTTTGTGCAACCTCGCTTTGCCTCAGGCGACTTCCAATCGCTGTCTGTTTTTTGCACCTGAGTCAAAGGACTTCGTGAGGTTAGCGTACGGGAGACTTGCGGCGACTGAGCTCCTTGTTAGGTTGCACGAGTGTGTAAAAGGGTGTTTAACATATTCAAACTTAATGAAAGTATGCGTATGATTAGTGAAACTCCTAGGTGTGCCAGTAGTAATAGTTCTATTAGATGCAAACTTGGGCAAGTTACTAAGTCCATGACGTTTCCAGGTTGCGGTGTTTTGTGCTGAGGTCCTTTTTTTGAGATAGCTCATTCACTCTGCAGTATTTCTGTCATATTCAGCCATTCTTTTCCATGCCATCTTAGGTTCCCATCGTCTTCCCTTTCCTCTTGGTCTCCATGTTAGACTCACCAAAAGGAGTTGATTTTGTATGATTGTAGGAATATCACTAATCGCTCGAGTTGGAAAGTAAGCAATAAAAATTGTTTTAACAAACAAATATGAACTCCTCTTAATAACATTGTAGGAAAAAAGTACCGACGACATGTTGTCCGAAATAGAAAAAGCCTGGAAGACGCGCTGTGAAGAGGTAGAAGATCTACATAAGGAGCTGCTGAGGTTAGAGGAGAATCGTGCTCATCAATTACGTGCCATGCTACAGACAGCTCGCCAGGGCATGCTTGGTGCTGCCCTGAAGACACCCCAAGAAATTGATCTCATTTATACTGAACAACTATATGTGAGTATTGATCTTTTTTATTGATTTGTAAGTGCACAAAGAAATTAAATTAATTACGAATCGTTGTGTATTTTTTTCAAAGTTGTTAAAGCTTTACATCTCTAATATGTTCCACATATTACATGATGTTAATATTCACAATCATGTTATCTAATTGTTCTAGTCGGTGAACAACCAGCATTTGTGCAACCAGGTGGGTATAGCGGAGACACGGTGTTATCTTTTAATGCTGGCAGGCCAGGCCTCACTGGATGCGCATCATAAGCTTACGTTGGCAGCAATACTGGCAGAGGAGGAATCAGAACTGTGAGTATTCTTTACTTGACAGGGAGCACATGTATAAGTTTCAGTATTGTGTATTGTCAGTGATGCTCAGTCCGAACAATGTAATGTCACATATAATTATTAAAATGGCACAGTGAACAATGTCCTTCTTTTTCTTTATTATGGCAATGCATGCTGTCATGATCTGAACAAAGGCGTCCTGACAAAATTGACAAATCCTCTTCAATAATTATACGATTTAGACATTCATTATTTGTTTGAGCTCAGAAAACATTATCATATTTTTGAATTTTGTACATAACTTATATGAGCGTAGGTTCACGATTGTTGTAACAATAATATTCTTAATCATTTATTTGATATCGTCCACAATCTGAATGGTGTCATCTTTCATCCCGATTCACATCTTTATTCTCCCATGAGCTGCAGTTACAATTATAAAAATACTGTATACTGTGTCACCTTTGCCCGGCCAAAAATAGGACAATGGTTGCACTTTTCTTTCATTATTGCTTATGGTTAATTTAGTAATGGCATTCTCAGCGGTTGTCGAGCCGAGCACATCGCCACTATGCTTAAAAAATTGTTTTATTTTGCTAAATTTATTTTTATGTAAAAATAATTTAATATTTTTGTAAATCAGTACATAAATATAAGGTAATATTAAATTTTTTTCTATCCTCATTTTTTTCAACTTTGTTGCGTTACACTTTATCTATACGAACAAACTAAAAGTTACAACTCATGGGGACGAATTTGTTCAACAGGTCAGTTATAGATGTGGTTGAATTCTGAGTGTAGCCTTATTATTTGTTTCAGAAATTCAATTCACAAAATAAGTTAGGAAATTGTGGATGCGATAATCAGTGGATCCATAGACAATGAATTAAAAATGTTGTATACTTTCTGATTGAGTCTCTGCGTTGAGTCAATTTGTACATGTATTGGCAAAGCGTACGAATTTGATCATATTCATGATCTGTTTATTATATGCTATTCGTCATACATATCTGATTAGATAAATAGGTATACCTAATTTTTATAATCGCGCCATCAATAGTTCTCATTGTTGTCATAACATGAAAGTATTTAACTTTAAAATTTTCATAACAATGCCAGATTTATTATAATCTCTCAGACCTTGAGACATTTCCATAAAATAATTATAAAAAATAGAACTAATTATTAGTAGGATTGAAAAATAAAACTAATCTTATATATAGAAATTAATGTTTGTTTGTTTGTATTTTACGTATTCGTGCATCGTTCATCCGATTGCGTTGAAACTATGTTGAGTAGTTACATGCTGGGGAAGGTTTCCGAGAAAAAAAATTCATTCGAATGAAGTTGCCACATAGGTCGGTCACGATTGTTCGTGCATCGTTCATCTGATTGAAATGAAACTTTGCACTAAATGTCTTAATGATACAAATAAGCAATGTCGGTTAGAGATGTTTTAAAAAAAGTTCACGTGGACAAAGTCGTCTGTGTCTGCTTTGTATATGTGTATCTACTTCAAACAAAATACAAAGAAATTGAAAGAGACATTACAGTACATAGTTATTAAAATAATTACCAATATATAATTAAATAAATATACTAATTGTCAATAGTTGGTAAAATGATCATTTCACAAATTACAAAATAACTTTTACCTTCAAACAATAAAAGATTTATAAAGTATGTTTGCTCTAAAAGTGGAAGTTGTGATTTGTTTGGAATCAATTTTAAGGAGTATATAAAACTAGCGTGACCCATGCGAAGTCTTCGCATTATAAATTATTCAACTGAATTTAATAAATCAAAATTGATTGCAGGTATTCAATTCATTTCTAATTTTGCACACTGCTTATTACGTTTTTATTCCATTATGAAGCTCAGATGACAGATCAAACAAATATTTTACTAAAATTGACATATAGAGGCGCAAGTATCAAAAGCGTTGAGCTAAAGCGCCACTTTATTTATACATGAGTGGACTTGAAATTAAAAAAAAATTTTACCGACCGTCAATCATATTGACGTCGAGCCGTTAGATGGCAGCATTGCTGTTTTGTGTATATAATTTTAATAGTTAATTAATTTGCAAAAACAATAGCAATAATAAATTTTTAGTTATAGATGCCGGTAGAGCAAGCAATTATCTATAAAATGATATATAATTTATGTGGATTAGTTGTGAGGTTTTTTCTAAAAAGGGAGAGTAACATCTTAACCTTAGCGTATTAATATATATGATGATGATGATGATGATGATGATTAAAAATAAAAAAAATGTCTGTATATTGTGTGTATATATTTGTCATACGGAGTAGCAGTTACATAAAGGGCTGATTTGAGTGAAGTTTGATTTTTGGTAGTAATATAAACATCTTTAGCTATCCATTTTTGCTGTCCATAGACAAAAAATGTGAAATTTAATTTCTCATGTTTTAAAAATGTTTTGCTCTATTTATAAGTCATATAAAATGCCATAACTCGTTTTCCTGGGAAAACTGTGTCATGTCAAGACAAATGAAGTAAATTGTGTGCGTTTGTACAGCGAAAACAGGACTTGGCAGGAGAGGTGATTAGGGAGTTGTCAGTCCAACAAAGCAAATTTTTTATAAGTCCAAACATACAATCTTAACTAATGCCCCAAACAAAGTCCAAACATACGATCTTAACTAATACTATAAATACACAGACGCGACAGTTTGTTTATTTTTTTAATTTGTTACACTTGCACAGTTCAACTACCCAACCGATAGTGTCATGAAAGTTAGCACTTTCTTATCCCGGAATACAATTGATTTTTTTATGTATGTATTTTTACCTAGTAACTGGGATATTGTATAAATAATCATCTTGTTTTAAAATATTTTTCAGAAAAATAGAAAATGTTATTTAATTAAAAACAAAAAAAACATATTCATAATGTCATGAAAGTTAACACTTTTTTATCCCGGAATACAATTGATTTTTTTATGTGTGTATTTTTACCTAGTAACTGGGATATTGTATAAATAATCATCTTGTTTTAAAATATTTTTCAGAAAAATAGAAAATGTTATTTAATTAAAAACAAAAAAAACATATTCATAATGTCATGAAAGTTAACACTTTTTTATCCCGGAATACAATTGATTTTTTTATGTGTGTATTTTTACCTAGTAACTGGGATATTGTATAAATAATCATCTTGTTTTAAAATATTTTTCAGAAAAATACAAAATGTTATTTAATTAAAAAGAAAAAAAACATATTGATAATTCTTCTTTTTCATGCTACTCTTCGATTCTTTGCATCTAAAATTAATAAGTAATTTTCTAGGCCAAGATTTTTAAACGACACCACCATTTTTTCTGTTTTTTGTTTTTGCGAGTCAGTGCTAGTGAAATGATAAACTACAATTGCGACATTACAAAAATTTAAGACAGTCTTGCATTTCACAAGATTTATGTACAGCAGGGCTGTAATGTTTATTTTTATTACGCTTGCTGTTTACTGAAATGTTATTGTTTTATCTAAGGATTACAGTTGGTGCTATTTGAAAATTAATTTATTTATTGTGATCCAAAAATAATGTTAGTTTTTTTTTCTATATGTAATATTAGTCTTTTTCTGTTTTTTTTTTCTATATACCCTTATTATTTATTTGTTGAGCAATATGAGTGCAAAACTTGGGAAATTGTTTTTGTTTTTCTGATTAAAAATTGTTTATGATAATGTAAAATATGTCAAAACAGAATGAACAATGAGTGGATGAGTATTGTGAAAGATATAAGTCTTTAAGTCTTTTATAAATAATTGTCGTATAAAGTCTCAACTATAAAGAATAAAGTCTTTTATAAATAATTGTCTTACATTCTCCTTTTATATATTGTTTACAAAAAGATCTAAGAAGGATGAGTCGATCAAGGAATTACCACCTACACATGTCCCTATTAAACGTTGTTCCGTGGGCAAAATCTCCATGGGGAAGGTAATTAAGTTTGATTTTTTTAATTTAACAAAATGTCATGTTTATTATAAATACCTATGGCCTTGTTACGAGGATATTGAGTAACCTTTTCATACATTAAAGTTATTGGTTCGATAAACTATAAATGATTATAAAGACGTTTCTGAGCGCTATTTCTTTTCAATGATAAATATTGGTTTCCTGGTTTCTACATGCCTATATGGCTTTTACTTTGAAATAAAGTCTCAAACATATTTCTTAATAAAATATGTCGATATGGTATATGAGAAATAAAATATTACTTTTGGGTGTTTTAAAGTCAGTTATTAAAAATAAATAAGTTAAAAAAAACTTTTAATTCTCTGATAACAAAATGTGTATGCACTGAATTTTCTGGCTGATTTGAAAAGTTAAAATTTGATGTTTATCAGACAATAGCAAAATTAACGTCAAAAGCCTAGTGTCTGTTTGTGTATGGTGTCGAAGTCTAAAAAAATGAGGAATATTTAGTTTTAAGACATCACAATAGATAAACTGGTCATAATAGATAAACCGGTATCAAATATACATCATCAAAAACAGGCCATCTGTCTATTTATTTGTTTCTTTAAGTCTATAAGTCATAACCCAGTTTTCGTCACCTGAGACAAGGTTGAATAAAACATTTGAATGACCTCCATAGAATTTTCTAATGTTTCCAAACACTAATAAAAGCGATTATGTTTTTGAGCTTCAGGTAAGTCATGAGGTATCCACATAGCAACAAGTTTCTGGACGCCTAAATGTTCATGTAGAATTTTTTGTACTTGACTCCTACTAAAGCCTAAACTTACCCTAACCTGTTGACAATTTAGTCTCTTATCAGTCTTTATCATGAGTCATACAGCATCGATGTTATCTCCAGTTGTTGAATGGAGGGCGAAGCAATAAGCTCCTCGTTAAGTTTTTATTATTAGAACTTTCATCACCACTGACCAAAATAAATGCTATGCGTGATTTTATCCAAACTACCGGCGCAAATAATTTGATAAAAGCTCTAAGTGTTTGTGTCTAGATTCGGTTTTAGAATCAAAACTAGGTTTTTTTCTTGTTAAATACAGCTAATTATTGGAACTTATTTCCTGCCCATTCATTTACAAACATTTACTCAATGGCATCCTTCAAAGAAAACTTTAAGAAAATTGTGTTCCATAAAATTTTGAGATTTGTCTAGTATTATTTTACAGTTGTATTGAGTGATAATGCATTACATGGTATTGCTCATCAGGGAAATTTGTTACAATAAAAAAGAAATTCACTATGGATATTTTTTGGTATTTGGGGCCCCAGTCTCTCAGAATATTAATTTTTGATGAACTTAAGATTATATTATCCTGATGACCAAAAATGATTTTGACGTAGAATTCTTCATTCTATGGCTGTGAGAAAATGCTTTCAGTTTTGGTATTTTCAAGCCATCACCAAATAATACCTTTTTGTGATAATATATGCATTCTTTTATGTATATATCTGCCATTATTTGGCTGCTTCTCAGTTTGATTCATCTACATCTTTTCACATCTCTCAGATGATATGTTTCTATCTTCTTTTTCTGTGCCAACATGTAATTTTCACCGAGCATATTTTAAAATATGCCTTAAGAGGTTATGACAAATCATTGTGAAAACTTTAAAGCAAAATGTTAGATTGATTTTCCTAACCAATCGATGTTACAACAAAAATTGTTTAAGTCATAGTGCATTAAATTTTTTAAATGTTTGGAAATGACTGATTATGCATAAAAATGTTAAATGTTTTTTTGCAAATTTTATTGACTGGAAATTACTAGAAAATGGTAAGTTATATGAAAATAGTCCTATGAAGAAAATTGTAGAGAATTTGATGCAACTATGAAAAAATGTACTTCTCGTTTTTGTCATAACTGATTGTAAATTTAAGGCATCAGATGATAGACTTAAGACAAGAGTTGACAATATTATCCATAAAGAATTGATTAGCCCAACCTTATACAATATAATTTTTTTTAATGTTATTTGACTAATGAGTATGTTAATATGTTTTATGAAAACATTTTTATGTGTTCTTATATGTTGACAATTGTAGGCAGATTCAACAGCAGTCCTCGCATTAGCCGCTGCCTTCATGTCAAATCATAAGAGTATCAGAAATGAAGCTTTTAAACTATCATCATTTAACGTAAGTGTCTATTTCATATCATAACATATCAATCCTATTTCATATCATAACATATCAATCCTATTTCATATCATAATATATCAATCCTATTTCATATCATAACATATCAATCCTATTTTATATCATAATATATCAATCCTATTTTATATCATAATATATCAATCCTATATCATTATCAATTTCAATCTATATCAATTTCAATTGTACATTTTACTGATTGTAATTGTAAAATATCTTTTTGGAAGCCTGGTAGAAATGTATGTTACACAGTTATTTTACTTATTTTCTATGGAAACATTGAGATCCTTTTTATGATACAATTGTTTACGTAGAATTGTACATAGAAAATAAAGACGCTATTGCCCGAAATATGACATTACGATATTCTTGATTGTGGACAGTTTACAAGTTTCACACCATTTTATATGTGTTGTGATATAGATTTGTCTCTTGTCGTATGATTTATTTCCAAAGAGATTGTACATCAAAAAATATGAATGAAAAAAATTAAAATAATTTAAGATGCCAGTCCTTGTAATATGACATTATGATATTCTTGGTTGTGGACAGATTACAATTTTCACACCATTATATATGTTTTGTGATATAGATTTGTCCCTCGTCTAATGATTTATTTTCAAAGAATAAGAATGAAAAAATTAAAATAATTTTAGATGCCATTCCTTCAAATATGACATTATGATATTCTTGATTGTGGATAGTTTACAATTTCCGCACTATTATATAGCATGTCGTGATACAGATTAGCTCCTCGCCTTATGATTTATTTTCAAAGAGATTGTACATCAAAAAATAACAAGGAAAAAATTAAAATAATTTAAGATACTATTCTCCGAAATATGACATTATGTTTTTCTTGATTGCGGACAGTTTATAATTTTCACAACATTATGTATGTGTAGTGATATAGATTAGTTCCTCGTCTTATGATTTATTTTCAAAGAAATTGTGGATCAAAAATAAGATTGAAACTATTAAAATTATTTAAGATGCTATTCCCCGAAATGTGACTTATGTTATTTCTTGATTGTGGATAGTTTACAATTTCTACACCATTATATTATGTTTTGTGATTTAGATTAGCTCCTCGCTTTATGCTTTATTTTTAAAGAGATCGTACGTAAAAAATAAGAATTAAAATTAAAAATAATTTAAGATGCTATTCCCCGAAATATCACATTACAATATTTTTGAGCACAGACAGTATACACTGACATATGACATTAAGTTATTCTTGATTGTGGATGGTTCACAATTTCCGCAATATTATACAGTGTGTTGTGATATAGATTCGCTTCTTGCCCCATGATTCATTTTCAAAGAAACAGGTATTATATTGTAAACAGGGATTACATATTTTTAACATAACTCTGTACGCATAATTATATTTATATATATGTATATATATATATATATATATATATATATATAATATAAATGCGCTTAATACTTTTGTTTTACGAATCGGAAGGAATCTATATGGATTTAAATCAGTTGAATATTTAATATATTTGGCGTTAGTTTTGTAGAAATTCATTATTCACAATTAAATGAAACTACGTGATGTAGTATTATTATTAAAATCAGTGTTGGACGTTATGCTTCGAAGTTCAGTTTGGCACAGAAAACGTATTCCACTTAAGGGGTTAAGTTGTAGCAGAAATATGGTAAACAATTTTGTGTTTTATTTTGTTTTCAGCGCGACTGCACTGGAAGTAGTTTTGAAGTGTTTTTTGATTCTGTGGTGAGTATTACAAAAATAAATAAAAAAATGTTTTATTTGTGAGATGAAAACTAAATACCAATGGAGGAAAATTTACCACAATGCAACAAAAATGTTTGCTATGATTATAAGAAAAATTTAATAAGATTTACAGGAAATGTGCTTATGATTTTGTTTTGTTATTTTATTTATTGTGTAACTCTTGCTAAAAAAAACTGAATGATGGTGAGATCTCAACCATTAGAATAAAGGTGGTATTGCAAGTGTCAAATAATATGGGGGAGTATGATTATGGTGTTCAAAATTATATATATTTATGGTATTATTTAAAAAAAAATGGTATAATAAAAAATAAAAAATATATATAAATAAAAAATTATAAAAAATGGTACAGTATTTATGTATTATATAAAGAAATATTAAAAACACAGTATTTATGTAAAGAAATATTAAAAAAGGGAAAAAAAATTTGGAATCTTAGATTGCTTTTTGTATATCTCTAGTTCTTTCTGATTATCTTTGTGTGATTATGTAAATTGGTTCCCCCACCCTGTTAAACATGGTTACCCCCCTGTAGACCCTTGTTAAACATATCAAACTTCTTTCCACCGTAGAAAAAATGGTTCCTATCCACAGTTCTTTCAGTATTCTTTATTTGTTGAATGCTTTAATTTTACAGTAACTTCTAGTATGTTAGCAAGGCTTAGCAAGATATAATAATTCCAACATTGACTTACTGAACCGCCTGTCCTCTTTGTCTATTTCTTTAAACACTAAACACACATCCGCCTTTGTGTGCACCTACAAGTGTGCATGCATGCGTGCATGTTATGTGTATATATATGTCGATACCGTAATGGTGGCTTTTGTCAAATACAATTTCTAAAATCACAAACTGTAAATACTCGTAACCATAAATATTGTGGGATTACTGTATCTTTAATATGATATATACATACCTATAAGGCAGACTTATTGTTGCAAGAGCCAACTTTTCAAGTTAATCATCAAGAAGGAATTCGAACAATTAATGCGGACGATTACTCCTTATTTTTCCTGCAAGATGGCGCTTTTTAAACGGGCCATTATCTATGGAATGAGATGGATTTTAAACGGGCCATTATCAAATATCAACCACATATGTTAAATGCTGTTCTGTATATTTTGTAGTTTTTATAAAATTTCATTACAACATGTCTCCCTGTGCTGTCTCTGGTTGTGAGATACGTTTATTTTCCAAAAATTAAAAAAATGAAATGAAAATGTTGCAAGAATGAATTCTGACTGTCAGTAGCCGTGTCGCTCTAGTCGCCATCTTCAATAATTTTGCGTGACCAACTTCATTGCAACGTGGATTATAAAAGACTGGTAATCACAATATCTAAAAAAAACATGAAGTTTGAATTTTCAGATGACTTTAGAAATCTTATGTAGATCTTGTATTTCTCATCACATTCTGGTTGCATATGGATTGTTAAATTAGATTGGTATTTGCTCAATATATAAGTATACATGGCGTATTTATTGTTACAACATATTTTCACATAATTGTGAACATTAAATATTTTTAGTAAATGTGAAAACTTTGAGGCAAGAATTGTAAGATTGATATTCAAACGAAAAATTCCAGTTTTCCCTCATATATTACATTCATTTGTCTGCTATTCTCAGGCAAATCAAACTAAAAACTGTTTGTAAACTTCTTTTTCATAAATAAATATTATTAAAAAGATCAGCTGACAATCTGGAAAGTGTTTTCGTGACATTTTTTTATAATTCTCATTATGGCTTTGATTCGTCACATTATTCAGAATAAGAAAAACAAAAATTTTTTTTGGAAATATGTTTTTGCCTCTTTTTATTATTCAGAATTAGGAGGATCACCCCTAAAAATATGTTACAAGGAATATAAGTAATGAATTCATTAATTAAGGGAAATTAGGTATTAATTAATTATATAATAATAATTGGTAATTATAATACATGCTTAGAAATAACACATTTAAAAAAGTTATGTTTTTTTTGACTATGCTTATCTTGCTAATATTATTCATAAAATAAAAATTGTATTATTGCACAATCAATATTTGATAGATGCTATATTATTCACAAGGCATAATAATTTGAATGTTAGTTGTTGAAATACTTTTTATGTTTTTGTAGGAAAAAAAACAGTTTTTTATATTGTTGATAATTAAGTGCTTTTTATTGTCACACTCAAATGGTCTAACGATTGCGTCCGTAATAAGACTTTGGTAATGGAATAAAATTGGAAGTGCTTTCATAGATATCAAATTTCAAAAGAAAATTAGCCTATATAATTAAGTTTATTTTAGTTGGTTAATATATGAAACGCTATATTATTCACAGAGCATTATATTATTCACAGAACGCTATATTATTTACGCTTTTGTATGAAAAAAAAAACCAGTTTTTTATATTGTTGATATTTAAGTACTTTTTATTGTCACAAGTAAATGGTCTAAAATCTGAGTCTGTAATAATATTTTAGTAATAATGGTGTCAAAAAGTTGGAAGTGCTTCCTGAGGTATTCAATTTAAAAGTAAAATTGATTATAATTAAATTTGTCTTGGTTGGTTAATATATATTACCATAGAAAGCCATGTTGATGGTTAGGATATAAAACGATATGATTTTCAAGAAATTCACAATATTTTTACGTTTGTGAAAGATGTGATAGGCAAAACATTAACACTATTAATAATGACATTAACCCTCATTGTGACAATTCTATTCATGTTTAATAGGTTTTTTCGTTATTTTTATTTTTCACGAACGAACCGTAGTAATTATTGAAAACTGTTACATTATATTATAATAATAAAGTTTGAAAAAACTGTTCGATATATCGAAGGGAACTTATTTATAAACAAAATAGTGTCGAGCAGACATAAAAATAAGTTGAAATGTTATTAACATTTGCCAACAGTTTACCATCTAAATTTAGTTTCAACCTCTCAATCAGTCCAGATAGGGTATGACGTTAACCATTACTTTTCCGATTATTTTTAAAAGTAAAATTTAATTTAGCAAAGGTTGATGAAATCACTACGTCCAATATTTAAACATTAAGAACCTTTATTTTTTTTTGTAAATAAAATTGTTATTTCAGAAGCAAACAATTTTTATTTCGATATCGATATTAGGTCACATCACTAATTGTTGAGTAATTAATAGTAGGTTTGTAAATGGAAAGTATTGAGAAGTAATGTTATATTTATTGATGCTTTTGTTTATTGTAACCTATTGATGCTTTTGTTTATTGTAACCTATTTATACTTTTGTTTATTGTAACCTATTGATGTTTTTGTTTATTGTAACCTATTTATACTTTTGTTTATTGTAACCTATTTATGCTTTTGTTTATTGTAACCTACTGATGCTTTTGTTTATTGTAACCTATTTATACTTTTGTTTATTGTAACCTATTTATACTTTTGTTTATTGTAACCTATTTATACTTTTGTTTATTGTAACCTATTGATGTTTTTGTTTATTGTAACCTATTTATACTTTTGTTTATTGTAACCTATTTATGCTTTTGTTTATTGTAACCTATTTATAATTTTGTTTATTGTAACCTATTGATGTTTTTGTTTATTGTAACCTATTTATACTTTTGTTTATTGTAACCTATTTATGCTTTTGTTTATTGTAACCTATTTATACTTTTGTTTATTGTAACCTATTTATACTTTTGTTTATTGTAACCTATTTATGCTTTTGTTTATTGTAACCTATTTATACTTTTGTTTATTGTAACCTATTGATGTTTTTGTTTATTGTAACCTATTTATACTTTTGTTTATTGTAACCTATTTATGCTTTTGTTTATTGTAACCTATTTATACTTTTGTTTATTGTAACCTATTTATACTTTTGTTTATTGTAACCTATTTATACTTTTGTTTATTGTAACCTATTTATGCTTTTGTTTATTGTAACCTATTTATGCTTTTGTTTATTGTAACCTATTTATAATTTTGTTTATTGTAACCTATTGATGTTTTTGTTTATTGTAACCTATTTATACTTTTGTTTATTGTAACCTATTTATGCTTTTGTTTATTGTAACCTATTTATACTTTTGTTTATTGTAACCTATTTATACTTTTGTTTATTGTAACCTATTTATGCTTTTGTTTATTGTAACCTATTGATGTTTTTGTTTATTGTAACCTATTTATACTTTTGTTTATTGTAACCTATTTATGCTTTTGTTTATTGTAACCTATTTATGCTTTTGTTTATTGTAACCTATTTATACTTTTGTTTATTGTAACCTATTGATGTTTTTGTTTATTGTAACCTATTTATACTTTTGTTTATTGTAACCTATTTATGCTTTTGTTTATTGTAACCTATTTATAATTTTGTTTATTGTAACCTATTGATGTTTTTGTTTATTGTAACCTATTTATACTTTTGTTTATTGTAACCTATTTATGCTTTTGTTTATTGTAACCTATTTATACTTTTGTTTATTGTAACCTATTTATACTTTTGTTTATTGTAACCTATTTATGCTTTTGTTTATTGTAACCTATTTATACTTTTGTTTATTGTAACCTATTAAGCTTTTGTTTATTGTAACCTATTTAGGCTTTTGTTTATTGTCACCTATTTATACTTTTGTTTATTGTAACCTATTTATACTTTTGTTTATTGTAACCTATTTATGCTTTTGTTTATTGTAACCTATTTATACTTTTGTTTATTGTAACCTATTGATGTTTTTGTTTATTGTAACCTATTTATACTTTTGTTTATTGTAACCTATTTATGCTTTTGTTTATTGTAACATATTTATACTTTTGTTTATTGTAACCTATTGATGTTTTTGTTTATTGTAACCTATTGATGTTTTTGTTTATTGTAACCTATTTATGCTTTTGTTTATTGTAACCTATTTATGCTTTTGTTTATTGTCACCTATTTATACTTTTGTTTATTGTAACCTATTTATACTTTTGTTTATTGTAACCTATTTATGCTTTTGTTTATTGTAACCTATTTATACTTTTGTTTATTGTAACCTATTGATGTTTTTGTTTATTGTAACCTATTTATACTTTTGTTTATTGTAACCTATTTATGCTTTTGTTTATTGTAACCTATTTATACTTTTGTTTATTGTAACCTATTTATACTTTTGTTTATTGTAACCTATTTATGTTTTTGTTTATTGTAACCTATTGATGTTTTTGTTTATTGTAACCTATTTATACTTTTGTTTATTGTAATCTATTTATGCTTTTGTTTATTGTAACCTATTTATGCTTTTGTTTATTGTAACCTATTTATACTTTTGTTTATTGTAACCTATTGATGTTTTTGTTTATTGTAACCTATTTATACTTTTGTTTATTGTAACCTATTTATGCTTTTGTTTATTGTAACCTATTTATAATTTTGTTTATTGTAACCTATTGATGTTTTTGTTTATTGTAACCTATTTATACTTTTGTTTATTGTAACCTATTTATGCTTTTGTTTATTGTAACCTATTTATACTTTTGTTTATTGTAACCTATTTATACTTTTGTTTATTGTAACCTATTTATGCTTTTGTTTATTGTAACCTATTTATACTTTTGTTTATTGTAACCTATTAAGCTTTTGTTTATTGTAACCTATTTATGCTTTTGTTTATTGTCACCTATTTATACTTTTGTTTATTGTAACCTATTTATACTTTTGTTTATTGTAACCTATTTATGCTTTTGTTTATTGTAACCTATTTATACTTTTGTTTATTGTAACCTATTGATGTTTTTGTTTATTGTAACCTATTTATACTTTTGTTTATTGTAACCTATTTATGCTTTTGTTTATTGTAACATATTTATACTTTTGTTTATTGTAACCTATTGATGTTTTTGTTTATTGTAACCTATTGATGTTTTTGTTTATTGTAACCTATTTATGCTTTTGTTTATTGTAACCTATTTATGCTTTTGTTTATTGTCACCTATTTATACTTTTGTTTATTGTAACCTATTTATACTTTTGTTTATTGTAACCTATTTATACTTTTGTTTATTGTAACCTATTTATACTTTTGTTTATTGTAACCTATTGATGTTTTTGTTTATTGTAACCTATTTATACTTTTGTTTATTGTAACCTATTTATGCTTTTGTTTATTGTAACATATTTATACTTTTGTTTATTGTAACCTATTGATGTTTTTGTTTATTGTAACCTATTGATGTTTTTGTTTATTGTAACCTATTAATGCTTTTGTTTATTGTAACCTATTGATGCTTTTGTTTATTGTAACCTATTGATGCTTTTGTTTATTGTAACATATTTCCTTCATTTTTCAGGAAGATTTCGATGCTAAATGCAACTTTTGGGATGACGATGGAAATCTGGGTATGAGAATTTTATATTGATTTTAAACTGTATCTGTTCATGCACCTACATACATTTGTGTGTGTGTGTATATATATATATATATATATATACATATATATATATATAGTAAGGTCAGTGTCATTTGATGACTTCTGCGATACGAGGTTGAACGAAATATTTGAATTTTAAAGTAATTGCCTTTTTGCATCACTGCTTGGATGCTTATCAACGTAATGAATGGTTAATAAAATTATGACGTATTTTTTATAATTTAAGCCATTTATGGTTTAAAAATTATGAAAATGGACAACAATAATAAAGTGTGTTTTCAACATCTGATACTTTTCTACACCAGGTGCTTTATAGAATTTTTTGTGCTTCATTCAATATTATTAAGTTCTTTAAAAGCGAACCACAATATGAAATATGCTCAATAATATTACATTAAAAAATTTGATGTTGTTCCTTAATATCGTAACAGGAAATGTAAAGTATCTATTAGCTTTACTCATGTTATTTTACAGTGGTTACTTTAGATAAAGGTGCCATAGATATCTTTTTGAAGGCTGATGGTCGCCCTGATTGCGGTACATTTCTAAATGAAAAATAAGCACGCAACTTTGGCATGTGCAATAAGAAAAGCGTGCACTCTATGCAAAGTTCAAATTTTCTTTTTAGTTTGCTTGGTTTTTAGGAAAAATTTTATGCCTTGAACATGCGCTTTGTTATTGTTGTTTATTTCAATATTTTTGTTATAAAATTGTCCATTTATTTTTTTTCAAAAAGGCAATTGAATTATAAAATAAAATGGTCAATAAAATAACAGTATTAATTATTGAAATCCATGTGACGCTCAAAGCCAAATGTTAAAGTTAATGAGTACGTCAGCTTTGACAATAATAGATAAACAGCTAAACATTTGAATGAAAATTCAGTTTAACCCAAGATATCTGCTGTTATACTAGACATAAGGTCTATACTTTAATGCAGAGGTCCCCAAACATTTTTACCTCATGGACCATTTGTTATGTTTTTCGGTTTTGGGTAGACCCCGTGCTGAACTTTTTTTAGACATAAAAATTCTTTGGTGAGATTATTTCATTATATAGCCAAAATTAAATGAGATCCATTATCGTGGACCCCCATTTACATCTTATGGAACCCTAATTTTTTTTCTTGCTGGCATTGACCTCTTACAGGAATTGCATGGGGGGGGGACAATATAGATTACTTTGGGAATCTTGCAATGGTAGTTCTAATTGAAAGTGTAATGTTATGATTCGTTTTTATTATAACCACAAATTATGTTATTATGTTTATTAATTTTTAGAATTTGATTAAATAATTTAAAATTTGCAGTCTTAGTTAGATTTAAAAGACACAATGAATCCAATAGAATAGTAATAATCTGTCTGTCTACCTGCTGCCTATTGCTGCATTTCTATGTCAGTTTAAAACCACTGTATAAAACTAAGGATGTATCTCTTTTCGCAGAGAGCAGTGGTAATTTAATGCTGGAAGTATATCAAGAGGCTGTAAGCCAAATCATGGAAGGATTCTTGAGAAATCTCAGGAAGCTTAGAGAGGATATAGCTCTCAATAATATCAATACTTCAGGGCAATATGAGTAAGTACACTTGGCGTCTTATACCACGATGCCTAGTAACTTTAAAATTAACTTTAAAAAAATTAAGTTACGAGTCATTAGTAGTAAGAAAACTATTTGTGAGAGTACCTAAATTTGTTTAAACCAAAGCTCAAGAATTGTTGTGTGTCCAAGTTTTGTCATATTTAATCTTAGTTAGATCTATTGCATCGTCGTTCAATTATTACTTGCAACATTATTAAGTACTTCTAATATTTTGTACATAATAATGATGAATTAGTTCTTAACAACAAGACTTGTTCTTCATATTTAATATTTTCTAGTTTTAACATTTTTTGAAATAATAACATTTAGTATGCAGTTACTACAGAGACGTCACAGTTATGCGTTTCAATATTGATAACAAGGCAATTAACATATTCAATGGCACTGCAGTTGATAATGGTGACACATTTCGAAAAGTTTCTTTCCATTTAGCACAAACAAATCACTGTTATGATTAAGCAATTGTGTACTATTGAAATGTGGACAGTTTAGATATAATTAGTTTCTAGACGCTGGATTTGCAAAAAGATGATGTATATGAGCTCCTTAATAATTTTCTGGACTTTAACTTTTTAGAATGATAACATTTAGTATGCAGTTACTACAGAGACATCACAGTTATGCATTTCAATATTGATAACAAGACAGTTAAGATATTCAATGGCACTGCATTTGATAACGGTGACACATATCGAGAAGTTTGTTTCCATTCAGCACAAACAATTCACTTTTATGATTAAGCTATTGTGTACTATTGAAATGTGGACAATTTAGATATAATTAGTTTCTAGACGCTGGATTTGCAAAAAGAAGATGTCTATGCGAGTGAAGGACATTATCAAGTATAAAGAGCGAGAGTCTTTCTTACAAAGTAGTTTATGAATTCTTTTCATTTAATGATCGGAAAATAAATTTTATTTTTGAAATTTCACATCATTGCTACAAAGAACGATAACCCAGCAGGCCCAGGAAAAATACAATAGGCAATAGAAAAGGGAGGTATCTACATCTTCTCAGTTGCAATTATCGACCATAAGTTTACAATTATCTTCAATCACGAGCAATACGAGCAAGATACGGGTCATATTTTTCCTTATGACTTATTCCTCTCATCATTCGACGAATTTCGAAAGTCCCGACTGATTTTGAGATAATCAAACCTTCAAAATTAAAAAGAATCTAGTTTTTTATTATTATATCTCTTCAACACATTTCTAATATCAAGTCCAAAACTATAAAAATTATCAGAAAATTTTTTTAAAAGTAAAATGTTGAAAATAAAAGGAAATAAAAAAATACTATATATTTAAATTTTTTCTTTCTTTTTATTATTCAGAATAATGGGGTGAATCATCCCTAATAAAATATATCGCAAGGAATAATAAATACTTTCTTTGTAAAATAATATAACAGAACTAACTGCTTGGTTTCTTGTTAATAGATTGCACGAATCACCGATAGACCTCGAGATGTATATAGACGAAAGCATTAAAACAAAAGTTGGTATATCGTGTGACCATATCGAGAGTGTACATGTAAGTATGAATGCTATTTTTACAAGTTTTTTCTTGAATTTTCTAGTGATTTTTTATTGTACTCGTCTTTAATTCAGTGCTTATAAATTTTGAATTAATTGAAACAGATAGAAGTTGAACTGAAGTGAAGTGTTGGAAGTTTAACGTGAAGAACTGAAAAATTAGAATGTACTTGAACGTAGGTTGACATACGAGAACGTAATTTGTGCACATAGGTCAAAGGCTATACTTTATTTCATTGCAACTGTATGTCAAAATTATATCTTAACCGTTTGAGTGATGACGAGCGCCATTGTGCTCGTACGCATATTAACTAAATTTGCCACTAGCGCGATGGCGCTCGCAAAATCGGCACGCAGTAGGGGAGGTCGCTCGCACGCATCACTTTTTGTCATTTTTTATCTTTCTACGTGTTACATAAAGTTCAAATTATAATATTATTAGTAATTACAATATAAAAAAGAAAATTTTTAACCCATAATGTTGGAATACAAAAATAATTCAAGTGAAAATGATCATTTTTCAAGTTGTGAAGAAATTGATAGTGGGAGGACATAGTGGTGCACTTATAATTTGGCGTAATGCAAATTTTGAGTGATAGTGATAATAGTGACGATAACAATTATTTTGCTGATATGGAGGATGTACTGGACTGTGAAAATACGATGTGACCTTAATTTCAGTTTTGGTTATAATTTTTGTTCACAATATATATTTCCATAATTTTCTTTATATTTTATTAACCTTGTACAAGTTTTTATTAAGAAAACACTGAAAAATTTATTAAAATTGGATAATTTTTGGAAGAGATACAGTTTTTTTTCGAGACAAGGGTAAATGACATCAAAAACAAAAGATTTCTTTGGCATTTTTAAGTATATATGAGTAAAAAACCATGGCACTAAAACAGTTAATATACATATCTAGTCTTTGAACAAACATATTGCTTAAAGTGATTCTTGTGCTTTCAAGTTTCAAGATCCAGTGTTGTTTGTATTCAAAATACTCATAATATTTGTTTATACATGTCTCTTTATTTTCATTTCTTCTCATTCATTTGTTTTCTTGTGATATTTTTATTGTACTTGTTTTTTATTCAGTGCTTACAAATTTTGAATTGATTGAATGACTGGTGGTAATTGAACTGAATGTTGGAAGTTTGAACTGAAGTGAAGAACTGAAAGAGCGAAAATGTATTTGAATATAGGTGGACTTAGAAGAATGTAGTTTGTTCACTTAAGTCAAAGAGTAAACTTTATTTCATTGCAAGTGGGTATCAAAATTATACCATAATATACATATTTGGTCTCCATACAAATACATTGCTCAAAAGTTATTGTTGTGTTTTCAAGTTTCATGATTCAGTGTTGTCTCTATTTTAAATACTCATAATATTTGTTTATAATTATCTCTGTTTATTATCGTTTGTTCTCATTCATTTGTTTTTTTCGTGATTTTTTTGTTGTCTGGTTTTTTATAAAGTACTTGCAAGTTTTGAATTAATTGAAACTGATGGAAGTTGAACTGAAGCTTTGGACGTTTGAAGTGCAGGATTGAAAAAGCGAGAATGTATTTGAACATATGTGGATGTAAGAGAATATTTGTTCATGTAGGTCAAATGTTATACTTTATTTCATTGCAAGCGTATGTCAAAATTATACCTAATATACATGTTTGGTCTCTGCACAAATACATTGCTCAAAAGTTATTGTTGTGTTTTCAACTTTAATGATTCAGTGTTGTCTTTAATTTAAATAATTGTATTTGCTTGTCTCTATGTTGTCGTTTGTCGTTTGTTTATGCTTGTCTCTGCTTATTTTCATTTGTTTTCATAATTTTTGATTGTCAAAATTATTGTTATGCACTGTTAAAATTATTATTATGCGAGTTTTTATTGTCTAGATTGTCCAACTTTTTGGAGCAAAAGTCCAAGAATTTTTGTTTTCTGGGTTTTATTTTGCAATACTATTTTTGTTTGTGTTAGTAAGTACTCAGTTGTTGCAATATAAAAGTAATTTAAATCGCAATTTTGCGAGCTAAAAGTAACTCAACAAGAGAAGTCATATTATTTTTTCCGTCTATGGTATTAAATCACACAGTACTTTTTGAAGGCACCATTAATACTTGTTAGTTTAAATTAATATTCCATTATTTCATAGTCTGATGTGCATAATTTTGTCAGATAATATTGTAATATGTAGTTTGTTGTACACAATTTAGTCCGATAATGATATATGATATCAGAACAGCATTGTACCTTTATCGCTGTTTGGCCGTCTTGAATAGGCGATTCAAGATGGCCAATGTACACTTCCTGTTTCATCTAACTTCATGTTTGTCCTCATTATATATACAATGTGCTTGCTCACGTATACCCTAGATGTCACCACTATATAGATAATTAAATATAAATGTACAACACTAACGATATTAGACTATATTAACTGCAGTAGAATTAAATACAATCTCTACTAATATTACAAGCTGTCTGCAGACATTTAGTAAGAAGTTAAATATGTATCAATAGGCTTACGAGGCACTCGTCCTTTGGTGTATTTTTATAAAAAAATGAAATTTACAGAAAATTGAATTTTTTTTTTAAGTGAAAGCTTCTTTAGTCACACCATGCTCTTTTTCTGAGCACTGAGAACGAAACTGAGCCATCACGCTTAGATCAAGGTACTGAATCAGGTAAAGTCGGCTCCCTTCAGCATCGACCAAGCGAGTTCACTGTCTAACACAGAGTGCATCTTTTCAAGAATTCCATTTTATTTTTGATTAATTGAGTATAATTATATATAATGTATGTATGTTATTGTATATAATCATTGTAATATTTCAAGAGTATACAATGTATAATATTTTCTTTGAGAGTATTTAATATAATATGCGTACCGTTATTGTATTTTTTTAAATTATTTAGGAATATTAGCAGGTATATAGTAGAAATGAGCATAAGGTTATGAATTATTCAACATTTCACTGCATATACTATATATATATATATATATATATATATATATATATATATATATGTATATATATATATATATATATATACACATACATACATACAAATATATATATATACAAGGTAGGCAAAAGTAATGTCATAATGTGAATGTGCCTTAATTTTGCGCAAAAGTAATGTCATAGTGTGAATGTGCCTTAATTTTTACAGATGGCCAAATGTCACTGTGCTTTGATATTTATGTTGTAGACATATAGAGAATTAGTTGTCAACAAGCCATAGAGCTATACACACTCAATAAACTTTTCATGAAAACAGAGCTCTTATTTTTCATTTCTAACAAAATGGCAGCCAATTCAAATTATGACGTTACTTTTGCGCCAACCTGTATATATACATATATATATATATATATATATATATATATATATATATATATATATATATAGTATAATAATCATACATTCATATTACATATATTTTTAAATTATATAAGTATTGAAAAAAACAGCGGTCTTTACATGCTATGGTGCGGCATTTATTATTCGTAACACTTTTGATTGGAAATGGCGAACAATTTCCGAATTAGAATTGGACACAGCCTCACATTGGATGTCATGCGTTCATATGCTTTTAATGATACATTTGTTTAGGAGTTGTTTCTTATCTAAAGAGAGTTCAGTTTGTGGTTTTTTCTGCCAGTTTATTTTTTACCTGAAAGTTGCAAAAAAAACCACTAATTGTGACCAAATTTGGCATGTGTTAGATAGATGTTAGAAGTTTTGTTGTCCATTTATGTTATGTTGTTTGTTTTTCCGTCTCTTTCTTTTATAAACCATCTTTTAGTTACTTATTAATATCTATTGTGTTGCTTTCGTAGTAGAATTTTACAAGTAGTAATCTATATTATTCATTTGAATATCCATAAGAAATAGCTACTTAAGTGTTTAGTAATGGCTTTTACATACATATATATAAGTAAATATTTAATGTTCGTATTGACCATGCAAGTGACGTCACATGTATATATAATAGAAAGAAAATCTTAGAATGTAAAATGAAATAGCTAATACAGGAAAAATAAACAAGGAAATGTTTTTCATGTTTTTCCAGAATAAAATGAAGCTTTGAAAAATTGTTTTTTCCGGCAACAGTTGATTAAGCCTGTTTCAAATATGAACACGTTGAAAGTTAAATAACTATGTAAACTGCAAAATTGTTGAAAATATTTGAAAGTATCCTATTACATATAGGCTGCTACATCTTTTTGAATTTTAGTAGGTGGTTGATCAAAATAATTCCGACATTAACTTATAATACAAAAATTATATTCAAAGACTGTAATTTGATTGCAAGTGGTTCAGACGTGTTGAAAAAAGGCATCATTCATTCATTTAAAATTCTTACTTTTTTAAAACTCCTAGCCTTTTAGAGATATAGAGAAAAAAACTCCTAGCCTTTTAGAGATATAGAGAAAAAAACTCCTAGCCTTTTAGAGATATAGAGAAAAAAACTCCTAGCCTTTTAGAGATATAGAGAAAAAAACTCCTAGCCTTTTAGAGATATAGAGAAAAAAACTCCTAGCCTTTTAGAGATATAGAGAAAAAAACTCCTAGCCTTTTAGAGATATAGAGAAAAAAACTCCTAGCCTTTTAGAGATATAGAGAAAAAAACTCCTAGCCTTTTAGAGATATAGAGAAAAAAACTCCTAGCCTTTTAGAGATAGAGAGAAAAAAACTCCTAGCCTTTTAGAGATATAGAGAAAAAACTCCTAGCCTTTTAGAGATATAGAGAAAAAAACTCCTAGCCTTTTAGAGATAGAGAGAAAAAAACTCCTAGCCTTTTAGAGATATAGAGAAAAAACTCCTAGCCTTTTAGAGATATAGAGAAAAAAACTCCTAGCCTTTTAGAGATATAGAGAAAAAAACTCCTAGTCTTTTAGAGATATAGAGAAAAAAACTCCTAGCCTTTTAGAGATATAGAGAAAAAAACTCCTAGCCTTTTAGAGATATAGAGAAAAAAACTTCTAGCCTCTTAGAGATATAGAGAAAAAAACGTGTAGGTAACATTACAGAGTGTCTTCAACAAAACTGTGCGAGTGTTGGTAATATTAATATTATATCTTACTAAACTTTTGTTTTATCTGCATCCAAAATGCAAGTGCAATGTTTAATGCACTTATTTTATGCTTTTATACTAGGTCCAAATAAATGGTTTAATTTAAATCTTGTTTGGGCCAATTTGCGCTCTCTCCAACCTTTCCTATTTCTACATAACTTTTCAATCATCCTAATTTGAGGACCATTATATGTCTCAATATCACGATATGGCAAAAACTAAGTTAGTGCCAGGGTTACTGTATATAACCTGCGTTAAATTGATAGCTTCAGTAATTTAAATCTATTCATACGAACAAGCAGACAGACAAGGCTACATTTTTTTAATGTTAGATTTTCATTATCATTTTAGTAATCAAATATGGAAAAGGAAAAGACATTTAAAATCGTTGTTAATTCAAAAATTACAAACAGACTGTTTATGTTTTTACTCTAATTATTTATCTATATGATAAAATTAATGAGTTAAAGAGAGTCATTTATGACAAAGTAACATACAAACTTTTAAATTGAAAAACTCCATTTGATAAAGTATTCCAAAATGATCAAACCTGTATTGTAATGTTAACAAAGAATCGTATATCGCTGCTTACAGTTGTCATGTAAATACAACATATTAACGCTGGAAGCGATGTTACAACGTGCCTACGCTTTAATGTATGATGCAGCGAATTTATGGAGTGCGCATAAATGTCGCAGGCACACTTCTCGTATGCTGATGGAGCTGACTTTGCAACGTAGTGTTGCCGCTCACGATACCGAGCAGTTGGTGACGTATTTTTAATTAAGCTACTGCTAGTTGAATTTAATTCAAGTGAAGTACAATTAATGACGATGAAACGTTTAAATGTAATTATGCTTGAGAGAATATTAAAAATAATAAAACTTTTTTATAAATCATTTCACCGAAATAAAACTTCTAAGATTCCAGAAAGTATTCTCTTTATATCAATTAATTAAGATTCTATATATATTATAACTTTTTTACGCATCACATGTTTACAAGATTCAATTGTAAAAAATACAAGAACGTTCTGTAACTCTAAAGAGTTCATCACGAGCAATTAAAAATATTATGATTGCATTAAAAATATTGATATAAAGTGAAATTTTGGGAATTAGAAAAAAGTATATAAGATAATAAGTAGCCTAGAACAATAATTTCTTTATTCCATATTATTAGCGTTTTATTGCAAAATTGTAAAAACAAAACCTTATGAATCACTTCGATGTTCGTCCATCTGTCAACGGTGATATTGTCAGAAAGTATTCGATTTTAAAATTTAGCTAATGTATGGTGGTTCAATTGTAGGCTTTAAGTACAAAAAGTTAAATCTTTTTCTGGAGGTTATTTTCAGGGGTAAATCAGGAAATAAAAAAGATTACAAGGGGATCATGTGGAAAATTTATTGAAATGCTAATTCAACCACACATATGTTGTATTTTTATACTTGTTTAAAATATTTTACGCGAGAAATACTTAAAAATGACTGTCCCCCACTCTTATGATCGTAAGTATTCGGATTGAAAAATTCTAGCGTGATTAATTGTTAAAAACTATGAAATTGTTTATTTCCTTATGTCTGTTAAACCGTTTGTTGTAGAGAAAAGATTTTTAGACAAAAAATATTTCACACGATTTAAGGAATATTTTTAATATTTTTTGTAATTACTATTCATTCTGGTAATGTGCAACACTGCTCTCATCTTTGGATACTTATTTTTACTTTTATTTATTTATGGACTTTAATATATACAAACATATGGCAGACTTATTGGTATGGGAGCAATCTCTTATAGCCCTTAACGAGCGGTCGGAAATCAAACTATGGTACCTATGGTGTGTTGGATTGTCAAAGACAGTATGCCATGTGATCAATCCAACACACCATGGTTACGGCATTCAAAGTCTATAGCAATGCTGCACATATGAGAGTGGGTCAAAAGTTTGCAGAATGGAGGGGATGGCGAGGGTTGGTGGTTATTTACGCACATTGTCACTAATGAGAGACTCATTACGAGTATATATATCAAGTTTTAGTTTAATTCTGTCATTAACCTTTGAATTATCAATGATCAAACAATTTATTCTGGATGAAATCAATCATTACAGAGAAAATCTAATTACGAGCTGTCATCAAGTTCCTGACAAAGCCAGGAAAAACACCATAAGTCATTACGTGAGATGGGTCACGGGTACACTTTTTCTAATGAAACAATAATTCACTAGTGGCATAATCTCTTCAAACAAGGCAGAGATTCGATCAAACACTGGTAGCGAGAAATGGTTAGAGTATCTTCTATAATCATTTTGAATATACGACATGACTATCTTAGCATATCACAAGTCAGCGTAAGATGAATGCCAAGAATGCTCATGCCCCTGTAAAAACAACAATGTTTACTTTTTGCAGCGGGAAATGTTTGAAACTCTTTGCCTCAAAACTTCTTCTTTACCCTGTCGGTAAGGAAGAAGTTTTAAGCCAAATTCTTATGGGTAACAAAACTTGGGTTCATTGTTACGAGACTGAATCCAAGCAGAAATCCATGTAATGTGGTATAAGAATGTACCCCACCCCCTAAGAAATTCAAGGTGTCGCAGTAGCTGGAAAAGTCATGGCGACGGTTTTCTGAGACATGATAAGACTGTCAGATAAAACTGAAGTCAGATAAGTCTATAATGGGAGAGTACTACACTGGGCTACTGGAGCAACATAAAGAAGTATTGAAGATGAAAAAGGACACTAGACGAAGGAGAAGGCTAGAGAAATCAATAAAAGTTGTGCAGCTTTTGTGCGACAATGCACCTGTATAAAAGGGCCATGTTGCAATGGTTGCTTTTCACAACTGCGGCTTTCACATATTGCAACACCTACCTTACAGCCCAGGCCTAACCCCCTGCGACTATTATTTTTTCCCAAAAATGAGAAAGGAGCTTCGTGGAAAAATAATTAGCGATTATGTAGAGGTCAATTTTATAATTTCAGGTAAAAAGGAAACATTTTTTTGGAGGTATCAATAAATTACTTGACTGTATTAGGGTTAAGGGTTAACAATATATTGAAAAGGAAAAATAGCATTTTCTTTTTGACCTTCCTCTCACACCATTCTGCGAACCATTAGACTTTCCCTCGTAGTTGGAGTGCATTATCATATAATTTAAAGGGGGATAGGGATCTGGTAACAGGGAACACTTGCACTATTAGAGTGCAAGTATGTTTCCGCTTTACGGATTTTATTTTTTGGTTTATATATGTGTTGTGTATTAAATAAAAGAAATGATATGAAATAGGCAACCGAAACTTCATTGAACGTGGCCATTGAGCAGCTAAGGCAGAGTCACGATTTGGTTGCATTGGAGAAGCATCACCATCATGTCATTACGCTGCTCAATAATATTGCCAACATGTAAGTGTGAAATCATCATACTCTGTACAGAATGTATTATGAAGGACGTAACCTAAAGTTATGGTAAATATTATTCATTTATTTTACAAGTATAAAAATAAAACCAAATTTTCTTGTGGTAAAAATATGGTAAAAATGTTTGTTACCCTTTAGTTGACGTCTATTTTAAGCTTTAATGTAAACAAAATGCAACATTTAATCTAGACGAGTTGTACATTAAATTGCTCATTGTGTAATTGAAATAAATTGCACAATGTTATGATCCAGGTGCGTAATTTAAATGAACTGTGGGATGTCATGACCCAGTGTGTAATTTAAAAAGCTGTGGGATGTTATGATCCGCTGTGAAAGTGAAATGAATTGCAGAAAGTCGTAGTCCAGTGCATGTTTAAAGGAATTGTCATTATCTGGTGCATTATCTAAACAAACTGTAGCATATCATGATCCAGTGTGTAACTGATATGAGTTGAAGGATGTCATGCTCCTGTGAATAATTGAAATGAATTATAATATGTTATGGTCCAGTGTGTAACTGAATTGAATTGCTGGATGTTATGATTGAGTGTACAAGTGAAATGAATTGAAGAAAGTCATGATCCAGTGTGTTATTTAAATTAACTTCGGGATATCATGATCCAGTGTGTCATTTAAAAGGCTGAATGAAAATTTAAATGAATTGCAGAAAGTCATGGTCCAGTGCATATTTAAAGGAATTGTGGAATGTCATTATCAGGTGCATTATCTAAACAAACTGTAGCATATCATGATCCAGTGTGTAACTGATATGAGTTGAAGGATGACACTCTCCTGTGAATAATTGAAATGAATTGTGATATGTTATGGTCTAGTGTGTAACTGAAATTAATTGCAGGATGTTATGATTGAGTGTATAACTGAAATAAATTGTAGAAAGTCATGACCCAGTACATTATTTAAATGAACTGAGGGATGTCATGATCCAGTGTCAAACTGAAATAAATTGTAAAAAGTCATGACCCAGAGCGAAATTTAAATGAACTGCGGGATGTTATGATCTAGTATGTAACTACATAGATCAAAGTCTGTGGAAGCACATCTTTACAATATTTTGTCCAATTTGTATTGTCTAATTGACCTCGAAAGCAGATTTAACTAATTGTCTGCTTATGATCCAGGGCGACAGTCTGAAAATCTGCTCAACTCCTTTTTCGCCAACATTCCCTACATTCAAAAACACTTTCCCAAACACTATTTTCGATGAAAAGTTAAGCCTCACTTTATCCTAACTGCAAAACAGTGGATGACTCGGATCCAGGAACTCCCTTTATTAATATCATTTAAGGGTCACTTGAAAAATGTTTACATCTGCTGATGCTTAATAACTTATGCCATCTCATTTCCTGGAATTATACGATGGCAATATTTGTAAATTAGCTTTCATGACTGTTAATTATTATAATTTTGTTTTTTATTTTAATTATTCTAAATTTTGTAATAGTTTGGTCCCATAAAATTGTTGACAGTTTTTTTCATAAATAATTTTCAATTTTAATCAGAACCTTTATGATTTGACTGGAAGAGCTTGGTCATGTGTCGATAAACTGACCAAATGCATAAATAAATAAATAAAATACTAGGTACCGTCTCGTTTCTTTAAAATGTTTAAATAATTAAAATAAAATTTGTTGGTAAATTATTATTTAGATTTTAAAAACAAGGCATAATTGGAGACCTTGAAATATTCTAAGTATTTATGAGGCTTATGTCTATTATAATGAGAAAGACTTTTAGTCTTTCATAATCTAATACACAATAAATATAGCATCAGTACGAGTTGTTCTGTGAATGGGAACAAATGACCAATGCTTGTATTCCATATAGTAGATTAATTGGTTTTATAATGAGAAAAAAATATAAATGTAAAAAAGTCAATGAGAGGTAACACGTAATGTATCATTACGGAACATAATATTTTAAATGTGATTTTCTTAATTTTTTCGTTATGTATCATTATGTAACATTTTAAACGTGGTTTTTTTACTCATAAATTTTTAATTAATTGACTTGAAATTTTCAGAAACGTTTCTTTATTCAATTATCTAATGAAACCCATGGAAGCTTAAAAAAAACAAAAAATTGATTTAGTTATGGATATTTTTATATCAACTTTATGAAGTCAAAATAAGCTCTTCAAAACTTTTAAAAATTTTGATAATTTGCAAAATTCCTTAGCTAATATGATGCAGAAAATAAATTTGTTTTATTTCTTGTTATGCATCCAGTTCTTCTCTCGCACACCGATTTAGTCTATAAAAAAAACTTCGTTAACTAATCTTAGTTGTTGAAAGGACATTCGCAATATTTGTTCAGTACTAAAAATACTTCTTAAGGAAAAATTAATGAACATAAGTAATATTACATCTTAAGTATTGCCTTGTCTGTTGTATAGGCGACAAATACCAGTCACTATTATCAGATGATGCGAGTTTCGCCCATATTCTCTTTGCATTGTTTTGACGTGCTTGATGGTGATAGGTTCCCATAGTGTTTCATCAAATTATTTATGGATAATTTCTTATTTTCTCTGTCAAAAGCGGATTTGGTAACAACGGTAGAGTACTTTTATATATATATATATATATATATATATATATATATGCATCCCGCATTTGTCTGATAACTAACATGACACCAATATTGTGTTAATGGATGATATAGTGTTAATAGTGTAATTAAGAGATATTATAAGATGTTATGACAATATTATAAAAGATATGGTAATTTAAAAAAAATTGTTTTTAATATCAAATGTAATACACATTTTTGGGCTTATTAAAACTAAATAAATTGTAAGTTTCGTCATTCAAATCAGAGTTATTGTTCATTAGATAAAACAACTTGCACTGTTTGTTAGTTTCATTTTATTAAACATTTATTCTTTGATAAAGTGATTATTTTGCATCAGGGTTATTGTTCATTAGGTAAAGGAACTTGCACTGTTTACAATTTTTGTTGTATTAAACATTTATATTTTGTTAAAATAATTATTTTGTAACAGGGTTATTGTTTATTACTTAAGGCAACTTGCACTGTTTGTTAGTTTCGTTTTATTAAACACTTATTCTTTGATAAAGTGATTATTTTGCATCTGGGTTATTGTTCATTAGGTAAAGGAACTTGCACTGTGTACAATTTTTGTTTTATTAAACATTTATACTTTGTTACAGTAATTATTTTGTAACAGGGTTATTGTTTATTACGTAAAGCAATTTGCACTGTTTGTTAGTTTCGTTTCATTAAACATTTATTCTTTGATAAAGTGATTATTTTGCTTCAGGGTTATTGTTCATTACGTAAAGCAACTTACACTGTGTATAATTTTTGTTTTATTAAACATTTAAACTTTGTTAAAATAATTATTTTGTATCTATCGGAAATATTTGTTTCAATATTTTACACCCAAAACTAGAAGGCGTTAGATATTTTGATGTTTGTGCAGGTATGAGGATCACTACAAGCAAGAGGTGGAAAAGCTCTCGAAGTACGTAGAACTTGTGCAGGCCACATCGCCTGTGTTATGCGATGAAGTCAATGCTTTCATGAACAAGTACGCTAATCACACTGACTTATGTTTCTAGTTTAATTATTTTCATATTTTGTGCTGCTGCAATCTTAGATTTCTTTTATAATATTCTCTCTTAAGTTACCTGTAACTACAAAAGTATGTATCAAAATATAATAAATTTTTACTTAACTGATCGTTGAGGTATCACTGGAATTTATACAAACTTGTATATCTCATATAATTAACTGAGATGATAATCAGTTTTTTATAAAAAGATCTATTAAATAAACTATTCCTTAGTACTGTAACAGAGAAGGTCTGAAAACAAATCAAATATTACTGTAACTTTATAATTTAAGTGTATTTCAGTGCTTGGAGAACTATTTTCAATGTGACCTTATAAGGAGAATCAGGGCCCTTATAAGATCATTCATGTATCTATTGGGCCCATATGCACCACACACAACAGGACTACCAGTCGAACTTACTAATAGTTAAAAACGTATCTCATTAATTGTCAGTTGAGTCAGAACAAGAGTCTACTTTACCGACCATGCCTTATTACACCAATTGCTAAAGTATCCATACAAAATATGTTTTATTAAATCCAACTGGGGTCCTGAGCGTGTGTGGTGCACACGGGCATCAGTCTGCCATCAAAACATTTCTTGGAAAATGCTTGACGAATAAAATACATTAAACCCCAAATATTTCAAAAGCTGACATTTAAAAATATTTATGTAAAAATTTTGGGGGATGTGAATTAAGTACTCGAAATTTTTTTTTATTTCTATATATAGTGTAAAGTACCTCTGAAAGGGCTTGTTATAATGGTCTCAAAAATGGTTTTTTCATAATTTTAGGTAGTTATATACTTAGAGAAATATTGAAGAATATACAAAAAAAATATGTTAGCCTATTTTATTTCCAAAACTACTCCACCTAAAATTATGAAAAAAATAGGTTTTTACAAGGCTACACAAAGGTTGTAGGGAAACTATATCCTGAATTATGCACCATGTTTTAATGCCGGTGAAAGATATGGTAGGCAATATATTTAAATTGTGAAAAGTAGTTTATTTCTAATACTGTATACTCTTAAATATTTCTAAGTGTATAGATGTGTACCGATTTCTCTTAGCGTGAGTTCGACTCATGCCGACAGGTTTTTCTTGTTAATTAAACACTTTTAATTTTTACAGAATTAATAAGTTAATTCGTAAAATATTATTTCCATATGAAAATTAAGGAACGATACATTGAGAAATAGTGTTTTTTTTTCATTGTATTTTAATTCTTTTTATTCTGTGTGGTCTTTTTCAAATGTTTTATTTTATTCATGTATCAATATACTTTTTTTATATATGTTGGACTTATTACCTCTGACAGGAGGTGTATTTGCTATTTGTGCTACAATACAATTTTCTTCTTCTTCAGTCCGTATATGTCTATTCTTCGACTTGACCTCTTCACTAGTTTTCCATGGATCTATCTTAAGTGAGTCACATTCAGGACATTTCTTCTATTCTCTTGATGATATCTAGCCAGTAAATTGGAGGACATCCTGGGTCACGGGTCATGGCTCTTAGTCGCCATTTCAAAATATGCTTTACTCATTTTCGGCTTCTAGCAACTGCAGTTACTTTGGTTTGTGCGTTAACCTCTTCATTTGGTGCTTTGTCCTGTAAATAATTATCTGTCACATTCGCTCTGTGACTTTTTGAGCTAGCTAAATATGATGATTTTTCACAATTAAATGAAACTACGTGATGTAGTATTATTTCTACTTTCTTTAATTTCTTTACCACGACCTAGGTTTCGTTGTTTTACAACATCTTCAGGTGGGATATTAGCAAAGATGAATTTTTGCTAATATTCCACTTGAAGATGTTGTAATACAACGAAACCTAGGTCGTGGTAAAGAAATTAAAGAAAGTAGAAATAATACTACATCACATAGTTTCATTTAATTGTGAATAATGAATTTCTACAAAATTAACGCCAAATATATTCAATATATGATGATTTTTTCTCAACTTAATTTTGTATATAATCTTTTTACATTATTTTGTAGTTACAAAAATAAAGTAAAAAAATAAATATACTGTATTGTCACTCTTACACTATATCTACATATCTGTCAGATTATTATTCTTGGTCACCATCAGATATCCTTACCAGGAGTACAAGAAGAAGGTCGGGGCCTTAGAGAAGTCAAGGCTCGGACCGATATTAAGACCCATGGAAATAAACATTGCAGTGATGCTCAATTCTGAATTGAGGTAATAAATTTAAATATATTTTTTCTATATATTTTACTATATTTTGATTGTCATTTATTTAAAAATATTTCTGTCATTTGGACAAGATGAGTGGTAATAAAATTGATTCTTTTCTTTTGTTACCAAATTTTCACATTGGTAGAAAATGTTAGAAAGTAACATATGGCAAAGTATTTATTTTGCAAAAACTCTCAAGTAAAACATAGCAAAAAACCTTGCTCTGGACTGCTAGATGACGCTGTTGCTGTTTTGCTTTAGGGAGCAACTTCTTCATTAAACCATCTATTACTTATAATCTATTTTACCTACATAATCAAAAATAAATTTTACACAAATTTGTAGGTAACAGTTAAAAAAAAAAGAAAAAAAGGTGAAACCGACATGCTAAATAATAAGTCACATATTGTGCTACTTGCAGCCATCATAGTTTATGGTCACCATGGTCACTATAGGTTAAGAACTACCCACATGTAACTAAAATGGGTAGAGATTTGGTCTCAATAGTTATGGGCAAATTAAAGCGTGTAGTTTAAAAAGAGTAGTTATTGCTGTAAAATTTATAAATTATCAAGTACCATTGGAGGTAATGCCCATAATTATCATGCTGGGCAGGCAGGTTGGAGATCACAGTGTGTACATCCTCACATCTAGTACGCTGTTGCCCGTCACTGGTCTGAGGTATGTTATTTACGTGATTACAAACATCACGCAAGCTCTGCAACACACCAGGGCGACGACAACTGTAAATGCAGTTTAACAAAATTTTAACTATTATAGTGTTAAGTATAATTCATAATAAGCAGCTCAAAATGTGATTTTTCTTACAAACCAAATAAGTTTTTACTGTTCAAGCACTTACACATATGCAGAGCACAATTTACATAGGTCAGTGGTAGAGTATCGCATGAACCTAACCTATACTATACCTTGAACCGTATCAGCATCAGTTGGAACCATTTAAATAGCAAGTAGAGAGGGTGATTGGAGACCCAAATATATGCTATTATCTCTTAACATTAGATCACCAGTGCAAGGCTTCTTAAGTAAGCCTTTTCTGCCGTTTTAAATATAGTCACTGCTCAATGAAATTGTAGATCTTGGTTTCATTGCTCTCAATTGTTACTCGCTGATACCAAGCACAGTCATTGAAATTCCTTATATAATCTCTTTGCAGTAAGTGCTGACTGAAGAAAAATGATCAGTTTCTCATACTCCTTGTTTCTGAACTACCCACATGTTTGCAAATCCATACTCAAGGGTAGCCTTCAATAGAAATGTAGCCAATTATTTTAATATCCATAATACCTTTCACACTTTTGCGAGTATGGTTGTATTGTGATTGTGAATTTGGGACCATTGTGTGTTGATTGTCAACGATTTTCTTAACTTTGTATAAAATGTCATTCCCTCATCAACAGTCTTTTATCATCGATTCAAGAAAAGAGACTATTCTTGGAGGCAGATCTCAAACGCAGTTCTGTAGGCTGGATTCAGGAAAATGCTATTACGCTTGCCTCTAAACACAATCTGAAGGTATCTTTTGACTTTGAACTTTCATTTTTCTTATTCCAACCTCATTCTTTTTAAATTTTATATGATGGAATAGTAACATACTTCAGGTGTGTATATTATATAATGATATGTCACAAAAATATGATCGTTAATTACCTCAAATACAAAAGTTCAAAATTAATATTTGCGAACTAGGCAACGGTTATATTTTATTTGCAAAATTTATGCACTTACTTCAATGTTGGTTGGCTTTGGGGAGGATTTTAAATTTTTTTTCTGATTATGAATGTTTTTTTGGATCTGAATACATGGTAATCACTGTAAATTTGCTCATGGTTTACGTTCTAGAGTCGTAATTATATCGATCTTGAAAATGAAGTATAATGGAAGATATTAAATGAAATAAAAATAATAATTCAAAGATTAACATTTTTTTATATTAAATTTTATATTGAATATATTTGGCGTTAATTTTGTTAAATGAAACTACATCAGTATTATTTCTACTTTCTTTAAGTTCTTTACCACGACCTAGGATTCGTTGCATTACAACGTCGTCAGGTGGGTTATTAGCAAAGATTAACTCTTAGAAACATCCAACAGCATTTATATGTTTCAAAATAATAACGGGTTTGTGTCGGTTTCCCCACTGCTTATGTTAGTGAGTTTATTGTAGGGGAGCAGTGTAGGTTTTATTATATTTCCTAGAGTTATACAATATACAAGTATGTTAATGAGGGTAATTAATTAAATTGATGTTATTACGGAAACACCGTTGTGCATGGACAAAAACGAACACCGGTCGGCATCTATGCGCCTTTCTCAGGTGAGGCACCACTTTTCACACCGAGCAAGTATTTGCCTCGTGAAGTTGCCGCATGAGGTGGCTCAGCTGGTGTGGATCCAGCTATTGCTTAGTGAATATTTTTGCAACATTTTAAATCATCATCGTTGATCGTCTATTGATTGATGTTGAATATTGTTCTTTATTTGTAGATGAGACTACACAAATCCAGATACGAGCGCATCAAAGTAGATATAGCGGAGGTGCGTCGTTACGAATTGGAATATCACAGTGCCAGATTAACGAGTCACGTTAATGTTAGTGTATTTTACCATATTTTTGAAAATTATGTTGGTTATTACCGTAGTTTATTTTCATTAACTCATTTTCTGTGTATACCAAGTACAATATCCGCCACGTTTTGACCTGTTTGGTTCTGGAGCTGAAAGAATTGCTCTTTTGTAATTGGAAACATATTTCAGCACTTCCCATTTTTTGTTTACGAGTAAATAATAGTAGAAAGGTGACTGTTTGAAAAAGAAACCCGAGTTGATTGATAATAATTTTTTTATATTTTATGTGTATTATTTGTGGAGAATATTTTTTGCCACAAAGTAGAGAGAAGAGACCCTGGCTACACCCATGAATGACAGTTATACAAACGTGAGGTATAATTGATTCAACCACATGAAAGAATTACGTCACTCTATGGGAATGTAATGTAGAAGATTGAGGTATTATGAAGATAAAAAGTGGTTACGTTTGGCAATATAAAAGAGCGTAAGGTGACAATACATTATATTTTGAGGTTGAAAATTAAAGGAACGAAAGATAGTGTAGATCGGATTAAAGAATATCTAAAAGAAGTTTTAATATGGAATTAGGAAAAAATTTTTAAATAAAAGTATTCAGTTGGTTGGTGTCATATTCATTGAGTCAGATAATACAGGAGACAAAAATTAGCACTTTGGCCTTTTATGTCACATCCTGAGACTAATGTGTCTCTATGAGGACTCATCAATATTTTGGAATAAAGTGGGAGTTAGTGCTGCTGATATAACAGATAGATTATAAGATAATAGTTGGTAGTTTATTAATATAATTTATTGATGATATAAATTTAATTTTTGCTTATCGAATACACAGAGCGTAAAACTGTTGGTGAACGGTATTGGAGAAAGTCTGAAGAAAACCCTTAAATTTGAAAACCTGTATCCTATAGCAGATCGTCTGCAGCCTATCATTGACGCTTTGGCTGAAGGTATTATAATCATAATTAAAGTAATAAAAAATCGGTCGGGTCGGAATGCACATAAATTAAGCTTCCTTTGTTGTCTATGATGTGAGGGTTAATCAAAAGTGTATGAATGTTGAATCAAAATGTTTTTGAGGGTTAAATCAAAACATCTATGAAGGTGAAACAAAAGGTATATGAAGGTTGAATCAAAATATTTATGAGCTTTGTATCAAATTATCTATGAGGATGAATTGAATGAAAAAGTTTTTTGAAATGCATGCTAGTGAAACTTCTTTTGAGGGTATTTCCTTTTTATTTTGAAGTGTCACTATCGTACAATATTTATGTTAATTGGCATATTTACGACCTTATGACAAACACTTGTATTAAACACACTGAAGTTCTATTAAATATCTGACATTTCTATTAAATTATGTCCAAATATTATTTTCACAACGTAAATATCTTCTTCTTCTTCTTCAATGGGTTGACAGCCCAGGATGGGCCCCTGACTTCCGCAGAATCAACTCCCAAGCTCTCTTGTTCTTGGCCAGGGAGATCCAGTTCGTTACACTTAGGATTTTAAAGTCTTTTTCCAGGCAGTCGAGCCACCTAAGTTTAGGTCTTCCTCTTTTTCGGTAGCCCAATGGTCTCTTTTTTGTTGCCCGACTGTCGTCCATTCTGCTCAAGTGCCCTGCCCATTTTATTCTCTGAATTGTGATGTATTTTACTACCTCCGGTTCTTTAAATAATTTGTAAAGTTCAGAGTTAGTTCTTCTTCTCCAGATGTTGTTACATTTTAGACCACCAAAAATATTTCTTGAAATCTTTCTTTCAAAAACAGAAATGGTATGTTTAACATTGTTTTGTCCATGTCTCAGCAGAGTAGGTAAGAATGGGTCGAATTAAACTGTTGTAAATTGGAATCTTTGTTTTTCTACTGGTGAAGCTAGACTTCAAGTACTTTTTAGGACCAAAAAAACATCAGTTAGCAGCTGTGCTAACGGTAACTACTACGGATCTCAGGCATGATATCATTGAGAGTATTAACATCTTAAGTATTTAAAGTTGCTTACACACTCCAGGTTGTGGGGTTGGTTTTTATGGGGTGGGGCCAACACCCCCACCCCATAAAAAATTTAAATTATTAAGAAGTCCAAAGAAAGAACGTAAACATATTGCCTATTTTATCGTTCAGAGGTGTTAACATATGGTGCCCTTTTCAGAAATTATGACATCAAGAATCATCTAAGAAAATAGAAGAAAACTAGAAAGTTTTCTTTCTTTCTTTCTCTAGAAGAAAACTAGAAAGTTTTCTTTCTTTCTTTCTCTAGAAGAAAACTAGAAAGTTTTCTTACAACTTTTGTATAGGCTTAGAAAGACTCCGTTTTTTCCATTATTCTGATTTCAGTAGTCTCGAAAATATGAGAGAGTAATATATATTTTTTGCACATTATTCAGTAGATCTCTGTACTAAAAATTATTAAACAATTTATGTATAATATTTTTGAGGCCATAATAATCAGCCTTTTTAAACGGTACCCCACTTTATACATATATGAAATTTAAAAATTGTTTTTTCAAATATTTAATTTTTCCCTCTAAATTTCTATGTGAATATTTTTTAATGTTATCTATTCAGATATATGTATGCAGGTTAATAAGCTTTATTATTGTGCCAAAGTCCAAGTTTCTACGTCAAACGATTTCTGAGAAACACGTGTGATATACGTAAAGATAAACAGGTAAGCGATCTTATAAGGGTTTCATTTTCCTTTTGAGGTATAGAATTCTAAAAAACGAGTTGTATTCGGTGTTCAAGTCTGAAAAAATATCCAGCGGGGTAATTTTTTTGGATATATATATTACAAAATTGTTGTCGAAAAGTAGACTTTTGGGGTTTTTTACCCTATTCTAAGGTCACAAATCATGTTGCGGATTTTAAGAATGGCAGATCGAACTGTAAATTTAATCTTCATTTTGGTCAGCTTTCAACTTCTGTCGCAGAAGAAAATGTCAAAAAAGAGAGAAATGGGTTTAAGACAGCAAAACACAATGAAATTGACATTAAGGATTGCATTTGTTAATTTCTTGTGGTATGAGCATATGCATTGTCTGATCAAACTGATAGTTATTTATTAGAAACCTATATCAGCTTACGAGTAGATTACATTTTCTATAAAGATTCTAAGTCACAGTTCCTCTTTTCATTTCAACTTTGTAGCATCCGATATAAAGTATTAACGGTACCACAGTCTTTTCTTTGGAGAGATACAGTAGATTAAAATGGACCACAGGGATAATTACATGATCCACATATTTGATTACCTCTAATAGCTTCTTACATATTTCTAAAACAAGATATTTTAACTTGTGTTTGTGCGCCAGGGCAAGTAAAGAAGGAAATACTAGAAAGCATGAAGCTACGTGTGACAAGTTACTCCAAGTCATTCGAAGAATCAGTGGCTAAAGCGAGGGAGTCATGGAATGCTGGCATTTACGATCGTCTCCAGAAGGCAATCGATTCTACATATGCTTTCCTCAGTAGTATACGGTAAATATTTATGTTTAAAAAAATATTATTCCAAATTAAATTCAATGAAAATCTTAAGTGACATTCTCTTAAATAAATACAGAAAATTGTTCCTTTAAACTAGTAATATTGTGTCAAATTAACACTGGGAATTGTTCATTTAAACTAAAAATATTCAGTGAAATTTATACTGGAAATAGTTTATTAAATTGTGAACATTCTGTCAAATAAATATTGGGAATTGCTTATTTAATCCGGAATATATTCTATTGAACAAATACAAGGAACTTTTCATTTCAAAATCTGCACATAAAGTGTCTAACCATAAAAACGTTTTGCGCTTAGTTGGTATTAAAGTATCTAATCATCACGTTCATTAGGTAACCTGTTTATTAGTTTTCATACAGTTTTAAGTTAAGTAAATCGATTGCAAGTACCCTCTGTGATTTTTTAAATAAACAAAAGTTTGCCTTAAATTTTGTGTTTTTAATGAAATTTTTTATATTGAATTGTTGAAAATGTTGGAAAAAGTTTAAGCTGAGTCTTATTATCAAAACTACAAACATGCAAATAGCATAAAGCACTTAAAGAAAGCAGAGAAGCGGCGGAAAACTTGCCTCATTCCAATCAATCTTCAGTGCCTTCGAATGATGACAATATTAGCAAAGAAAAATAAATTGTTATGAAAATTTATCATTTAAGCTTATAGGTGATATTTAAGGCTTTAGGATGATACCCATATTGCCAGCTTAAGGGAAACACAACCTTTAAGCGTCGGATGCATCCGTTGACGCTATATTAATTGATGCATCGGACGTGAGGTTGTGTTGAGATATGGCTTGTTCTGAAGTAGCTGAATTGTCTACAAAACGAACATTTAAACAGGTTACTGAAGACATGCTTAGTTAGTCATTTTGGAACCTATGTTTACAAAATACTTTATAATGGGTGACAAAACATAAATTTATGAGTTTGATACGCATACCACTTAATCTTTGGAAAGGCACTTCTGTTATTAACAAAAAACTTAAAATACCACTTCAAATTCACTCAAAAAAGAACGTTATGTCGACTGTTTTCTTTGATTCACATTCTTTAATCCATTTGGCAAACCATTAATAAAATAATTTTATCTGGGTGCTGTGAGATGTTTGAGAGTGAATGTTCTTTGTATGAAAATTTTTGATCATAAATTCAATAAATGTCACTGACTGTATGTACCATTTTCACCAGATATGGCCTTCTGTGTCTTTTGTTTCCAAAACTAAAGTTACCTCTTCATGAAAGACATTTTTACTCTCTGAAAGTCCTAAAATAAAACTGTGGAAGGTAATGAAGGTGCTGATGACTATAATGGAAAGTGTATAACAAGTGTTTTGACGACTAGATTATTCGGCGTCAGAAGTGTATTACAGCAAATTGCATCTATTTGAAAGCAACAAAATAAATTGGGATGACAAAGTCATCGTATTGTATTTTTTTAAACAGTATTTATTGACAGAATACATGTGTTTTTGCCTGATTAAAAATGTGTTGTGCTCAGTAGTGTTACTAGATACCATATTTTAAGACTCTTTTCTTATAATTCAAACACAATCGTGATGTCATATAGATTTTAATCGAAAGGCTTATTTTTATCTTCGCTTGATTACTTTAATATATTATAACTGGATACAACAGTTGATAAAATGATTGATTACAGCCGAATTGGCAGTTGATTACGGATCGATACAGTTGTGACTCGCATCTTTTAGTCAAATCAGATAAATTAGATAAAACCATAAAAAAATACATGTTCTTGTTTTTAATATGTATATCGTTTTATATATACATATATCTTATGTCAGTTTATACTGAAATAGTTACAGATGTCCATGTGTAACACTTGGATTGTTCAATATTTAGTCTGTCTATTTTTATGAGAAATGACATGGCCAAATTTTGTGTGGGCCTCTGGCTAGCTAGCCAATTTCCATGTACATCAAGCATCTTAACTGTGTTAACTGTGTCACCCAGTAATAATGGTTTATAAGAAAGCCCCTTAATTTCTGTATGTTACACGCTGTAGTTGAGTAACCATGAGGGATCGGCTTTTGCACAGATTCGTAATGTTTTTTTATGAGTTACCTCACAAAAAACATGTAATTTCCCTAAATAACAGATTCAACAAATTTACATTTTTTGAGTAAAAAATAATTTTAAAATTTAGTCAATTTTCTTTAGGGAAATATTGTTGCGTATGTAATAAAATTTAAACATATGACTTGAAGTGAATTGAATTGTGTTTGAGTGTGAATTTTTAGCATTTTCCCTTAATAAAAATGAGAGAAAAAAATTCTCTTCGTAAATTGTAGATCTCTAGATTGCATTATGTCCAAACAAATATGTAATACATTATTAGCTCAGGTTTTTTTTACGACATAGATTGTTATTTCATGGATTAAATACTCAATGCAATTGATATTTTCGCAAGGTATTGACAAATAAGGTGTTAAGTGTGTTAATAGATTGAGAACATTTGGACACTGTTCTCATTTGGCTGCAATCATACGTTAGGTATTTAGGTTGCACAAAATATTTACCGAAAGACCTGCTGAAATCTTTACATACCATTTGAAAATACCAACATTATTATTGAAGGTGGTAGTGTTTATTAGGTGATAATTGGATTACATATGTGTACACATATAATATATATGTATATATATATATATATATATATATATCTGTGGTCAATTTGGGGGTTTATCTGCATTTAAGGAGGAATCATTTTAATTAAAAATATTCTTTCTGTCCATTTTTTGTTAAATTTGTAATTTTTTTGACTAAATTTATTTTGAAATTATTATTTGGAGAAAATTAAATATTGTTTATAGAGGAAACTCCGTTAAAAAGATCTGTGAAATCTATGAAAAGGTAAATTTCCCATGCTTATTCGCTATTGACCTTTAATTCGAAGGTAGTGGGATTGAACCTTATCTCTACACAATATTCTATGAAACGGCAGTTATAGAATTGGGTTGTTATATTAATTAGCACTCAAATTATTCAATATACTATTATCTCTGGCAATTTTATTTTGGTGCGAAATTATATGTAGACAGTGATACTATTTTTATAATATAGATTATTTGACATGCTATGTTTTTCATCTCTTATGATATTACCATACTACGAAGGCAAATTTCAATTGACGTAATAGTCAAAAGTGGGAAAATAAGTTTTATATAGCATTACTAAGCTTTTCAAGTAGGGCTGTATATATTTTTTCTCCGTCAAATGGTATATTTAAACCTAAAAACAAACTGCTAAGCACTTTTTTGAAATATTGAAAATTGAAATATATAGAGTTCAAAAACCTGAATACGGTTATATACATAACTCATTTAATTTTTGTCAGCATTACTAAGCTTTTCAAATAAGGTGGTATATATTTTTTCTCCGTCAAGGACCTGAAAACAAAGTGGTAAGCACTTGTTTTGAAATATTGAAACTTTAAATATACCGTTGGACAGAGTTCAAAAACTTGGATATGGTTATATACATAACTCATTTCACTTTTGTCAGCATTGCTAAGTTTTTTTAAATAAGGTTGTATATATTTTTTCTCATTCAAAGTGGTAAGCACCTGTTTTGCAATATTGAAACTTTAAATATACCGTTGGACAGAGTTCAAAAACCTGAATATGGCTATATACATAACTAATTTCACTTTTGTTAGCATTACTAAGCTTCTCAAGGAAGGCTGTATATATTTTTTCTCCGTCAAATGATATATTTAGACCTAAAAACAAAGTGGTAAGCATGTCTTTTGAAATATTGAAAATTTACATATACAATTGGATAGAGTTCAAAAACCAGAATACGGGCTATATACATAACGCATTTAACTTTTGTCAGCATTACTAGGCTTTCCAAGTAAGTATATATTTTTTCTCGGTCAAATTGTATATTTAGTTCTAAAAACAAAGTGGTAAGCACGTCTTTTGAAATATTGAAACTTTAAATGTACCATTGGATAGAGTTCAAAAACCAGAATACGGCTATATACATAACGCATTTAACTTTTGTCAGCATTACTAGGCTTTTCAAGTAAGTATATATTTTTTCTTCGTCAAATTGAATATTTAGTTTCTAAAAACAAAGTGGTAAGCACGTCTTTTGAAATATTGAAACTTTAAATATACCATTGGATAGAGCTCAAAAACCAGAATACGGCTATATACATAACGCATTTAACTTTTGTCAGCATTACTAGGCTTTTCAAGTAAGTATATATTTTTTCTTCGTCAAATTGAATATTTAGTTTCTAAAAACAAAGTGGTAAGCACGTCTTTTGAAATATTGAAACTTTAAATATACCATTGGATAGAGCTCAAAAACCAGAATACGGCTATATTCATAACGCATTTAACTTTTGTCAGCATTACTAGGCTTTTCAAGTAAGTATAAATTTTTTCTATGTCAAATGGTATATTTAGACCAAAAAACAAAGTGGGAACCACTTCTTTTGAAATATTGAAACTTTAAATATACCGTTGGACTGAGTTCAAAAACTTAAATACGGATATACATAACTCATTTCACTTTTGTCATTTGTTTGCATCAATACATGAATTACGTTGATCGGAGCCTAAACCCATTTTATTATTTCATTATCAAGAGAAGAAAATTACAATTTTCATTGCTAAATTTTTTTTCATTCATGACGACCAGTTTTAGTTTTTTTTTCAATAGAACCAAATTCACATTTTCATGAGTGAATTGTAATAAAAGTATCTACTAAATATACCAATAAGATTATAGTTTGATATCCAAACGGTTTTCCTTTTCTTGTCACGGGACCCAAATTCATATTTTCAATGTTATTGTATTACAAAGTTATGCATTAAATACATAAATTCAATTTTTGATTCATGGCATAATTGTTTGGTTTGTGGTTTTATTTGTATCAGCCAGAATAAAATTGGCACGTAAACTGGTGAAACTTTTTTAATTTTAATTAGCTTTTTGTAATTAATACCAAATGTATGCATAAAATGATTAACATTTTTTGAATAAAAAAACATTTTACCAGTCTGTTCTCTTCTGGTGGTTCTTGGGCACCTCTGGAAGCAGAGAGAGCCGCCCGTGAGCTGGCTCGTTGCGCCGATTCACTGAGTTCGGCACAGTCAGATTTGGAAATGAGCGGGGAGCCAGTCGTTGCTCTCACTCTACTGGAGCCGCGCCATGATGTAGCGAGAGTTTTATTTGGGTTAGTTTTGGATTCTACTTGTTGTGTGTTTATTATACCCAAGAGAATTTTTCAACAAAATTTTAACAGAGTTTTATTACATCTCCGTAGCTTTGGCAGTTATGAATAGGAATTAAAATACATTGACTTTAAGCATTCGCGGACATTTTGCTATATGTTTGTTTCTCTTATAGTGTGCTTTTCTTCATGACATATTGAAATTGCTCGTCATATGAATAATAGGAAAATTGCAGATGTCAAAGCATTTTAATAGTAGCTGTAGTAATATACCATATTTTATAATATTTGGTTTGTGCTTTTGCTCATATGGAAAAGGAAAAAAAAATGGTGGTCTAATTTAGAAAAAAAATATTCTTTCCATTTGCAATGTTATCATCCTAGTAAGAGCTAAGCAGTTTGAGACGCACGGAACCAAAGAAATGGCATAAAAAGATAGAAGTCTGTTCCCTGTGAACAAGAATATGGGATATATTACTTATTTTTACTTATATACTTTAGTACATAAATATTACATATTTCTATTCACACATTTAATTATATTCACGTTTTACTTATGGTCACACTCTTGTCTTTGACATGGTCATTTTATTAATTAACCAATAAAAAAGTAAATTTTATTTTGGGATAAAAACACAAGTTTTTCTTTATGATACATGTCACATGTATGAAAATTTTACTGAGATCGGTTATGCAGTCAAAATGATAGTAGATAAAAACACAATAAATACACAGAAAATATCAAACGAACATTTTTACGCAACATATAAAATTCCAAAATTCATAAATACTTGCAAAGTGTTAAATACAAAAAATACATGAACAAACAAAGTTGTCTTTGTATTTATAATACTAGGTAGGATATGTTTGTTTATTACAGTTTTGACAATAAAAAAACTGTAATAAATGAACTCGTCCTAACTAATATTACCTGTAAATGCAAATATTTGTTTTATCTATCCATTTATAATACTAGGTAGGATGTGTTGTTTATTAGTTTTGACAATTAAAAAAACTGTAATAAATGAACTCATCCTAACTAATGTTGTTTTATCCATCCATTTATAATACTAGGTAGGATGTGTTTGTTTATTACAGTTTTGACAATAACAAAATTAATAAATGAACTCATCCTTACTAATATTACCTGTAAATGCAAAGATTTGTTTTATCTATCCATTTATAATACTAGGTAGGATGTGTTCGTTTATTACAGTTTCGACAATAAAAAAACTGTAATAAATGAACTCATCCTAACTAATATTACCTGTAAATGCAAAGATTTGTTTTATCCATCCATTTATAATACTAGGTAGGATGTGTTTGTTTATTATAGTTTTTATTTGACAATAAAAAAACTAATAAATGAACTCATCCTAACTAATATTAACTGTAAATGCAAAGATTTGTTTTATCCATCCATTTATAATACTAGGTAGGATGTGTTTGTTTATTACAGTTTTGACAATAAAAAAACTGTAATAAATGAATTCATCCTAACTAATGTTACCTGTAAATGCAAAGATTTGTTTTATCTATCCATTTATAATACTAGGTAGGATGTGTTTGTTTATTACAGTTTTGACAATAAAAAAATTAATAAATGAACTCATCCTAACTAATATTACCTGTAAATGCAAAGATTTGTTTTATCTATCCATTTATAATACTAGGTAGGATGTGTTTGTTTATTACAGTTTTGACAATAAATGAACTCATCCTAACTAATATTACCTGTAAATGCAATGATTTGTTTTATCCATCCATTTATAATACTAGGTAGGATGTGTTTGTTTATTATAGTTTTTATTTGACAATAAAAAAACTAATAAATGAACTCATCCTAACTAATATTACCTGTAAATGCAAAGATTTGTTTTATCTATCCATTTATAATATTAGGTAGGATGTGTTTGTTTATTACAGTTTTTACATTCAAGCGATAAAGTTTTAAATTGTAAACTTCTTTTTGCCTTTTTTTTAGTCTTTTTTTCTTTACCATTGCTTAATGTCTTTTAGGCCATTTGTTTATGTTCATTTACAAGAGAGAGTAGAGACAATTTAGTTAAAAGAAATTTAAAGAAAAAATATCTGAGGGCTTCCATCGATTGCACTGCAATTTGAAATGGCCTTTTTTAAAAGAATGTTAGACAGTTATAAAGTCTTCTTTTTCTTGACCGGTTAGATTACACATTTTTTAGGTGCGGTTAGAAGAGTTGACTGCCCATAAACATTGTTTAATGTTTGCTTTATTTTAGGAAGTATTGTTTCAGTGAATATTTTCTGCACACGCTGATTTTCTTTTCTGGTTCCAGAGTAAACACAGCTCTCACAGGTTACGGGAATATTGCACATGACAATTCTGTTAGCCGCAGACCGAAGAGGCTACCAGTAAAGGAGAAGAAATGAAACGATTGTGAATTTCTTGTGGAATGAAAGAAAAATTTGTTTTTTTTTGTTTACTGAGATGTATTATGTACTGTAATATATTTGTGTCAGGCAATATGTCATTCTGGTGATATTTTTATTGATATGTGACATGTGTTTGTTTGTTATTTGTTTTGTTATTGTTTGCCAATACAGCATTCAACAAATTAAAAAGTTTCAGAATTTTATTTTCGAAAATGATTGGAGGTTTGTTATAGACTGTAACTTGAGGCATTCACGCTTCTCTGCAATTGTTAAATAATCCACATATTTGTTAGATTCAAACATGCGTAATTTCGTGCAATGTTATATATGTTTGCTTGTGTGTGCTTATATGTACAAATGTTGCTTGATTGTTTGGTAACAGATAAATCTCGATTTTCGTGTTTGGAGCCACATTGCGTATAGGTTTTTGTTACATTTCCTAAAAAACTGGAAAAATACATGTAGTTTGCAATTTATAAGTATTTGTAGTTTGCAATTTACATGTATTTGTAGTTTGCAATTTGTATAATAATTTAACTAGGATAATAAGATTACTATTAGCTTTTTCTGGAAAAATCACATTTAAAAGTAATTTACTGACAAAGTAAATTTAAAATTTTGCAACGATTTTGCTTAAACCTTGTAGATTTAATAGTTTTTGTCCATTCTTAATCTCATAAGTTATAATTTTAAAAAATTGTACATAGATTCGTTGGAATTTAAGTAAGAAGTTTTTACGCTATATTCATCCTTAATTTTTAAAATTTTAATGGCGAGTTTCATCATTATTTTTATATTTATGACATGTTTATTTTTCCATTGACCATTACATATATTCTACAAAAATTTGTTTCCATTAAAAGTGTAATCTACTATAGTTTTATCACATTTATATGGTGGTGAGGAAAAAGTTTCAAAGAAAGAGGGAAGACGGGGCGGCCGCAATAGACAGGAGGAGGTTAAAGTTGTATGCAGAGATGGTAGCGAGGTGAGAAAATAACGGAAGGAAGAGATAAGAGTGGAGAGGGAGCAGAGGAATAGCAGGTAGATGAGGAGAGAGTGGAGCAAATATATCAACAAGCAGATATTAATATATAATCATTTTATAAATACAGCTCACAGCTAGATAGTTTGTCACAATAACAATATTTATAGATAAACAAATTGATTAGCTGATCTGTAGTGGAGGCGTAATTGTTTTAATGAGGGAGGGATATTTAATCATTATATCTTTGTAACTAGGCACAAGCGCATATTAGCTTTTTCCGTGACTTCAGTACATATACTTTCCAAAATATAACTTAAATTGTAATATTTCTTGTCTTTGCTTTCTCTATTTTAAGGAATACTGGATATAGGATTAATAATGAAAAATTTTAAAATCGAAATACTTTCCAACTTTTCACGTATTGCAGAAAAACGTATTACATAAGAGAATGGTAAGAATGTGCTCAACTAATTTAAAGTTTGCATGTATTATGGTGTTATTACAGCCATAAATTATTCTTAATAATATAACAAAAGCAACAAAAATAAACGGAAAAGTTTTTTCGGAAATTATATTTTGAAAATTATTTTCTATGTAAATTACCTCAAAATTTCGAATCTAGAGCAGGGTTTCCCAACCTTTTCTTTGTTGAGGCTCCCCGGACTATAAATTATATTTTTATACCCCCCTCCTTTACTTTTTCATGCCCCCCCTTTGATTTAGTAAATTAAATATAAAATGGTAACTGAAGTTTGTAAATAAACAAACTTACCTTTTAAAAGTGAGACACAATAATTTTACACATTCAAACTGATTTCTCAACAAAAAATGTACACCAAAACGTCAAATTTTTCGCAAGTTTGTGGTAATAATAGTGAACATGATATTTAATTTCATTAATTTTATGCATGTAAATTATATTTTTTCGTTTTTTCTTTCTAAAATGCAAACGCTTTCCGCCCCCTTTGACATCTCTTTATGCCCCCCTTGGGAGGCACGCCCCCCTGGTTGGGAACTCCTGACCTAGAGCAATAAAATTGCTAGAGATATTTGTAAAAAACTAATAAAAGTCTGTTCATACACAATCAGGTACACTCTTACAAGCAAATACACACATAAAATGTCAATAAAACTAATTTCAATTAAAAATTTAATTTCAAAATTTTGTAACGATTATAGTAATTTCACGCCTCGCATCACTCAAGTAACACACATGTACACATTCATGCACACGCATGCGCATTGATGGAGCAAGATTTACGAATTGCGTAGCAACATGTTTGTCACATATTTAATGGAACAGTAAACAATGCTAGTGGACAGGTTTCGAAGATCACATCGATGAAAACGCTTGAAAAGTGAGTCAAAAAGAAAAGAGTTAGAGGTAAGTAAAGAAAATAACCAAGATTTTGCTTTGTAGGAAAATAAGAAAAAGAAATTAAAATGCTTTTCTCCAACCAGAAGTAGTTTATAAAATTGTTTTTTTATATAAGCTGGGTGTTAAACGTTAGACATTTAGAATTTTATAAGACTTCAATGCCGGTCTTAAATAGATGATCATCAAAATATAGTAAGACGCTTAACGACTCACATTTAAAGACATTCACCAATAATTTAGTTTGTTGTCTGATAGTGAAAATATCTTAGATGTGATTTATCATTAAGGTTATATATAGTACACAACTTTGGCATATCTATTATAACGCACATTAGATGATAATGTAACCTGATTACACTTTAAGAGATGGTTGAATCGGTTGACATGAAATAAGTGTATATGATGACACTAAGGGCACATATTTTCAAATATTTATGAAGATAAAACAATAGTCGTTAATAAGTTAACTGCTTTAATAAGGCCCATAACTTTAATGCCAAATATACTTTGTTTAAATTGGCGAACTAATATTAGACATGAATTTTGTTTTGTTTTGAAAGAAAATAAATACGAGGATATGTATTAAATATATATTAACGTTAAAAAATGTTTTTTTAGACCTCATTAAACTAACGTGTAATTAAGGCTATTTTTTAGAAAAAAAAATATTACGTTGTTTTGTTTAATTGATATGTAAACACTAAATTGGGATCAACATTGAACAGAAAATTTATTTAAATTCAGTCACCTGGGAAAGGAAATATGAGAATGTGGTAATATATTTTCCTTGGCCGCTTAGATTAAATTGTTGACAATAATTATTTTCTTAATTCCATTGTTTTTGTTGATATAAAAACGTTTATGAGGATTTGGAATATTCTGTGCACTGACTTCTCAAAAACCCTCAGTTGTGGTCACAATGCTGGTTGAGACCAGTGGCAATCAGTTTAGTATTTAAGGGTATATAAGTTTAATTATTTTTATTGCAGAACTGAGAAAGATTGCAAAAGTTGTGAATTGTTTGCATCTTTGCAGCGCAAGATACACTTGCATTTATCCACTTTTGTCAATTTTAAATAGTGATGTACAATTTCTCTAGAATTATTTGTCGGTTAAGTTTGAAAACGACTTATCAAAAATTTTGTTCATCCTTAAATATTTACTATGAAAATGGCCTCCGGGACGTGCAGTCTTATTGGTCTGTGTTATTTAATTTTATATTTATTCACAATAAGATGATTAAATTATATTTACCTATTTATTGAAGTCTCTCATCATTAACCATGTTAATAATCGTTGAATCCAACAATTTTTGTTCACTTTTGCAGTCATTTTATTGTATCGTAATGCTATCATTTCCGACTTCACAGAATCACTTTTCTTATTTGCTGTGCATATTTAACGTTAACCCTAACTTTTTCTTCACTAACCCAGATACACTTCAAAAATGCCGAAGTCAAAATTATGAAAAACAGCATTATTAGAAATTTACTCAAAGTTTTCCAGGAAACTAGTGATGATTTTACATTTCACAGTTTTATAGCAGATTCTATGTTTATAATTTTATTTTTTGGTATATGTCAGAAATCATAGTTCATATATACAGTTTTATACTTGTGAAAGATATACTTAGGTTATGTATTTCTATGGTGAAAAATTATATTATTACTTGCAAACAGATAAATAGAAATACTGTGTACCCTTTTATATTTATAGATGCCTAAGTGTTTAGGAAACGCTTACAGTGCGAGTGCTACTCATCCTTGGCAGGTTTATTTGGTATTTAAGTGTTTGTGGACCAATTGCTTAGAGAGTCTGCCATATAGGAATAGATCAGCTGAAAATTTAGTTAGGTGGGAGTAGAACTATATCCTGAAGTATATTTGAGCTAAGATCCTAATAAGAAAAGGACTTAACAAGGAAACTTTAGAAAAGTACTTTATAACTTATCCATGGCATTTACATATAATAATAGATATACTTAGGATACGTATTTCTATGGTGAATAATTATATTATTACTTGCAAACAGATAAATAGAAATATTGTGTACCCTTTTATATTTATAGATGCTTTTATGATGCTAACTGAAGTATATTTGAATTGATTTAATTTATTTTCTGGAAAATTTATCTAAAAATGAATCTGGAAGAAATTTTAATTATTACGAAGTCTGTAAAGATTCAACCAAGGTTCAACCTTTCTCAGCTTTAGGTGATTTACATGGTTTTATAGATTACAGGTGACTTACAGGTCACAGGGTACATTTTTATGTTCGATTTATTGGTACTTAATTCTTCTACTTAATTCTTGTTTATTATGTGCTTATTTTTCTCAAATCAGATAATTTATACCTGTTGCAGCCCATACTTCACATGTCGATGCTTTCTTAATCATATCAATTTAATTAACGAAACAAATATAGATTGAGATAACAGTGAATGATATCTGCGATTGGCGTCGACAACGCTCATTATATAAAGAGCTGTTGTATTTGAAAATTTTGGATATTCTTTATTTGATTGGTGTTAAATCAGGTGAATCATGAAGGTATTCGTGCTTTTGATGTCCATGCTGGTGGTCAGCAGTCAGGCCGGCAAATTAGAGGATCTGATTGGACTGTCGAAGGAGGATATGTGAGTATTTATTTATGTCATATGATTGTATGCTTGCTTTCATTTATTTGACACTAATGATGATAGGGATAAATTTGTTTAGGGGATATTAATTTCTTTACGTCATAACTTTCGAAATAAATGATATCTCATCTCAGATACTTTTGGACAGATTCCAGTAAGGTTCTCCTTAAATGATTAAGATTATTTCATTATAAATTTGATTAATGATAAATACTGAAAAATGTTTGTGATGTTTAATTTGTCATATGTAAATTTTACATAAATTGTACGATTTTGACGAAATTAAAATCATAGCGTGTTGTCCTGAATTTAAAAGAATATGATACAGGTACATTTAGTAACCTGAATTTTTTTACGGTAACAATATATGGGAAAATCTATGAGAAATATAATTTTAGCTAATTGGTTGAATTGTTTTTCTAAATTTATATTTTACGTCCGTATAGAGTTTTAAGGTTTTATTTTATTTTGTTGATTTTTTCAATGTGTCGTGTTAAATATTTTTTGTCAGTTTTGTTGTTATAGTGCTTCTTCTTCTTTACCAATAGAGACTTTGCCAATGTTAAAAGAGATTTATAGCAACCATACTTTGCCAAATCATGCTCCGGATTTAGATTAGTATCATCATTCTCCAGGCTTCTATCGGTGTTTATACTGATACAAATATACTGCTTCGTCATACATATAAATATTTTTAAAATATTTGTTTTACTTACTCGTAGTTGTTTTTTAATATTTATTCCTTGGTTGCATTTTTTTATTATTTTCACTTTATTTTTTTCTGAATCTGATCCGCCCTTGTCTACCTTAATAATATTAGTTGAAGTTAATTACGAGAATATCAAATGTTAAACCAAAAATCATTTCAAATAGTTCATTACTTGTAATCACTTTTTTAGAAAATTTCAATTTAATCTGTTCTTTGCTGATGATGCAAAGGTGTTTCTTTAGTCAATATTACAATTTTACTTAACTGTAAGAAATTAAAATTTTTTTTAATGTAAATAATTATTACGTAAAAAAAGCAATTAACCACATTGCTGTCGGACTCTGTTTTGCTCAGGCAGAACCAGGATGGGCAGCTAGAATTGGATAATGGAATTAATCTCAGTTAATTATGTGTTGTGTCTTTTAAAACATTTGACGTTTGGTAATTTTACAACTTATTGGGTTGTTTACTTTAATTCAGTGCGTGTATATGTACTTTATTTATTTATTGAAAATGTATGGGTAGATAAAGTTTTTTAGTAAAAGTTTTTAGTTGGTAGATAAAGATTAAAGTTTTTTAGTTAGTCCTGTGGACTAAGTAACAGGCTGTTTATCCAAAACAAAGAAGTCAATTTTAAGAAAAATTTGCAGAAATTATTCAAATAATTTAAATAATGCTGGTTTTTCCATTATTTATTATATGTTGACAAATTTTAAATTTTCCATTTTTTGTTGTTTTTTTTCTAATAGGAGAAGTGTCCACAATAGGTCCTATGTCACTTAGTTTTATTGCCACCATTATAAATTATAAAAGATGGTAAATGCTTCATCTGGTTTTCAAGTTTCTTTTTCCTAGCATATAGAATATTAGTACTTCTATCCAGTTTTAACAGTACTTATGGCAAAATTACATGGTGTATTTTGGAAGACAGAAACTGGTTACAAATCTGACGTTAAATTTATGCAGCAACAAAAAATCTATACATTAATATGTGAAGAGAAAACTTTGTACTCTTTTTATGTATTTTACATGCACGGAGGAGTGTGAGATTTGGTAAGTTTAAGGTTTACATGGAGAAGGAGTGCACTAAGATAACATTTATATATAATCTGTTTATACATTAATACGTGAAGAAAAAACTTCGTACCCGTTTTTAAGCATATTGCTTGCATGGAGGAGTGTGAGATTTGGCATAGTTAAAGTTTATATAGAGCAGGAGTGCAGAAAGCTAATATATATATATATATATATATATATATATATATATATATATATATAATTTATGCTCCAAATACATTAAATTATATATTACAAATATATTAAAAGATTTATTGTTTAGACACATTGACAGTAGGTACCTACTGTCAATGTGAAACACATAATAGTCTCTGGTCAAACAATCTCACAGGGTAGAGATTGTCGGCAAATAATTTTAAACTGTTGGATTGACTGAATAGAGTTCAAGCTGTGAATTTCGTGTGATTTCCAATTGTTCCTTTTTCAATAGTCTGCAGAGTGTATGTCAAGGCAAAAATGCGCTATACTCTTTGATAAAAGAACCTCAATAATGTTGAAATTTAAAAATTTAATGATTTACACTCGAATTATTACCACTGGGCGATCGTTACTCTCTATAAATTGTCAAAATTGCAAGAACAGAATTTGAATTGAAAATGGGGCAAGATGTTATTGAAAGGATATATTTTTGTTTTATCTATTTGATTCGTTATTAACAATGTACTCTAGATGTTAGTCTTATTTATTTTAAAATTAAGCGGTAGATACCAATATACAGGTACACATATTCCATAAAATATGGGATAGGATCATGTTGAAATTAATTAATTGAATTAGTTTAGGTTCTCATCCTGAAGTGGACTGAATACAATTGACATGTGTTCTAGATGTTAGTCTTATTTATTTTACAATTAAGCAGTAGATACTACTATATAGGTATGCACATGTTCCATAAAATATGGGATAGGATCATGTTGAAATTAATTAATTGAATTAGTTTAGGTTCTCATCCTGAGGTGGGCTGAATACAATTGACATGTATTCTAGATGTTAGTCTTATTTATTTTACAATCAAGCAGTAGATTCTACTATATAGGTATACACATATTACATAAAAGATGGGATGGGATCATGTTGAAATTAATTAGTTGATTCAATTTAGGTTGCCATCCTCAGTTTTTCAGGATGAGAACCTAAACTGAATTACACATAATTACAAAAAACCCCATAGATTGGACATAAAACCCCCAGTTGGAAAGTAAATTTCCAAAAATGCACAGTTTTTTCGCATGTGTTGTATATACTGTATTCTGCAAAATTTGTCTGTAAAATAATGAAGTACATGAATTGGAAAACAGTTTAGGGCATTTTTTTTATGGAAAAAATTTTCTGGACACAGGTTGTAGTTTTTTAAATATTCATATTCTAACAATGATTTGTTTTTGTGCTTTTGTTGGGGAATTAATTTTAGGCGAATTTTTTTAAATTTACCTGGTAATTTCACTATAAGCATAAGTTAAACATAAATTATATTACTAACCTACAGTTAGAATAACGAAAGTGGACAAGAGCGTTTGCATCTATTGTTGAATACAATCTGAACCGTGGTTACATATAATACGCTTTGTATTATGTGCTTTGTTGTGATTAAGTCCTTATTTATCAGTCCAAATATATTATACATAGTTTCTTCACGTAGTATTTCAAGTGGTACTGAAGGATAAGAATATACTTCGTTTTAAGTGTATACATGATATGATAACAAAATATGTTGTCTTTTTCATACTACGTTAGTTCTCCTAGGTTAATAGAAATGAGTTATACCCAACTATAATTAAAATAGGAGCTGTCATATATAAATAAATCCCTTATTGGCATATATCATACATACGTGTTAAAATATCAGTGTTTAAAATTAATTAGATACTAGCGTGACCCGTGCGAAGTCTTCGCATTACTTATTCCATTATGAAGCTCAAACAGATCAAACAAATATTTTACTAAAATTGACATATAGAGGCGCAAGTATCAAAAGCATTGAGCTAAAGCGCCACTTTATTTATACGTGAGTGGATTTGAAATTAAACAAAACTGTTTTGTGTATATAATTTTAATAATTAATTAATTTGCAAAAACAATAGCAATAATAAATTTTTTAGTTGTGGATGCCGGTAGAGCAAGCAATTATCTATAAAATGATATATAATTTATGTGGATTAGTTGTGAGGTTTTTTCTAAAAAGGGAGTGTAACATCTTAACCTTAGCGTATTAATATATATGATCATCTCCATTACATTGTATATGGTACCCTGATAGAGTGATTAAAGAACTAACTTTGTTTTGAGTTTATTTCAATTTATTGATATAAACGAAGTATAAATTCTGTTAATGTGGAAAAAATGCGAACAGGTTGCCTGACCCATGCTATAGACATTTTTACGAGTATCGATAATTTTATTAAACACAAGTATTTATATAAACACAAGTATTTATAATCTCATAGGACTATTTGTACGGCAACAATACGAAATGCCTTTTAAATATCTTTTGAGTAAAGTGTCCCTTTAACTTAGTAATAATTTTACGAGTCATATATATTTGTATTAAACACATGATTTACAAACCAGCTTGGCATGATATCAATTAACAAAGTTATTTTTATGATGAAGAAAGCTATTTTGTAAGCTAAGATTATAAGTAATCAACAACAAACTTGATACAATCTTTGTTATTAGACGTATTAGGCAACTTATGTTTTATCATTGTTTACGTAAATTCCTATGAAGGGATTTGGTGTAATTTAGTTATCAATTTGCTGTTGCGTGATTTCGTTTTTATTATTACGTTACTCTTACATATAGATTATAATCAACTTACGTATATAATTTTTAGGTTTGTGCAATGTTTATTTTTTTTTAACATTATTGCTTTTGGGTTTCTGGTTTTGGACAGTTTATTTTTAGTATTCCACTCCAAAATGGGATAAATGAGATAGTTTAATAATTAACTTGGTATATGTATGCATGCGATTTTTAAAAGATGTATAAAAATACTTTTTTTTTAGTTTTCTCAGGGGCTGAGTTAAAAATGGTTTTTTCTAAAAATTTACTATTTCAGGAATTTAAATACATAAAAGAAATAGTTCCTATAGCCAATGTTTTGAAATAACATGCGTTAAGTCATTGGTTATCATAAAAATGTAGTATAGGCATATATTAAACTATTATATATATATATATATATATATATATATATGTATGTATATATATATACATATATATATATATATATATATATATATATATATATATATATATATATATATATATAACCCTCCAAAGAAAAACAAAGAAAGGAGAAAACATTTTCAATATTTGTACCTATAATGTAAAATCATTATCTACCGAACCTAAACTAATTAAGCTTAAAACAGCACTACAAGACATTAACCACGACATACTAGGATTAAGTGAAGTTCGCCCGCTGGGTGAAAAAATTACCGAAGATGCCGATTACATAATGTATCACCTAGGTCAAACCAAAGGCCTGTATGGTGTGGGTTTCTTAGTTAAGAAAAAATATAAAGAAAATATAAAGAGATTTCAGTACAGTTGACCACATTCAAGTTGTTGATCAGGTGATAGAGAAATATCAAGAATTCTGTAGACCTTTATACGTAGCTTTTATAGACTCTAAAAAAGCATTTGACTCTATATCACATAACAGCATCTGGGAAGCGCTGAGGGCACAGAAAATAAACGAAAAATATATAAAAATACTGAAAAATATTTATGCGAACAGTAAAAGTGGAGTCAAACTAGATAGAGTAGGAAGAAAAATTGATATAAATAGGGGCGTGAGACAAGGCGACCCAATCTCTCCAAAACTATCTATAGCTGTCCTACAGTACATATATATATATATATATATATATATATATATGTATATATATGTATATATATATATATATATATATATGTATGTATATATGTATGCATATATGTATATATATGTATATATATGTATATATGTATATATGTATATATATGTATATATATGTATATATGTATATATATATATATATATATATATATATATATATATGTATATATGTATATATATATATACATATATATACATATATATATATTATACTTTGATCTCTGACCGTGAAATAATGAAGAAAGTACTTTCAAACTCATTTTTCTCAAAAATAATAAAAACTAGAAAGACTGAACTAATACCAATCGTAGGGAAATACTTTAAAAAATATTATGATCTTTTTGTCTATGTTTATAAGTGAAAGTAAATAAACGGGAATTTCTATATAAAGTAAATAGTTCTAACATATATGAATTTTTATTCACTTCCGACAATCGGTTAAACAACATAGTTGTGGAATACATGGAAAAGTGACACCTTCCATTTTCTACTTTATCTGTTTATTTCTGGGCTGTATTAGTAAATCCATTTTTATGACAAAATCTATATTCTAACTAGTATAAACTAGTACACCGACATTTCGACATGGTTTTTTTTTGTTTCGTAGTTAAACATATTTTGTACAAGGTTGGCACAAACCTTTTTCATCTTTCAATGAGTCTTTAAAATAACTTGAGTTGAAACTTGGCCAATCCGCAGTGCACCAATGAAAAGTTGAGTGGGATGGAAACGCATTCAATGTTCTTGTCGACCTAAGAAGCTGCCATTATATTTCAAGGTCTTCAACAGTTTTAATCCCCTACATTAAACTGGTCAATCCACTTTAACAACATTCTCTTTTTCATAACAGACTCGCCATACGGTATTCTTAATATTTTAAGAATTTCAAGCTTGTTTTCTTGAGTGTAGTAACAAATTTTAAGTTTAACATTTATTCCATGAAATTACGTTGATTTTTTTTTCATAATTATAATATTTTTTTATAAAAAATGTGTAATACGCAAGTAATCAATACTTTCATGAAAATTGTAAATTATATTCAAAATTTGAAATATATGCACATTTACTACAAAATTAGCACTGGAGGTGAAATAGGCTTCGCACTACACGCTTCGCTGGAAAGATTTGTAATGTTGCCCAATTGATAAGTAGTTGGAAACATTTTTAAGTTCATACTGATTTTAACGTTTTTTAATATTATCTTAAATTGCCTGTGTAGGTAATAATGTTAACCTTACTATATACACTTGCATTTAACTTCATACGTTTATTTTCCAATAGGATAAAAATTAAATTTATCGTGGCATGAAAATGGTGGTTCCTCCTATCAATCCAAGAGTTTGACAGTTCCATTGGTGATGTGATTGATTAAGGGGTTAGGCCACCTTGGTATAATAAAAAATTATTTAAAATACAAAATTTTTTATGCAACTATTGCGTAAGCAAGCATTTTTTAATCATAACACTTTACAGTATACAATTTCTTTACAGGATAATATTATGGTATTATGTGTCGTCCCACGAAGCATCTTCATCCTGATGCATGCATATGGTGAAATTAATTATGTTACCAGGATTTGTCGGAAATTTAAAAGTGAAATATATCCTTACCGGGTGATTCAGTATCCATCAAGTGTCATAGCCAAAAGTTAAAAAAATTAATAAAGATTATGAGTGGATCACACCTGCAGTCTATTTATATATACCTGCAGTCTATAATTGATAAGGAAACAAATGCATTTCAATCAAGATTTTGTGTAAAAACAGTCATAATAAAATTAATGTTGCACAGCTGTTTGATAGCATTGCTAAATTATTGAATTGATCGTTTTAAATATTGTATGATATTGTAGTGAAAGAATGCCATTAATTTAGCTCTCAATAAGATAAGGTTTGAAGTGGGGTGTGACGCGACGCGAATCTCACTTATTGTGAATTGTGTCACTTAGCGTGAGATGTATTGGTAAAAAGTTTTTCTGCTAGTTTTAAAGGTTCAAGGAGAACATTAAGGGGATTTGTAATGAGCCATGTGCACAATGTAAGCGAGTAAAATGTAATACAGGTTTCCGTAATAGAAATTATCATGCTGTTCTTCGTGCCATGTAGTTAATTAATAGATTATTTTGTTATTTATTAGCGAGTGATTTTTCATTATTCCATAAGCAATCAACGTAATCATATATGATATAATTCTCCACTAGATGGCGGCATTTATTTTAATTTTAATGAATATTTAGATTTAATTCAAAATATTTTAAATCACATATTTGTGTTCCAAGTGCAGAATGTAAATTATGTAAAATGTAACAGTAACACGTTATTGTAACAGAAATTATCACGATACTTTTCATTCTTCCGGGAAGTTAATTAACAGATTACTATTTTATTTATTAGACAGTGTCATTGGATACTCATAAGCAACATTTATAATCATAGTGTTACAATTCTCCACTAGATGGCGAGTATTTATTTTATTTTTAATGAATGCTTGAATTATATTAAAAAGATTTTAATACTCAAGTCTTATAGTTGTGTGCCCAGGGCGGAATATAAATGAGTGAAATACAAGTTTCTACAACAGAAATATCCATGCTATTTATTCTTCATTACTCCATGAAGTTATTTAATAGATTACTATTTATTTGACAGTGACATTTATATCTTTTATGAGTAACCATCATGATCATGGTGCTATAATTCTCCACTAGATGGCTGTTTTTATTTTATTTTTAATAAATGGTTTTAATTTAACAATGCATTAATATTTACATACTAGTAACTACAGTATCATCACTGTCTATTAGGATCTAGGGTACACTCCTGGATGACACCAGAGAAATATATAGTTTAGAGATATAGAAAAGTGTAATACAGAACAACTTATCCCGTGATGAGTGAGCAGAACATTTGATTACATACATAACTCAGTTGTTTAATATTATTTTAGTTGATACGGTCTGCATTGTAATTATGTAGTCTTTTTTTTTCAATGCCTTCTGTTTGTGTAAATCAACAGTTCATTTTGGTTGAAAAGTTTTCAAATACTTGAATACAATACGTATATAATTTATTATTTATTTACATACATTTATCGATACATTACAGGTAACCTATTTGTAATGATAAGTAATTGATGGGTTAACAAATTAAAATCAAGGAAGGTATATATTAAGAATGAAACATAACCACAATACATTTCGATAAATTTACTTTCACTTATCATAAAACTCTGCGACTGCGATCAGGTAGTCGAGCAGATAAATACCGTAGGAAACTTCCGAGAGTTCTGATATAGTTTGGTTCTAGAGGGTAGTATAGTAAACAGGTGATGATTGCTCGAACGCAGGAAATCGTCAGGTACGAAGAATGAAAGTTTACTCAATAATACAAGGCATAGAATTATTATTTGTAGAAAATTATATAAGCGCAATGTCTCTTCTGAGTTGGAAAAAATGGAAATCTGGCTTATCCAAGAGCACACCCGCACGTTGATTTTATTTTATCTGAAATTAATAAAATCCCCTAATACACTTGGTGTAAGAATTTATTATATCAAAAAGCGGGGCAATATGGCTGACAGTGTGCACTAGACCAATTCAAAATAAATTTTAATTGTGAGTTTACTTTCATTACCTCTCTTGGGGTTTTGGTGATTGCTTTATGACTGCAATTAAAATAGTGTGATTGCTTTATGACTGCAATTAAATTAAAATTCATTTTTGCAGCAAAAACATAGCGCCTCCGCAGATTACTATCATCAATGATCGCGTTGATGATGCCATACCAAATATAATTGCATTTATGCGGGAGAACGGACTGGATCCCATGCCACTACCCAAGACCACTGAGGGATTTGAAGTTGTGAGTATATCCCTACTAATACTGTAAATTCTAAAAATTTGTTTATTAATTACTAACTGCAACTACGCGGAATGTTTTACCATATTTGGTTTTTCCCTCATTGTCTTTTCTATTGCTTTTATACTATTGTTTTCTGATATAATTTTTTATGCCAAATATGTACACACACACACATATATATATATATATATATATATATATGTAAATATATATACATATATATATATATATATATATATACATATATATATATATATATATATATATATATTTTTATATATATACATACATATGTAATATATATATAAGTTGATCATAATTTCACACACAAATCAGAATGAAAACATAACAAATGTGGTAGAAGTAAAAGTGTAAATATTAAATATGTATGTATTTAAATACCTAAGGAAAGGTTATTTATATGGTTTGGATAAAGAGAACAAACAATAAATGACAAACACATGTAACCAAAAAGGAAGGTACTATGGGTAACTTCCTTTCGGAAGGTATTGGATATACTTAAGCCATAGATGTCTTTCAAAACCTAGCTTTTTTATAGAAGGCGAGGGTGGGTTAATAAGTACACATCCTACCACACAAAAAATTATCACACAAATGAAAATTGGAAATTATATGACATGAAAATTAGAAGATATAAGACATGAAAATTGGAAGTTATATGGTTGGGTTTCTAACGACTCATTTTAAATTTTTAGTCAGATTTGTTAATATTTTTTCGTAGACCGTCTTTCCAAAGATTGTTTTTCTGAAATTTTTCAAAAATAAATAAAATTTACCAACAATCTATGATAATATTTTTGTATATGAAGGCAATTAACTGTTTTAAGAGTGATGTAATAGATTTATTTGATAATGTGAATCCACTATTACTAAATCAAATTGATACGAAAGGAATTTAGTTGATTAGCTACCTCCCAAATCACCAAAATAACAATGAAAGACATCGATGACTGTACTTTCATATATCAAATCACCTACATTCACTCAAGTTTTCAATTGGTAAAAATTACGCCAATCTGCTAGATAAATTACAAACAGAAATTTGAGAATGCCAACAAAATCAACCCTGATGTAGACCAATATTTTTGAGGGTTAGAGGAAAGCCATTACAGAGATTGTATTAAGGCCTTAAAACATTAATGGACTAAGCTAAGTACTTAGCTAAGTACTAAGTTTAAAGGGGATTATGTAAAAAAATAAAAACAATTTTGTTATATCATTGTTTTTTATTGTCAGGCAATGTTTTTCATTGTCATATCTATTTATTACACCCCCCCCCCTAATTTTAATGTGAATTAAGTTAAAACAGATGTAATTTGCATCAAAACGAAAGAATTATAAATAATGTGTGATGATTTAATTTATAATGAATATAAATTCATTTTTTAACTACATTTATTATAAAAGTTAATACATATAAAAATGTTAGATTTCTGTTTAATTAACTATAGTAGTCACACGAATAACAACTAATAATCTCTATTTGCAGCGACCATTACTCGTGACATACTCAGCTCTTCTGCATTTGATAGATGGCAGACTGTACAACTTGGCCAGCGTCAGACGAACCGGTGATGCGACTGCACATTCGTTCGCCAATTTGCTCCGCATTCGCATAGAGGCTGAATTCCGTGCTCTCGATGTAAGTTAGTCCTTTAATTTAGGTTCAGTGAAGAATTATATATTTCATCATAATCGTACAATTATTATGCTAATTTCAATGGAGTATTAGTTACGACTGGCTTATTCTGTTTGATAGTTATGAGTGTAAAAAATAATGAACATGAAAACAAAAACTCCCGATGTTTTTTAGAAAAAAAAAGCTTATAAAAGAAAGAGTCGTTATAAAATGTAATTTTTGTTATTATGGTATAGAAGTATAAACAATATTTAAAAATAAACGTAATTTATAAAACACTTATTGAAATAAAAATTTACTTATCATTAAGTTTTTTGTGAGCCAAAACACTTTTTAAAAACCATCTTATGAGGAGAAAAAATTATAGCGGTAAAAATAATTGTACGCCACAGATAAGTTGATTCCCATTAGATTTATTGTTTTATTCTCTTTCTTATAATATATAATTGTCTATGTATTAGTCTCATTTCAACCAAAATGGATATGTTTGCACGCAAGCGAAAGCGTCGCTTATAAGCAATGTGCGCGCTCAAGGGGTCATTACTTAATTGACAGTGACCTCTGTTTGTTTTGTAAGAACAACAGAGTCACAAAGATGCAGTTATGTAACTTTCACTAGCTAGCAGTTTTTATTAAATATTTTAATTTAATAACATATTTATACTCACATTTAAGTAACTCTGGTACCACCATCATCTATCGTACCCTACGGCACCCTCCTGGTTGTAAGTTAACATATGAACTGGAATACTATACAAAATTTAAAAAGGTGAAGTTAGTGGAATTTTTAGATAAAAAATATAAAAAAGATTTAAATAATATCCATTAAAAACGTAAACACGCTTCGTATTTTTAATGTTAACTGTTGGACAATGATGATATCAATGCAAATGATTTTTTATTCTTTCATCGCTCACTGGAAGTATAAATTTAGTACCAGAATTCCATTTACTTAAATTTAAAATTAATACAAGCTGTATATAAACATCACTATCTAGTGTACTTTACGACACCCCTCTGGTTGTAAATTAACATATGGACTGGATTACAACACAAGATTGAGATAGTTGAAGTTAGCGGATATTTTAGAAAAAAAAATGAAAGAGTTAAATGATATCCGTTAAAAACGTAAACACACTTCGTATTTTTAATGTTAACTGTTGGACAGTGGTGATGTCAATGGAAATTATTTTTTGATCTTTCACCACTTACTGGAAGTATAAATTTAGTACTAGAATTCCATTTACTTACATTTCAAATTAATACAAGCTGTATATAAATTCAAGCGACTTTAATTTAGGATATTAAATAAATGTTTAACACACAGTACACCTTCGACTATGAAATTCGCGTGATGGGTCTCGGCCCAACTGGTGGAGTTGTGGGTGATCTGGATGCAATGCACACCGTGCTGGAACTTATGTTGGACTACAACAACAATGAAATACATATACAGGACTTCATCGTGAGTGGCGTTGGGTGAGTGGCTCTCTTCATTATGTGCATGGTGAATTTAATTGTGACTAAGAAATTTATCCTTTTTAGATTTTCTTCAAAGAAATATTTTAAATCAGATTATCCCTAATTTAATTAGGATAAGTTAATGTAATTAGGGATGACTTAATGTAATTAGGGATAAGTTACAATTTATCCCTAATTACATTAAGTTTTCAATATTGAAACATTTTTCACATTGTTTTTAGTTCTTTTGTTACAATCTCTGTAAAGTTATTTGATATAAAAATTAAGTGTAGCATTTTTATTTTTTCGCTAACTTATACCTGTAGATATACTTGCGTCTATAAAATTTTCATATCATAGAGACTACTGTAGGGAATATTTTAGAAATATCAGCTGAAAAAATAATTATATTGTCTGTCATAGAATGACGACTACCATCTTGCTTTCTACCGTGCCTTAATCTATGGTAAATTATTTGGCAGAAAACTAGGTTGAAAGTGAACAAGTGAACAAAAAAAACCTAAGTTTAAGGATCCCCTATTAAACCTAAGTTTAATTATCAAAAGCTTTGTTGGGGTAGAATTACCAATGTTATAGACAAGCCATTTTTCATTTCCAAAAAGATTGAAGGAAATTTAAAAAATAATGAATATCATCTCGTATTTATCAATAGTATCTATCTAATTAAAATTATATTAAATCAAACAAGTCAAACCAATATCTCACAGGAAGTGAACAATTTTAATGTCACGTTGGGTATGTTCCACTAAGCCATTACAACACTCAAACCGCTCACTGCATCGTTCTGCTTGGCAACCGCAATCGTTGTGGTCGTAATCAAAACGTCATTGATGACATCGTTGCTCTCAAGCACTTCAAGCCCATGTCGACTCATATATCAACGTGGGTTGTTGTGGTCGTTTATCTGTCAATTCGACTTTGACATATATAAAGTTTACATAAGTAATTTATCTCATATTTGAAGATTTAACATGGTGATGGTGAGAATGAGTTTATACAGCGCTGAGAAGTACTTATAGAATTAAAGGTTACACTAGAAGATGCAAAACGTGCAAACAATCATCAAATTTTTATAGAAGTTAAAATACCGTTTTATAATTATTGTAAGTGTAAACATGTTTTAATCATTAGATAATAATCTAATGATTAAAACATAATAAAAAATACAATTCTATAGTCTCTCTATTTTTCTTCAATACCTGCCATTTTCTCATCACAAATAAGCATTGTTCATAATCCGTTCCACATTGACAGTTACAATGCTGACAAGCTAGTGCAATCAATATGATCGCGGTCATGGTCGTGAGTATTGCGGGCAGCTAGTGGAATATAGCCTTTGTTGGTAATGAGGTGTAAACTAAATGAAAATAAAACTTAGTTTTATTTGCAGGGTTAAAATCAAGTATTGAGAACAAATAAGGATGTGGGAAAAGAATAATTCACGTCAGTTTGAGGATTTGAATAACATAGGGACTGTTGAAGAACTTTTAGATGGAAGTTGCATAATATAACTTTTTACGAGCTATCATAAAAATTTGTTCTGTTTCCTTAACATAATTTTATCTAATTTGTAACAAACTTTGGTTAATGCAATTTATTTTTAACTCTGATTGTAAAGTGAAAAAAAAGTTTTTATCAATTTGACATAGTTTTAGTAGATAATGAATATTCTTAATAAAGGTTAATAGTACTAAATCCATGAAGAGTTAACTTAAAGATCTTGTGTTTGTACCATTATTTATAACAGAAAATTTTATAAGATCACTAATAAAAGGAAATTAGAAGGCTTTTATATAATAAAAAAACAAGATGAAACAGGTAAAATACAATGAATATATGAATTAAAGAAATATAAAATGAAGAAGTTTGTTACAGGACGTAATAGTTATAAACATTTATCGAATATTAATAAAAATATTTAAATAAATATTACTTATGACTTATTACATAAATATTAGCAAAAGTAAAATATTAATATTGGTGTTGCGAGGTGTGTAAATAGCATAACGCCACGTGGAAAATGATCATAAAATAATACTTAATTGAAAGTAGACAAATATTCTTCTAATCTCAAATATTAAATAACAATGACCAACTAGAAGGGCCGACAATTATATCAACCATTAATTATATCAATATATATTTATATTTTTTATCATTGATTCATTCTCAGAATAATTAAAATGACATAACATGATATACATGAATAAATCAACATTTACTGACCTGAAGATCTTCAATGCCGGGTAAGTCTCGTGAACACCAAAAGGCTCCTTCAAGAGAGGAGTCAGAAACCTCTGACTCCTAGTGAATGTTCTGAACTCCCAACTCATTCAAGGGAGACTCCAAAATTGAGATATTCAATTTAGAAGAAATACTTCCTCGCTTGATGAATAATTCTTGATAAATGTGGTGTAATTTTCAAGACTGTCTAGTCACAATTATCTTACTTATTTACCAAATCCAGCACAGAACAACTGATCCAACGATGGATATTATATTCAATTAAAATACAGATTCAAGTTATTAATTAGTTTTAGTTATTCAATTTAACTCACAGAATCTACAATTTTATATCCTGTCGCAACCAAATACAGAAGAAGAAGTGATTCAACTTTTCAATAACAGGATTTAGAATTATAATCACGATGCACTAACGTGCAGAAGTAGATTGTATAGCATATACAAAGGAGTCAATAATTACGAAAATGATGATTTAGTATTTAATTACCCTTAGTCATTGTAGGTGGCACTGCATGTGTTAATTTCTCTCGTAAAAAATTAAAATGTGCAGTGCAGTTATAGTTACGAATCCTAGAAGTTTGTAACTATAACCAAGAGCGAGCGAAGCCACGTGTAAAAGCTAGTCAATCTATAAATAATATACAGAACCATAATAAGTAATCTTGAAGAATTTTTTTTTATTTTTTGGAGCCTGTATATTATCTGGGGCTGTTAATTAATCTTTTGTCTAAAAAGTCATTGAGACTTAAAAAAGTCACATTATATTGTAGCAAAAAGGAGATTCTATTTTTCTAAGACCCAACATTATTATCACATACTTGAATGATAATTTGAGTTATTATATAATTTAATTAAAACATAATGCTTCAGCTTTTAAACTAAACTTTTAAGCTGTAATTGATTATGGTCTGACAATTGCTTCGCCGCATTAATGTTATTAAAATAAATTAACAAATAAATATGAAGCGAACTACTTGTGTGGAATCGCAATTCAGGTTGCTGCTGTATATATTTTTTAAACTACGTTTTGTATGTTTGGTTTCAGTCTTGTCCATTGTATAGCATCAGTTTTAAATCATATAATCATTACTTATGTTTTATGTCATATAATTGTTGCAGTTTTAAATCATATAATCATTTCTATAAAAAATTAAAACCTGGATATTGAATAAGCTACTGACAATTCTATTAAAATTTTAGGATATTCTTTATTGTAATCAAATGGAAAGACTTATTAGTAACATCATATAATAGGAAAAAAACCACGCAAAAAAAAACACCTTTGGATCTTGTTTTGGTATTAGTTTGGATGTCATAATTAATAATTTAAAAACGTTTAGATATTTTTATTTTCAAAATTTTCCTGTTTTAAATATAAATCAATTTCCAAAATAAATGAGATTGTTTTGGAATCAAAATTTATAATAAATATTTACAAACAATTCAGATATCAACTTTTCTTTGCCTGTTGTAGAAACATCAACGTGCGTCTGACAGGCAACCCTCTGCTAGATTGGCTCTACACCCCTGTTGTGAACCTAATCACAACTATCTTCAGGTCCACCATCGTTGGCATCATGGAGAGGAACATCAGGAATGACATCCAGAACCAGATTAATATCATCAATGCAAACAATGCGAATGCATAAATATTGCGAAGTGATTGGCTTTAAGTTTTTGATGTGAATAAAATTTAAGTTTGTTAAAATGAATGGTTTATTTTCTTAAATTATGAATATGGTTAAATACAGTTTGGATTCCAAGCTGGCAAAACATGCACAGGATATTCAAGGTTATGCTTTAGTAATAACCTTGAAGATCCTTGAATATCTAATAAACTTCAAAGTTATGCAAAATGACTGTGAGTAATCGAAATAAGGTGAGATTTAAAAATGTGAGCCTCTATTTTTGTGTCAAAAAACGAAATGGTCATGTTATAAAGTCAAACGTATTTGGAATAAACATGTTAAACGTGATAAACTGACACTGCAAGAGTCAGGCAACGAAGTGTGGCAACGAAGAATGTATTCGATCCAAGGCCGAATATTGAATAAGGCCCTGGCGCTTGGCTGAATAGCCGAATATTTGGCCAAACTATTCAGAATGAAAATGACAAGAAAATTTTATGGAATGTAATAATCTTATTTCGCACTCGGGTACTCACAGAAGCTGACTTGCTATACCACTTTAACAATGCCTGGGTAAATACTCTAGTTATAATTCTCAAACTAACTTCTATACCCTTTTTGGTCAGTATATTTTGTGTTTATAGCTTCCAAGCTAGCATATGTATGCACACAGATACGCAAATAAGGATCCGTGTGCATACGTATACGATACAACATTCATGCTTCCATATGGAAGTGCTTGTAAACTAATGAACGGATTACACCATATTTGGCATTTCAAAGTTTTTTATAAATATCTCCAGCCGTGTTCTCATTTTTTGTTTGTTTTTTAACCTCAAAATAATGTCAAAGATTTCCTTTAGTTTTTTTCTGCTTTATTAATTACTTATAAGTTCAATAAAATAAAATAATTCACTTTTAAATACAAAACTTAAGTAAACGCATACGCATGTTAGTACCGTTTGCATATCTGTAATTTAGTTCTATTGTTCATCACCAACATAGCAAAAGTTGAAAAATACTGTTGATTTTAAAATTTATTAATGATTATTAATCAGTGCACTTTTACAACATTTTTTCAAGTATTGTGTTCAATATTTTGTAAACTAGATAGGAGTCACTGAAAATAGGCTACGTATATTTCGTGTCTGGAAACCAATTACAAATATACAAAGATAAACTAACCCATTTAATATGACTCATTGAAGTAATTACACCTGTACTACAATATGCTCTAATCAATTGTTTGCCTAATATATAAACATTGTTATTGTGTCAGCCATCAGGTCTTTAACTTTATTTATAAAATCGTATGGATTCCAAAAGTATTTCCGCAGATTATATTAGTCTTAAGTAAAAATAATAACACAAGGATAAGAACTCGTAAGGTATATTAGAACTTATATTATATTCACCCCATTTCTTTTATGCTGTGCTTTTAAAAGCTGAGTACGGCTATACATAACTCATGTTCGCATTTTGTGCATTATACCAATTGAAATTTGCATTGATGACATGGCATTATGACGAGAGGTAGAAACTATGACATGTTGAATAATCTATTATTATGAATTCTACCACTATGTCCACAAAATTTCCCACCTAAATGAAATCGTCAGAGATGACACCATATTGGATAACTAAGGGTTTATATAGTAATGCGATTTCATAACTACCAGTTCATAGAGCCTCGTATGGAGGTAAGGACCGACCTCTGCACTTCCTTTATAATAAGGGCCATAATAAGCATAGGAAATTGACATTTTCATGGGTTTGGTAGACCTTTTTAATGGAGGTTCCTGATTTCATAACTATCATTTCATAGAGTCTCGTATAGAAGTAAGGATCAACCTCTGCACTACCTTTATATTAAGGGCCATAATAAGCATAGGAAATTGACATTTTCATGGGTTTGGTAAACTTTTTCAGTGGAGGTTCCTGGTTTCATAACTACCATTTCATAGAGGCTCATATAGAAGTAAGGATCGACCTCTGCACTACCTTTATATTAAGGGCCATAATAAGCATAGGAAATTGACATTTTCATGTGTTTGGTAGACCTTTTTAGTGGAGGTTCCTGATTTCATAACTACCATTTTATAGTCTCGTATTGAAATAAGGATGGACCTCTGCACTACCTTCATATTAAGGGCCATAATAAGCATAGGAAATTGACATTTTCATGGGTTTGGTAGACCTTTTTAGTGGAGGTTCCTGATTTCATAACTATCATTTATAGTCTCGTATAGAAGTAAGGATCGACCTCTGCACTACCTTCATATTAAGGGCCATAATAAGCATAGGAAATTGATATTTTCATGGGTTTGGTAGACATTTTTAAAGGAGGTTCCTGATTTCATAACTACTATTTCATAGAGTCTCGTATAGAAGTAAGGATCGACCTCTGCACTACCTTCATATTAAGGGCCATAATAAGCATAGGAAATTGACATTTTCATGGGTTTGGTAAACCTTTTCAGTGGAGGTTCCCGGTTTCATAACTACCATTTCATAGAGTCTCATATAGAAGTAAGGATCGACCTCTGCACTACCTTCATATTAAGGGCCATAATAAGCATAGGAAATTGACATTTTCATGGGTTTGGTAGACCTTTTTAGTGGAGGTTCCTGATTTCATAATTACCATTTCATAGAGTCTCATATAGAAGTAAGGATCGACCTCTGCACTACCTTTATATTAAGGGCCATAATAAGCATAGGAAATTGACATTTTCATGGGTTTGGTAGACCTTTTCAGTGGAGGTTTCTGGTTTCATAACTACCATTTCATAGAGTCTCATATAGAAGTAAGGATCAACCTCTGCACTACCTTTATAATAAGGGCCATAATAAGCATAGGAAATTTACATTTTCATGGGTTTGGCAGACCTTTTTAGTGGAGGTTCCTGATTTCATAACTGCCATTTATAGTCTCGTATAGAAGTAAGGATCAACCTCTGCACTACCTTTATATTAAGGGCCATAATAAGCATAGGAAATTGACATTTTCCTGGGTTTGGTAGACCTTTTTAGTGGAGGTTCCTGATTTCATAACAACCATTTAAAGTCTCGTATAGAAGTAAGGATCAACCTCTGCACTACCTTCATATTAAGGGCCATAATAAGCATAGGAAATTGACATTTTCGTGGGTTTGGTAGACCTTTTTAGTGGAGGTTCCTGATTTCATAACAACCATTTAAAGTCTCGTATAGAAGTAAGGATCAACCTCTGCACTACCTTTATATTAAGGGCCATAATAAGCATAGGAAATTGACATTTTCGTGGGTTTGGTAGACCTTTTTAGTGGAGGTTCCTGATTTCATAACAACCATTTAAAGTCTCGTATAGAAGTAAGGATCAACCTCTGCACTACCTTCATATTAAGGGCCATAATAAGTTTAGGAAATTGATATTTTCATGGGTTTGGTATACCTTTTTAGTGGAGGTTCCTGATTTCACAACAACCATTTAAAGTCTCGTATAGAAGTAAGGATCAACCTCTGCACTACCTTCATATTAAGGGCCATAATAAGCATAGGAAATTGACATTTTCGTGGGTTTGGTAGACCTTTTTAGTGGAGGTTCCTGATTTCATAACTGCCATTTATAGTCTCGTATAGAAGTAAGGATCAACCTCTGCACTACCTTTATATTAAGGGCCATAATAAGCATAGGAAATTGACATTTTCGTGGGTTTGGTAGACCTTTTTAGTGGAGGTTCCTGATTTCATAACAACCATTTAAAGTCTCGTATAGAAGTAAGGATCAACCTCTGCACTACCTTCATATTAAGGGCCATAATAAGCATAGGAAATTGACATTTTCGTGGGTTTGGTAGACCTTTTTAGTGGAGGTTCCTGATTTCATAACAACCATTTAAAGTCTCGTATAGAAGTAAGGATCAACCTCTGCACTACCTTTATATTAAGGGCCATAATAAGCATAGGAAATTGACATTTTCGTGGGTTTGGTAGACCTTTTTAGTGGAGGTTCCTGATTTCATAACAACCATTTAAAGTCTCGTATAGAAGTAAGGATCAACCTCTGCACTACCTTCATATTAAGGGCCATAATAAGTTTAGGAAATTGATATTTTCATGGGTTTGGTATACCTTTTTAGTGGAGGTTCCTGATTTCACAACAACCATTTAAAGTCTCGTATAGAAGTAAGGATCAACCTCTGCACTACCTTCATATTAAGGGCCATAATAAGCATAGGAAATTGACATTTTCGTGGGTTTGGTAGACCTTTTTAGTGGAGGTTCCTGATTTCATAACAACCATTTAAAGTCTCGTATAGAAGTAAGGATCAACCTCTGCACTACCTTTATATTAAGGGCCATAATAAGCATAGGAAATTGACATTTTCGTGGGTTTGGTAGACCTTTTTAGTGGAGGTTCCTGATTTCATAACAACCATTTAAAGTCTCGTATAGAAGTAAGGATCAACCTCTGCACTACCTTCATATTAAGGGCCATAATAAGCATAGGAAATTGACATTTTCGTGGGTTTGGTAGACCTTTTTAGTGGAGGTTCCTGATTTCATAACAACCATTTAAAGTCTCGTATAGAAGTAAGGATCAACCTCTGCACTACCTTCATATTAAGGGCCATAATAAGTTTAGGAAATTGATATTTTCATGGGTTTGGTATACCTTTTTAGTGGAGGTTCCTGATTTCATAACTATCATTTCATAGAGTCTCGTATAGAAGTAAGGATCAACCTCTGCACTACCTTTATATTAAGGGCCATAATAAGCATAGGAAATTGACGTTTTCATGGGTTTGGTAGACCTTTTTAGTGGAAGTTCTCCTCTAAATAACATTTATCTGGATATTTAATTTACCCAAGAAGCGACTTTAAAAATTGTGTTTTTTTACAAGTTGAGAGGTGCCAGAACGGAAATAAAATTGATATTACTTCTATGTGTAGTTTCGATCAAAATATTTAACAACATTTACACCTTTGCATTCGTGAATGCTTTAAATTATTCATTTACATGGAAGTGTCAGTGCGAAGCAGGTAGTGAGTAATCTAAATTTCGTTCGTCTTTAAAAATACTGTTAAATGGTGTAGCTCCACCTTTATATTGATAATGAGATATAGAAGTACTGAATAGACCATAAGATATACTTAAGATCTTAATCAGGTCACCTTGTCCAACGGTAGAGACAAAGTTTACGACGTAGCAAAGGTCATATGCTATAAATAACGTAAGTTACATTGTATAGCTTTTAATTAGTAAAAAAGGTGATACATATTTAACTAGCAGTTTATTTGTTACATGTTAACAATAATTCTACACTAATTTATTTATTTGTTTATATATTTAACTTATTACATGTCAGTAATATTAACACCCTACGTTACAAGGTAATGGCGTGTTAACAATAGTATAACATTGAATATTAAATATATTTGGCGTTAATTTTGTAGAAATTCATTATTCACAATTAAATAAAACTACGTGATGTAATATTATTTCTACTTTCTATAAGTTCTTTACCACGACCTAGGTTTCGTTGTATTACAAAATCTTCAGGTGGGCTATTAGCAAAGATATAAAGCAAAGCAAAGATAATAGCCCACCTGAAGATGTTGTAATACAACGAAACCTAGGTCGTGGTAAAGAACTTATAGAAAGTAGAAATTATATTACATCACATAGTTTTATTTAATTGTGAATAATGAATTACTACAAAAAAAAAATTAAAGATATTTAATATTCAATGTTATAGCACGGATACGCAAATATCTGCTTACATACATACAAACACACAAACACATGCACACACATACATACACATTTTAATTTCATGTTAATATAATACAATGGATATAGATCTATCTACAAGATGAATTTATATTTGATAAAAACTGAAATCATTTCAGATGATTACAAAACTTCACTTCATGCATCACTTGAGACATACACAATTGTACACATTGCCATATACACCATGTGTAAGTACATACATATGTGGCAATGGGGCTAGGTTTATGAATAGTGCAAAAGATGGATTTGTCTAGTTAGTGGAACAGCAAATAATATTAAATAGACATATGATTTTATCAATTATTTTTACAAGTTTTTACGAGATCAATAAATTATATTTAGCTAATTATCGAAGTCACCAATCTTCGACCAATTTTTCCAATGTAAAATCATAGAATCCAATATTTCTAGCTCATTTTTGCAGCAGGTACGTAATATGGACACCTCTAACTATATCAACATCTCCAACTATCATTCCGCTTGTTTGCTGTGCAGCTCCCTCCACTTTTCACTGCCTCCTTCACTTTCCTTCACCGTTTCAGACGCGCCATGCCTTCTCTTCATATTTGTCTCTAGCAGTTTCAATACACATAATGCAATTGTTCCAGGTTATACAACATCACTCCCATGTTCACTTCATATTTCATCTGATACTTCTAAAATCATAAGGCCTATGCAGCGTCACATCTGTTTCATTGCTTATAATATTTCATTAGTATCATATTTTCTCCCATCCCAAAGCTCATCAAAGGAGTTTCTCTTCAAAAATTTAAATTTGACATGGTGGGAAGATGTTTGAAAAATGATTAAGGAAACCGGACATGAAAGAAGGTTGAACAGAAAAGTAAACGTAAGTATATTTGATTCTTCTTAATTATTTTGCAAGCATTTATTCATGGAGTCCAGTTCATTTCGTAACTTGGTAGCGTGTACGATGAATGAATACTTACAGAAGGAAGTACTTTGGGAATAAGAAGCGTTAAAAAGTTTCCATATATTTATATGAGTTACGTCATCATTGGCATCCAAAGCAACAACGTTAACTACGATATAATTCGTATCTGATGTCCTTAGCAATAACACCAACTATGAGAAAACTCATAGTTGGCAGTCAACATGTTAATGAGAAAATATTGGCATAGTTCTTGATAACTATTTCCAGCATTTGTATGTAAGTTGATTAAACTTTTTTCTGGGATATTTGCTTAATGGACCTGGAAGAAATTTTAATTATTAAATCTTAAAAATGATATAATATTAAAATGATTAAATATTAGGTTTAACCTTTCTTTGCTTTAGATGTCTTCACAGATTGAAGATGATGTCAGCAGGCCATTTTTATAAAAAATCTATTGTCTGTTATTTAATCAAAGCAATGGGATTTATATTTAATTCGTAAAAATGAGATTGTTTATCGTGTACCTATTATCTTTAAATCAGAAATTTATACATGTTGTTATCCACGCTTCACATGTCAATACATTTTTATCATATCAGTTTAATTAACAGAACAATCACGGATTGAGATAACAATATACAGTATCCGCGTACGGTAGCAACATCACTTGTTATATAAAGACCTATTTCATTTCAGACATTTGGATATTCGTTACTTGATCGGTGTTCAATTAGGTGAATCATGAAGTTGTTGGCACTGTTGATATCTATGCTAGTGGTTGGCAGCCAAGCCCGCAAATTCGAGAATTTAATTGGACTATCAGTGGCGGATATGTGAGTATTTGATTTATATTAGATGTAAACAAATAAATAATTTTTTTTTATTAATCAGTCACGATAAAATAGGGTCAGTAAATGCGTTGGGGCGATGTTAGTTTGATTAGCCCATAACTTTCAAACAAAAACGTCTCATCCTTTTTGTACTATCTAATTTCAGTGAAGAAAACCTAATGGTTTTCTTCAAATGATTATTCCATTACAAATTGGTGAAAAAATCATGCTTAATTTACCATATTGAAATTCCACATAAAATTTGTAATTTTGATGAAAGTAAAAACCTATGTATGTTGTCTTGAAAGATACGAGTTTTATATTTGTTACATGGAATGTTTTTATAGTTAGCAATTTGAATTTTTTTTACAGTTACAGCAAGATTTAGAAAAAGGAACTGAAAAATGTATTGTACTTTTAATTAAAATTTTCCTTGCGTTTGGAGGTTTTTATGTACACATAATTGTATTTTTTAATTTAAATTTTCCTTGTGTTTGGAGTTTTTTTATGTTTTTATTTTATTTTGTTGATTTCTTTCAGTGTTCAATATTTTGTATTTATTTTTTTTATTTATTATGTTTATTCTTTTGAGTTGAACGAATTGTTTGTCAATGTTATATGGGATCTGTAGCAGTGTGTGTGTGTATCTATGTAAGAGGCGTGGTGTGTATAGCGTAATCTGTATGAATACGAAGTATTTGAGTGGAATGGATGTACTAGTGTATGACAATCCACAGATTTCTCTTATAAAATATGCAGCTTTCTGTATCCATTTGTAATTTCTCGACTACTATAAGAGCAAAAGAAACTAAGCGATTACAGACATACGCAGGCCATCCCTTAGAAATATAGAAATCACTTCATAGGAAAGAATGAAACAAAAACTTACAAATAACAGAGTCTTATTCATAACAAGTTAATATCTCATAAACTCATACTTTGTGTTTGTTTCCTACTAGGTATTCTCTAGTATATCTAAACTCCATTATGTACCAACATTTGGCGCGAACATGTTCATTCATGGTCTCTGAAGCCCCATGACACAAGGTTTTATAAGAATAGAAAAATAACCATTAGATTTTATTTTTGTAACCTTTTTGTGTGGTCTAGTATTTTGTAACAGACATACGTATCTTTTATTTTTACATATACATAACATTTTGTAACAGACATATGTATCTTTTATTTTTAGATACACATAAATCTTTGAAACTTTACTGAGATGCTTTTTGACTTTTTATTCTTTGTTTAATCTTTTGAACTGCTTTAAAATAAAGAATTTTTTTATATAAACTACCAAACTTGAAATGTGGTATGGTTGTTAACACTGGCCTAAAATACAGACATTATGCACAAAAATATGAGTTTTTCACAGTTTTGAATAAGAGTGAAAAAAGAGGCAAAACAAAATTCAAAGGTAGCAAAAAGTGAGAAAGCGAAATGGAGTTCAAAATGTATAAATTGTTTGTTTGTTTTTTTTTAACAAAATTCACGAAAATCTGAAAAATTCTACCCCCCTATTGATTCCGAAAATGAACAGCCGGGAAACATACTGTACCCTTCAGACCACAATGAGTTAAAGAATCTGCAATTTCCTGTAAAGCTTATGATAATAAATAAGGCACAGAGAAAGAGTTTGAGATTGACTGATGAGGATTTAGGAGTGGCTGTTTTTCCCATAGCCATTAACTGTGGCTTGCTTCAGACCTTCGGAGTTGTAGTTGTTGCTTAGAGGTCTGTAGTTTCTGAGTTGTGTGTGATTGCTTTGGAGTAATTTCACTTGTTAGTTAAATCAACTTCCAGCCAAAGAGAAAAAACTAGGAATATTGTATACAGGAGATCCTGAAAGATTAATATTTTAAAGAATGGGGAAGGATAAAAAGTACCAATAATGTATTTCTATACTGATAAAGTCACGGGTATCAGATAGTTAATTTACATTAGATAATGGAACTAATCTTGGTTAATTACCTGTTGTGTTTTTAAAACACTTATCACACAATATATTTACAACTTATCATCTTGTTTACTACAGTCCGATATGTAACTATTAATTTTTTTATAAGTCTCTCGTTTGAAAAAAAAGATTTTTAATTGTTCTTTTTGTGAGTGTGAGTGACACTTTTTCGGCTACCTCATATTTTGAATTATTCAGTAATGTGTGTTTTTTACTTTTTTTTTAGCTTTTTCACATACAGTGAGACATTACCAAACTTTTTCTATTTTTTGCTCAATTTCGCATTAATCTTTTGCTGGTGTCAATTACTAGCCAGCTGATTGGTTAAGATACTTTTTTATGAGGAAAAAAGTGATTTTGTACGCTGTATTGATGAGTACTCAAAAAAAAATTTGATTTAATATTTGTTATGAAACTTATTAGACAATTTGTGCATTGTCACTGTTTGCGTAAATTCAAATGATGCAATTTACAGTTGTTTAATTACCAATTGATTTTGGACTGTTGCATGATTTGATTTTGAACTATTGCAGTTTGTTTAGTAAATCATTTTGTTGTTTGTGAAAAATTACTAATTTTATCTTCGAAATAGCTTGTTAATTTTTTGACATTATAATTTTCGGTTCCTTTGCCGTTTAGTTTATTTTTAATATTCTTTTCCGAAGTTGGATAAATGGAGTAGTTTTACAATGTATACAGTGTTCGTATGATACAATCTCTAAAGTCAATATAAATAGTACTTCATTATCATCACCAACAGCCTATTTCAGCCCACTGCCGGAAACAGACCTCCCTAATGTGTATATCATTGGAAATAATAGTCACAATTGCCATTCTGGGTAGGTGGGTTGGTGATTGGAATTCAATGATATTACATTTATTAAAATCAATCTTGTCGTTGAAGTCCTACGAGGAGGCAAAGGTACGGCCAAACATACACAGCCAACGTTCGAAATCATTATCCTGCTATACGTCAACCTTCACATTTCATTTAAAATTTTCACCTCATCTTGTAATATAATTAAAGTCAGTAAAGTCGCATATATTGCAAAAGATGTTCACTAGATGGTGATACTAGGTTACGAGCAATAAAAAGGGGTAAATAATATAGTGGAATTGATGAGAAATGTAAAAGGACATAGTCATTGGATGTATTACAAAATAAATTATAAAGGATAATCATTCATTTTTCATCATACAAAAAGAAAATATATGCTAGGATCAAAGAATGAAAATATAAAAATAAATGAAAAACTTAATAAGAAAGATCTTTTCGAATATTGATTGTGAGAACATGATAAGTCAAATTTATTTCATCCTCAAGGAAATTAGGTTTTGAACAGGATGCATGTCATTTAATGCGAGTTGTGTCACCTCGTGTGCAATATGCAATTTGGTATTGTTATTATTGTTTTTAGGTCAAAGTAGTGGTAAATAGTTTTTTTTCAGTTTTGGGGGGTGCATTAATATAATTTATTTAATGGCTCTTTTTACGGGGTTTGTCGCCAAGTGTACAATTAAATGTCTAAAAATAAAATGTAAGCTAAATGTATATTTAAGTTCATTTTCTATAACAATAATAAAACCATAATGAGACTGACTTGTATGCACATTACACAAAAACCATCTGAACAATTTTAATGAAGTTTTGCTTTTTATGCCTTAGAGAATTTGTCAATATCTGCAGTAGAAATCGTCATGCTATTCTTCATGCTACTCTTCGTCATGTTATTGCTTCGTTGTGTAGTTAATTATCTGATTATCACTTAATTATTTAACAGCGACATCTATTTCTTTTATCAGCCGCCATCATAATTGTAGTTTTATGATTCTCCACTAGATGGAAGCATTTATATTATTTTTATTGAAGGTTTTTAATTTTTAAATTTAAACACATTAAATTTATACATTAGTAACAACGATATCACCAGTATAGATTCCTAGGTGTATAACAGAGGGAAATAGTTTGAAGATATGGAAAATTGTAACACAATATAATATTTTCCGTGCCGTGCACGATCAGAATTCCTAATTAAATACATATTTCAGTTGTTTAATATTATTTTAGTTTACACAGTTTAAAACAGCGCAATTGATGTTATGAGTATCAGAACTGATCAACCTACAATTTTTAAGGTTTTGTACTCCAAAGGCACCTAAAAATGTAACCCTTATCAGATCACTCTGTCACAGCTGTTTTTCTTATAAACCGTTTGACATAGATATTTAAAATTTAGTTTAGTGTATATTTTTATTAACGTTAAAAAAGTTAAAATTATGAAAAAAATGTTGTTTGAAAAGTTTATCTAAAGTTTACTGGAAAACTATAACAATGACTTTAAATTTTATAGTTTTTGGAATGTTTAGGACATTTTTACGCTTCTCAAAGAAGTAGTAGTTGATATGTTTACACTGTGAAATATAATATTAATATTTGTGAACAGTTTAATGAAAAATACTATTTGCCATTAAATAATTATATATGGGTGCCTAAACGTGTGCGAAGCTACTATAGTGCGAGTTCTACTCGTACTTAACAGAACATCAGAATAAACATTCTGATTTGTGTTTGAGTAGCTGTCACCTTATTTTTAATGATAGAACAGATCAAGTTGTTTTAAATGGTGGCCAACAGGTAGCAGTAGTCCTTTATTTTGACTGATTTTGACAAGAGCTTAGTATGAAAAGTTCGTCTGATTTCAATTTAGATGTTTATGAGGAAGTCCATGCTTGCTTAAAAGCTCCAATTAAACTAGCAAACAATTTTTGCAGCAAAAACATTGCACCTCCGCAGACTACCATCATCAATGATCGTGTCGATGAAGCCATACCCCTCGTAAATGCATTCTTGAAAGAGAATGGACGGGACCCCATGCCATTGCCTGACACTACTGAAGGTTTTGAAGTTGTGAGTATACTCTATTAATACAATAAATATGAAAGGTAGTTTGTTTGATACCTAACAACTTTGCAACCAAGCAACTAATCACTACTGAATTTGACATGTGTATAGTTTGTGAACTTTAGTAATATTAGCTTTTACCTGTGGTTCTGTTCAGATTTGTATATGTTGCTTCGCTCACATGGAGAACTAATGTGACGTAAAGCATGTTTAGGTGTTTATTATTCAATCACACATAAACAGACTTTCATACAACTTTGTATAGCTATAGTTAAGGATTCTCCAATGAACCAGAGAAATAACATAATACCTGTAGGAGGAAACCTGGTACATTATATACTGGACATTTTTTCATCAGTAAATAAAAAGTATATCATTTATATCAAAATCTAGGTCATAACTGATGGACAATTGGTAGATGGACAATTGAAATTATCTAAATTACAAATATTATGATCATCTCCGAAGAATAGATATATCACATTTCGAGTACCATACTGGATATGAAAAGATTATTCATAAGCCGAGCACCGTTTTTGTTTACCCTCGATCAAAAATTAATTTGAGTTCAAATGTCACATTTTAAGCGTGATACTTCTATCACCATGCAGCTGAACAGGTAAAAATGTACCATTTTTGTTTACCCTTCATCAAAAATGAATTTGAGTTCAAATTTCACATTTTAAGCGTGATACTTCTGTCACCAAGCAGCTGAACAGGTAGGAATGTATGTTTGGTAATAAGTATTTAAGAAAGAGTGACACAACACATTTTTCTAGACAATTTGTGACTATAGATGAGGTATGAACCAGGACCATTACCATTATTATACACTAAAATTATATAACATTTCATTAAAGAAGAGGACAGAAACACGATGTTCAACTCTAAAAGAGCAAAGTGATATGAAATGTTTAGTTATGTTCCATTACTTTCCAAAAAGACAAATCATAATTGGTATTTATAATGCCAATCGATTAGATAAATTAAAAAAACAGAAATGTGAGAATGATAACAAGGCATTCATATAATATGATGTTATAGCTTAGCTTACGTTAAAACGCCAATCGGTTACACGAATGACACTCTATTGTTTTATTATAACTTAAGGTAAAACGTACATAAGTTGTATCATATAAAGAATTATATTAATGTGTGGTAATTGAATTTCTATCTTCGCAGCAACCTTTACTTGTGCCCTACTCAGCTCTTCTTCACTTGAACAATGGCAGACTGTATAATCTGGCCAGCGCCAGACGAGATGGTGATGCGACTGCTTTCACCTTCGCCAATTTGGTCCGCATTCGCATTGCGGTCGACTTCCGTGCTCTTGATGTAAGTCATCATAATCGTATAATGATTGTACAAATTTTGATGGATTCTGTTAAGATAATTAGGTTATGATTTATTTTAATTATAATTAAATTCAGTTCATCTAAAAATAAGTTAAGACACAAAAAAACATATAAAGAGTAGTAAGTTTTCTTTAGTTAGAATTAAGTTGATGCAAAAGTTTTGGAAGTTTGACTTTGATATATTTTTCATGAAACATACGTTCGAAATGTAACACAGAACAATTTCATAGAACGTTATTTAGAATACAACAAGAAATAATATCATAGAACGTTGTTTATTCAGAATATAACACAGAACAATTTCATAAAATATTGTTTGGAATATAACACAGAACAATTTCATAAAAAGTTGTTTGTTCGGAATATAGTGGTATGTTTGGAATCAGATTTTTAGAATGCAACCTAAAACAAATATAACACAGTCTTAAAGTAGAAGTGTGAAGATATATTTTTGTTCTTTAAAAGTTATTAGAGGTTACGGAAAAAGATATCTAATGCCTTATTATAATACTTGCATATTAAATATTGTGATCGAGATAATTTAATTTTTTGAAAGAAACTGATACATTTATACATATATTATAACCGGTAACGACGCCAATTCTGTGCGCACATCATGCAAAAATAGCTAGATTATGATAGATTGATTTTAAGGAAATTTTGCATATCATAGCTTAGCTAATTCTATAAAAGAAATAATCAAGATTATTGATCTCAATTCTATTTTATTATCAAATTAATTTTTAAGTAATTAACAGCGACGTCTATTTCCTTCATAAGAAACTATCATTTGTAAATGTAGTTATGTAATTGTCCACTAGATGGCAGTATTTATTTTAGTTTCGATAAATGTCGTAATATAATAATGTATTTATTTTCATTTATTAGTAACTAATATTTACTGTACTCTAAGGCACACACTTGGGGAATATTCTTGGGGGAAATATGACTATTTGGAAATTTATGGTGCAGCACAACTTTTCTTGCATGAAGTGTGGACAGAATTGCTAGTTTATAAATATATATAAGGCAATGCTGGAAAAGAGGAAGAAACACGATAATATATTAAAATTTTTTTTTATGCTTATAATCGAAAATTATATCCCTTGAAAATAGAAATATTTTTCGTATTTTCAATGTACGCTGTTAGTAAAATATAAAATGGTTGGAAATGGCTTTTTAATCTCATATCCTTCACTTAATATATAATTTTCGTGAATTAGGATCTCCATTGAGGTACATTTTGAATTGATAAGCTGTAATATTAAACAAACATTTAACACACAGTTCACCTTCGATTACGAAATTCGCGTAATGGGTCTGGGCCCGACTGGTGGTGTCGTGGGCGATCTGGACACAATGCACACCGTGCTAGAACTTATGTTGGACCAGAACAACAATGAACTACACATTCAGGACTTCATTGTGAGCGGTGTTGGGTAAGTCACGGTGAATTTTGTTTTATATCTTTGAAGCCTCTTGTTTTAAGATTTTGTTGAAAAAAGTGTTACAAATAAAATGATATTATTACAATTCGTAAACGAAATAAAATATGAAGTACTTAAATATTTATTTTTATATTTTAATTATATCTGTTGATATATTTGTGTCTATTGAATCTCAATATTGGTTTCATAACTAATTACCTTGCCTGTCACGAAATGATGGCTTCTTTCTTGCCATTATGCCACGCTTCATTATTTATAGCAACTCAGTAAGTAATCTTTCTCAACTTGTCCATAGCAGACATGGTAATCATCATACAGCTTTTGAATTCATCAGGACATGTGCCGTTATTAGAAATGAATGCATCATATAAAGGAATAAATTGTTATTGAAATTAAACGCTCTTTTTCTAATTGAGTGCAAAAAAAAATATTATACATAATTCTTTTTAACGCATCCAATATTTGTCTAGAGCATGGTGCTTACCCGTGCAGCTAGAGTCTTCTCAAGTGTTCGTTGGTTATTCCCCTGAGCGGCGCTGAACAATATGCGCACGTATCGTGTGTACGAAAAAGATTTTTAAATTTTCTAAAAAAATCATCTTTTAAATTTTATTTTTATGTACATGATTTTAAGTACATGAATGATATCTTTTTTGTCCGACATTTATTACCGGACACAGTGTATATATTAAGAATGAGGGTAAGTTTGAAAGGAGAATAAATTCAAAGATGGATAATCTGATTTTGATAAATGATATACCAAGAAATTTGTTTATTGCTAATTTGCATAAAGTTTTCTTTTTTCCCTTTTACTTATAAATTTTCAAATTATGAACATGGAACAATTTTTCCACATATTAACATAACATATATATATATATCAAAGAGGTTGATTCCATAACAAATCTTTGTTATATATATAACAAAGAGGTTGATTCCATAACAAAAAATATTGATGTAATCAATTTTGTCAGAAACTTTAGTTTATATGGATATTTTTTAAATATGTAAGAATACATGGGTTTGTTTCCTTGTTGTTTCAAATTATATTAATACACAGCATTTCATACTGTAAATAAATATATAAAATATTTGTGACTGTAAATAAATATATAGAATATTTCATACTGTAAATAAATATATAAAATGTACATGGTACAGTTACAGAAAGGCTTAGTTCATACAAAAAACTGAAAATCTTTCATTCCTGATTGACTGGTTTCTAGATTTATTCTGTGATTGTCTGATGCTGTTAACTAAGCTTTTCCTCAAAAACTTATTAAGATTTAAAAATTGTTATTACGTTGTCACAAAAAGAAGTTCCTATTTTTCGTATCGGCAAGGACTCGATATTATTATTATATTCTTCAACACATTCATTGCCAAACATGATAGTGAGGAATTGATACCGGTGGTCAGAGAAATTAAGATCAGAATCATTAAGGAATATTTAGTTATAATTGATAATATACCAAAAAATGCTTTGTCACATGTATATACTTTTTAAACTACCTTTTGTAGGTTTCGGTCTTGTGTATACTTTTTAAACAACCTTTTGTAGGGTTGTTTTCAGCCTTTTATCAAATAGACTCAATTCAGAATAAATTTCTATTAAGTCTTTCTAGTTTACAAAAAAAAAATTAAAACCTGAATATTGCACGAGCTGCCAGTAATTATTTTATTAAAAATCTTATAAAATTTGCCATTATAATCAATTGCCCTGAGCTATAGGTACCATTTTTGAAATTCAAAACTTTCTTTTTGCGAATCTCAATTTTCAAATAAATGAAATTGTTTTGAATAAAAATATTTAATACATATTTACAAAGAAACTAATGTATCAACTTTTCTTCGCTTGTTGCAGAAATATCAATGTGCGTCTGACAGGCAACCCTCTGACAGATTGGCTCTACACCCCTGTTATGAACCTAATCACAACTATCTTCAGGTCCACCATCGTTGGGATTATGGAGAGGAACATTAGGAATGACATCCAGAACCAGATCAACATCATTAATGCAAACAATGCGAATGCATAAATATTGAGCAGAGACCGATTTTGTAAAATTTTTAATATCAATAAAATGTAAGATAATTAAAATGGATCATTTTGTTTCTTCAATTTATATAGTTTAAAATATTGGTTTGTAAGCTAACTAAACGGGCATAGGAGTATTCTAGGTGTCTTTGATTGTCTAATCAATGTCACCTTGTACTCATTTTTAACTTACACAAAATGATTGCGAGTAGTCTAATAATATAATAATAAATAATAAAAAGATTGCCTGATTTTTGATGATCTACTTTCCCATTGAAAAAGAAATGGCATTTTATGAAGTTGAATGTATTTGGAATAAATTACTTAAATACAAACGGAAGTCACACTACGAGTGTTCCCCACAAAGTTAGGTAGTTTCTAAAGTTTGAGTAATTATGGGTACATATTATTTCTAAAAAACAAATTACAAATATGGGAAAATATGTTGACTAGTGTATTTTACATAGACGTAAAACAAATAACTTGGCTGTCTGTATCTCTTTAATTTATATTTTAACTTACTGCAAAATTAATCACAATGCATTTAAATGACTTAAAACAATCTCATACCTCGATTTGTGACAATTCTTTAAATAAAATTAAAAGATGATTTAAAAAACACTCAATGATGCACTCGCACACTCATGCACATACACACAGAGAAATAGAGAGAGCCTGGCATATTTAGCTTCACGTGGTGTTTATTAAAACTTCTACTATCTTGGGAATAAGGTAGGAGAATTCCAAATTAGTCTAAAAACACTCTATACCCGATTTACTGGTGTAAATTGGTTATCATTAAAGAATTGTATAGTATACTGAACTCCCTATAAGAGAAATACTCTTAACCTGAGATCCCTTCTTCGTCCAACAATATATTTTTTTATTTTATATAAAGGGAAAAAAACAAACATAAACTATTTGAACACTAAATACAAAATAAGATTGTGTTCTAACATTTCCACAAAGAACAAACAAAAATAAATACATTTATAAAATATCCAATTAAATACAAAAATACATACATGTGACATGTTAATTGAAATAAGTGACACAATATTTTTTTTAGAATAAGACATAAAATTAATACAGAAAACACTCGTTATTAACTCATAAATTAGATAAAGCTGCAATTATGGATTACAAGTTATCTATGTAAGGTGCTCTATTTAACTAAGTTGGACAAACAATGAATAAAGTAAAATGATAATAACATTACTGATCCATCTGCTGTGCATGAATTTCACGGTGTCTGTTCTTTACGTCTGATCGAAATGGGCGTGTGGACTTGCAGGGATGTCAAGTGTCTCAACATCTCTTTATTGTACAAGTCACACAACCGCCGTAGCGGTGCTCTGACACCGGTGTTTGTTCGTGCATTATTGACATGAAGTAAGAGATGTCTACGAGTAAGTTTGGGAGTTTGAATCTTTATCTGAATTAATTTACAATGACTGTAAGTCTAAATTATTGTCTAACATAATAAATATAATCTCTAATATAATAAAAAAATATAATCTCTTGATTTTTGTCCAACACTCTTAGTTGCGAACATGTTACAAATACGCATTGTTCATAACCCACTTGGACTGACAGTTACAATGTTGAATATATTTGGCGTTAATTTTGTAGAAATTCATTATTCACAATTAAATGAAACTACGTGATAGAAAACATACTAAGATCTTTGCTAATGCCCACCTGAAGATGTTAATACAACGAAACCTAGGTCGTAGTAAAGAACTTAAAGAAAGTAGAAATAATACTACATCACGTAGGTTCATTTAATTGTGAGTTACAATGTTGACAAACTAGTGTAATGGATATGATGGCTGTCGTGGGTGCGAGCGTTGCGAGCGGCTAGTGGAATGTATTTCTTGTAGGAAAAGATAACTTTTATTATCATTACACATGTTAAAAAGGTAACGTGACTGTATTTGTGTACATATCATGGAAAAACTACTGGATGGATTTTAATAAAACTTCGTGGCTTTATATTTTAGAGGTTTCAAATCTGCAATAAAAATTATCAACAGTGCTCAAATTTACTATTACTTAATTATTTAACAGATTATTACGTAATTGATTGACAGCGACATCTGTTTTTCTTTTTAAACAACTATAAATGTGTAGTTGTTTAATTCTCCATTTGATGATAGTTTTTATTTAATTTTTAATAAATATTTTTAATTTGATATTAAGTTTATATTTACATATTAGTAACTGCAGTATCGTGACTATTATTCAAACTCCATGGCACCATCGTGGGTGCACTCCAAAAGGACACAGTTTTAGATCTAGAAAGGTATAATTTGGCACAACTTTTCCTGTGGAAAGAGCATATAAAACAACTAGTTTTACATGAATCCTAATAAATTATTACAAACATGTAATCATTTTGCACAGTAAGGTTCGTTTAAGTTGCAGAGGTAAATTTTAAGTTACAGAGGTAAATTTTAAATTGCAGAGGTAAATTTTAAGATCACTTCCAGGTGATGTTCCTTGTGCAAATAATTATCACATTTTAATTTATGTGAGTTTATAGATATATTTTAATTTATGTGATCACAAATTTTCTTGAGCATTTTGTGCCAAATTTGCTTCAGACTTCGTTTTGATTATCGGAATTTGTTATCTTTTGGTCTCAGGAATAGGTGAATTATATTGAGTTGGTGAAAGACATCTGGGGGATTTATGAGATGGACGAATAATCACTGTTACTCTTGATGTCCTCAAGCGGAAAAGAGGAAGTACGATGACAGAATTACAGTTTTTATACCCTCTACTAGAGACTATTACGATCACGCAGGTAGGGGCAACGTTACCCTAACCTAATGTTATAACATTCTCACCTAATTAGTATATAATATCCTCAATAATCCCGTTACACCTACATACCTTAAATCTAGATTCCTAGACCTGTCATCCCACGACCTCGAACTACAATCCGAAACTAAGTATACCCTCCTAATCCCCCAACATAGTTCAAAGATTGGAAGATCCTAATCCCTTCCATTATAACCCATCCTTGTCCCTCTGTACTCCTAAAGTGTTGTTTTGGCCTGGTTTTTAATTAATATTATTTTATTACCACATAATATTATGTATTTTATTTTTTAAGTAGAATTAATTAATGTTTAAAAATCATTTACAGTCTGCCACAGCACTTAATCCAATTCATGTTGGTTGGTTGTAAGAGATTGCTCTTATAGCAATAAATCTGCCACTGTATACATAGTTTTCGAAGCTTGCAGAAATAAATAAAATAAAATAAATAAATAAATAGAGCCTTCCTGAAAGGTGTAGATTTTCTATACAAGAACAGTGATCTAATTCATCTAAACTTATATATATGTATATGTGTATGTGTATATATATATATATATATATATATATGTAGATATATATATATATATGTACATATATAGTGCACAATTACCTCCATTGGTGATAATTCCTCCATTTTCAACTTTTTTTTACATAATCAACTAACAAATTGTATATAAGACATGTCTGCACTGAACATGAAAAATTTAGTGTGACTATTACATGAACGGGAAACCCTAAAAGCAAAAAGTAGGTATCAAGGAAGTAGAAGATATTTCAAGAGAAGCATATGATTTCTAGAAAGTATTTGACCATGTCAAATACTTTCTAGAAATTATATGCTTATCTTGAACATATATTACAATAAAATTTAAGTGGAACTCTACACCGGGTAACCTTACCTAGGTAACTAGTGTGAGTAATTTTTCAGTCGAAATTACCTTCAATTTCAGAGTTAATCGATGAAATAATACAGATGATCCATTTCCCTGAATAAAAATGTGATACAAAGTAAAAAAAAAATGGTGACATATTAAAATTGACAGCATCACTCAGGGCATATCCGAGAGCAAGATCATATGTGGAAATTTATCAGACTATTTGTTACCGTGAACACATTATTGGTTAATATTGTTATTCAATATAATTAGGCTATTAAAATACAGTTCCGTTTCGCTGTTATTGCGTATTTATTTTTAAGCATTCAATCTCATACCCGGATTTGATATGACTAGATTATCTAAATCCGTTCAAGAAGGTATACAATGAAGATTACGGAATTGTGATATGTTTCAGTTGTAATAATGTTTATAATCTTTATCAGATCTTTGCTGGAGACATTATCCTGTTGAGTGGCTCGTGTGTTTTAAGTCGTGGGTGGAATAATAATTATAATATAATTGTATACTTCATCGGAAAATCACGGACATGTATCTTTGTATATGATATAATTGTGTTCAATCTGGTCAAATTTAATTTTTGAACTGATTGAAATTCTAATAGATACAAAAAAGTTTTCTTCCCAAATTCATCATGTTTCACTGGGGTGCATTCAGAAGGGTGTACTAGAGTCTGTTAAATAGTGGTGAAATTAAAAACATAATTGAAAATAAAATAAATAGAGTCATCTGATGGAGAATTATAAAACAACACATTTATGATGGTTGCCTATAAAAAAAAACAGATGTCACTGTCAATTAATTAGTTAGTAATCTGTTAAATAGTTACATGATAGTAAAATTGAGTAATTTTGATGATTGCAAATTTTGAGCGAGCTTTTAAGGCATAAAACTGTAAAAAACTGTTAAAAGTTTCTTAGTGATTTTTGCATAATATATGCATAGACACGGCCATATTCTTGATTTTATGTCAATAAACTTGATTTTATGTCGATTTCAAAATTATAATTTAAAATTTATAAATTATAAAAGTTCATGAATAAGATGTAAGTAAAAATGATTCATTTCGTTCAATGTGTATCTATATGTATCTTTCATTCACTCTCGATCCGAATGTATCAGTGTATCCTTTCGTTCAAACTTCATTTCGGACTACTTTGACATCCAAATAGTCTGAAATGAAGTTCGAACGAAATGATACACTGATAAATTAAGATCGCACAGAGAAGAAAGATAGATAGATACAGATAGAACGAACTGGATTACTTTCACCTACGTCTTGTTCGCAAACTACCCACGTCTAACAACGAGACTCCAATAAAACTTTTATTATTTTGGTTATGTAACTGCCTATGTTCTTCCAATAAGCTTGATAACAAGCTTAAGCTTAAAAACGTTTAAGTGTTTAATTAATCTACTCAATGAGAACTATCAAACAAGTATATTTATTAAATCGATTTAGTAATCTCAGTTTGCACGAATGTTTATGTCAATTAACCTGGTTTGGCAAATTTCCAAATCAGTCTATCTCTATCTATAATACCTTTTTTTATAAGGCTTTAAAATTTTAACTGATCCTCCTCCACCTGATCCTGTCTGACGCGATGGCTCTCCACCGGTTGACTCCCATTAGTTGGAGGTCTTTTTCAATGTTATCTAGCCAACGTGTTGGTGGTCGTCCTGTTCGCCTAGTCCCCTCAATCTTCGAAAAAGTCACTTTTTTAACAGGAAAAATATCAGCATATCTGTAAAGATGGCCAAGCCACCTAATATGTGATACTTTTATGGTTCTATGTCTGTCTCAAACCGGATACTATAAGCAATATGATGGTGAAAATTTTGTGTAATTCGGATAAGCTATTTTCTGTCAAACTCTAAAAATTCACACAAACAAAACTTTTAACTATGTGAAATAATATTATATGTTGTCTGCAAGGAAAAATATTTTAAAATGGATGTCAGTAAATTTTATTCTATGATTTTGGATGAGTTAAATAAAATGGACTATGATATCAAATTGGAAAGTTAGCTGCAGAAATTGTTATTACAGAAGAGATAGAAGACAACTATAAAGGACAGAGTTAGCCATTAATGGCATTTCGAAGAAGCCATAAATAGTTTTTTATTATAGAATGCGAGTATCGACTATGTTCTACAGAAGAAAACCATGAATTTTGTATAAGAAAGATGAACACAATATTTTTTTAAATATTACATTTATCCATTTATACATTTTAACAGCAATAACAGGATTAATTTTACGTTATTTGCAATAATTTATAAATTCAGTGACATTATAATATCATACAATGTCATTGAATTTAAATTAATTCAGTAAAACAAATCAGACTTGGGTATAATCTTGTCTTACATACACACGTACAAATATAATCGAAAATGTTGAAAATGTTCAAAATTCATCAACACACTTCTTCAAAATTCACCACTTTCAGACATTTATCTTACCGGTCTTTCTTTATGGATCAGAAATGTAGATCCTACTCAAAGCGAACCTTAACAAACTTGAAGCCTTTCATATGCAATGTCTTTGGAAGATGATGTTTTCAAAATCAAGCAAACATTGGGCGTCAAATTCAGCAATGATGTTTAAGATGGTTTGGAGACTTGTGCCACATGAGCAAGTCCCAACTTTCTTACAAGCATTTTTACAAAATTCAATCAGTGGAAAGTATAGTAAGGTGCACCAAAGAAAATATTCTTAAAACAAATTGAGATAGACCTAACCAACCAACAATTTTATTTATATAAAGCTAAAATTATGGCTACGAAAAATGAAGAAAAATCGTAGAGAGATCTTGTGAACCAATGGCATTTACAATAGCATATTGGCTGTGACAACGCTTTCAACTGTGTGCCGGCTAAGGAATATTCCATCATAACATTCAAGGAACATTCTTTGGTGTCCTTGAAACCGGTAGTGGGTGTGAAACATGGTTTTTTCTAAAGTTGCTTATTTCGCATTTAGGAAGGGGTCCTTAATAATGTGAATAAATGACCTCTAAAGAATATATTATCTTTGGAAGAAATAACGGGATTAATTTTATGTTATGGAATTAACATAAGATTAATCCTGTTATTGCCATTAAAATGTCTAAATAGATAACTGTAATATTTCAGAATTTTTTATTCTCTCCTAGGCAAGATAGACACTGGACATCTATTTACAAATTTTCAGAAGTTTCTTCAGTATTCTGATAGTACAAAATGGCGAACATATTAAACTAAATCTGTCCATATGTCTGGTTAAATGGAATTGGTCTATTATGATTTGTATCCCCTGTTTAAGGTTGTTTCTGTTATGTGACACGACTTTCTCGCAATAGGGTTGTTATCGCAGCAGTCAAGACAAATTATCTTACAAAAATGCATTTTCTTATTTTTTGCTGTCATTGGTGTTTTATGAAAATTTTATTATATAGTAAACAATTAAGATGTGAAAATGATACTTTATTTTGTTATACTTTATATGTTATATATATATATATATATTACTGTTACAATATTTATTCTTTGTTATTTAATGCACTGATATTGTGCCATTTATATGATGGAAACTGATTATTTTTTTTAATTACAGGGGCATTAACGTGCAGCTGACCGGTAACCGGCTAATTGACTGGCTTTATATACCTGTCGTGAACGTAATTACAACTCTGTTCAGGTCATCCATTATCATTATTATTGAGAGAAACCTCAGGAACGAGATTCAGGCGCAGATTGATGCCATAAATGCCAATATTAAGGACCTTTAATTTTTTGTTCCGCATGTTGTATTCAGAAATCATTATTACAGATATTATTGTAAACCAGATTTAAATATGAATGATTTTTTAATGGGCAGAATTGAAATTTTAGTTTCTTTTATATAAAGAGAATAATTATATGATAGTTAAATATTTGTAGGTACAAGTTGGCTTCAATGTGCTAAGTCATTACCACATAAAGATCATTGAAATATTGATTGAAACAAGTTTCTGACAATACAATTTTTATGACCAAACATAAAAATACTGCAATCTTTGATTGTGGGTCGAAGGATAAGTAATAGAATACATTAGTACAATTTTTGGAATATTTGTGTTGTTGGTGTGTTTGCTTTTACACACGTCACTTAAAAAGGGAATGATTCTATTTATACTGAGTTTATAGTAAAACATGGCTGTCAACTGGAAGTAACATTTAGTTTTTATTTCATTGTAACCGATTCACTCATTTAAAAGGTATGTGAATCAATTTTTTTTAACAATTTACTTTACATTAGTACAACACAAAGAAGTGATTAGCTGTTTACGCATAGTAATTATGTAAATGTGTAATGCGTGTATATGCACCAATAAATGGCACTAAATGTATTTCAAATGGCGCAATTAAGTTTCGCTCCTGGCATAGCTAGAAATGAAGTATGAAGTGGTACAGGAAGGGGAGGTGCTTGAGTAAGTAACCCAAATGCAGGGTGTCACGTGGGTACAGACGTCATTGTCAGTCGTCTTATGCACATAATATTTTTCGATGTTGCGTGTATTTGATATAATTTTAATTTCTTTCTTCTATTTGCTTAAAATTTGAATGTGTTTTCAATATATGTAATTTAATCACTTTAATAGGTTTTTTAATAAGTTGGACAAATTAGGTTATCATGTATTTTTTTATCTATATACAAAAGAACTACAAAATTGACTTGTTTGTATATTGAAGTTATTTACATAATGACTCATAATAAAACTAACAGAACAAATAAATATTATTTTTAGAATGTTTGTAGGTTTGCCTGTGAATCTATTTATTTGTTTGTGCATCATGCAAGAACATCTATGTCGATGAAATTTTCACTGATGAATTCTGTTGTGCATGAGGTAACTAGTAGTCTGGGGTACGTTTCATCGTAAGAGACTAAGTTTATCGCTAGCGATGAAACGTAATCTAGCTATATGCTAGACTTCGTTTCATTGCAATAGACTAACTAAAAAGAAGTTATGGTAATTCAGCATTTCAATACAAAGCGAATTTACTTAAAAAAAACATTATATTTAATTCAATCGGCAATAACGAAATAATGTTGCATAATATGACTATATTTTTATAAAAATTAGTAACTTATCTGTGAGGTTTGATTTCTTTTTTTCTTAATTATTGTTGTATTCAACATCAACAGGACAGGACTATGATCAGAAATTAGATCATCCACACCTTCTCTTTTGATATGATTTGACATAATGAAGATTTGATATGATTTGATATGATTTGACATGATAAGATGAAGAAGTCAATCAGATCAGGAATATTATTTCTATCATATCTTGGAATGCATGACAAATGAAAATCACACTTTGTTTCATTAATGGCTGCTAACATTTCATTGCCTTCACCAGGAGTGGTGAATTGAGATCCCCTGAAATAGGTTTGAAATGTTGTGATGTGGTAGACAATATACAAGAACAATGTTTATGTCAACTCCATTATTTTGAACAGTAATAACGGTAGCTTGAATGTATGGCTCTATTATTTTTTCTTGTTGTTACTGTTGCATATTTTGCCTGATTATTAAACTGTTCTCCGACGGGCATGTTCGCCAGAGTAAGTAGTCCAGCATGCACAGTATCCTTTCATTTTAATATAGTTCTTTTGTGAAAAATAAGTTCTAGATATTAATGTGATATCGATGTTATCGGTTCTCAGCAAAATTTTACAGTTCTTGGGTTAAGCCCATTTGTGTTCCATGTTATAATTCACAGGAACTGGTTATACATTTTGAGGTTTATTTTTTACTTTTTTATTGCTGGCTTCCAAATTTTCTCCAGTTTTTCCACTCTTTTGGACTGGTCGATATTTTTTTTTAATTTTAGTCTGAAATTAAGTGAGCAATTTCATCATGTCAGTTGTTGTAGGCTCGTTGCATGTAATTTTTTAAAATAAATGGGTTATTTTGTTCAGGCAGTTTTGTATTATCAGTTTGCATTCATTGAACAGTAGACATTTTTCTTGGGTGTATAGCTTTCAAATCCTTTTGATACACTGGATAACCTTTGTAGTTTAAAAATAAGCTTATTGACAATCATATTAGTTAGTAACTTCTAAGTAGATCAGCAAAAGATTTTTTTTTATATTTGCATGTGTAGTAATTTAACCTAATAGCGTAAATATAGACTTACAATTTATTTTCATGAAATGATGCGTTGGAAGATCTATATAAGTTTAAGTTTAGCAATGATCGTCATCGGTAAATTGCGAAATTATGAGGATTTACTAAGATTTGTTTGGTGTGGTAAACTGTGCAGCAATCACTTGGCTTAAGAAACTACAAGTTCAAAAAATCATTCATTACTACAAAAAAATGTCAAAAAATTAATTCATTACTCCACTGATGTTCCGTTAATTACTATATTCGATAGTTACAACTGAAATATTTATACAATCCTTCCATATTGGTGAAATATTATATTCAACCCACTCTTCTCCAAAATTTTTTTTATTATCCTTTTTTGTAGTTTTGGTAATCTAATATCAGATTCATGACTGTCCCAAAAAATTATCAATTTCTTAATCATTAATTTTTAAAATTAAAATAAATAGTGCGCCTGCAAGCAAACACAAGTGGACATGAAAGTACAAGTTAACTTGTGACTGGCCAACAACGTGTTCATCAAATAATTGTTTAAAAATATTTCTTACATTTTTTAATTAGAAATTTTATTTCTTCTTAGTAGTTTAACAGAACACGGTCATACTTATACACGTATTATTCAAAAACCACTGGACGGCTTTTAACGAAACTTTGCATTTTTTGTATATTAGAGGCTTGCTCAAAATCTGCAATCATCAAAATTGCTCAATTTTACCGTCACCTGTATTTAGCAGTTACTAATTAATTAATTTACAGTGACATCTGTTTTTTCTTTAAGCAACCATCATAAACGTGCAGTTGTATAACTCTTCACTAGATGGTGTTTGTTTTGTTTTATTTTATTAATTTTATCACTATTTAACCATTCCACTACATCCTTATAGAGAAAGTGAAAAGAATAGGCAAAATAGCAAGTTTAAATGAATCCCAGCAAGTTATTAAAAAAAAATGTGTTCATTTTAAAAAGTAAGATTTGTTTACAATATTAAGGTAAATTTTAAGGTCAAAAAAATTGTTTTGAAGACAGATGTGAAGCTTGACAAATTTGGAAAGTGAATTCATTAATATTAAATACATGTTCATTGAACACAAAGATCCACGATTTACTGATGAAATATATAATTATAATCCGATTATCATTTCATCTACGCCTTAACAACCACGAGCCACTCAATGAGAAAATGCCTCGTGCATAGATCTCACAAAGAGGATAAGCATTGTTACAATTGAAACATATCACAATTTCATAATCTTAATTGTATATTTACTTGAACGGACATATATGTAGTTAATCTATAATCTTGTCTTATCAAATCCGGGTGTGAGATTGAATGTTCAAAAATAAATACGCCAGTAACAGCGAAACGGAGCTATCTTTTCCAAGCTTAATTGTACTGACTAATAATATTAACTTAATACATGTTCATAGTAATAAATAATCCCAAACATATATCACCGATGCTCTCGGATATGTTGTGGCGCAAATTTTAACACATCGGCATATGTTTTTTTAATTTGTATCACATTCGTTTTCAGTAAAACGGAATCACCTGTATTAACTGGAGTTTTCAACAAACTAAATGTGGTATTATGATAAAGTTCACAAACTTTTTCAAATACTTAGTCGCTTTATTTTTGTTACTTAATTCATTCCGTAATGGCAAACTTCCATTCTCTCGAGTTTCGAAGCGATATAAACATACTCGTTTTCATTTTCAAACTATCGCATGAAAAGATCTTATGTTCTTCACAATTATATCTGACATCCCTTTTCGTCTCTCATAAATGGATGAGAGCTCACGAACACTGTGATTTGTGGCGATATGGATGTAGCAGATTATTTATTTCATACATTTTAACATTACTTGAATATAATATTAATTGCAGCTAATGAGTATATCCAAATCGTATTGTATTTGAATCTTGTATTTAACATTAAATTATTTACATCTTTATCGTGACGCCTTGATAATTTAGATATTACTGTCATTACAACTGGTGAATTTGTAAAGCATAGATGAATGTGTAGTAAATAATTAATTAATAAATAAATTAGTGTAGAAGTATTGTTGACATGACATATAACAAGTAAACTTATATTTAAATATGAATCAGCTTTTTACTCTTTAAAAGCCAAAGTAACATAGCCTACTTCATTTAAAGCATTAGATTTTTTGTATTATGTTATCTTTGCTAATAGCCCACCTGAAGATGTTGTAATACAACGAAACCCAGGTCGTGGTAAAGAACTTAAAGAAAGTAGAAATAATACCACATCACGTAGTTTTATTTAATTGTGAATAATGAATTTCTACAAAATTAACGCCAAATATATTCAATATTATGTTATACTTAATTAGTAATTGTATTGGGTTTTTTGTAATATGCTACAAATTAATAAAGAGTTTTTTAAATTTTTTTCAATAAATTTTTAAGCTGTCTTTTAAATATTACATCTTTTAAATAATAACAATTAAACCCTGTCACGCTTGCCTGCCAGCCTGTCGCGAAAATATTATTATATTGTGATGTAAATGGTTTGTAGCACCAGAGTCTAGTCCTCGATATGCATCTTAGATGCAAATGTTTATAAAATTGTCAACATTAATGCATTTCTACTTTTTTGTTTTTCATTATTCAATTAGGGTTTATTCACTGCAGATTTCTAATTTAATACAGAGTGCGAAACTATATCTTTATAGTCATGATGTTGAGACACACACATATAAATATATACACAGGCGGTATGACCTTTGTTATGTCGTAAACCTTGTTTTTACCATTAGATAAAGTGACCTGATTGAGATCTTAAGTATGTCCAATGATCTAAATAGTATGTCTAATTATCTATATAAAGGCAAGGCTACAATGAAACTAATTTTTATTACAGTAAAGTAATTTAAATTACTTTCTACCAATTTCACACTGACAACTCCAGTTAACGAAGAATTAAATGCGTTATGAATGCATAGGCATAAATATAGTTAATCCTTTAATTTTAAACTGAACACTGGAGTTAGACCCATTTTACTTTTATTGTAATATTACAAACAAATTAATCCCTTCCTATGCTCTCATTACCTACTACCGGTGCATGTCTAAGATGGTGGAAAAATTAAAGAAATATTTTTGACTAACCAGATTTAAATATAGCCCATATTGCTATTTATAGTCAAAACCCATATAGCATTAACACCGAGAAGATAAAGTCTTAGGTTATACAACTGGTATATTGTTTAAAGCCTGTAATACATTTTATAAACCCTAACTCTTAAAATTGTCGCATAACTTTAAAAAGAAATACTCATACATCTTATTTTTGAGTGGCCAATATTAAAAGAAGACCATGTAACTCTGACTTTGAGGAAAATTTCTAGGGAAAATTTGCATTAACCACTATGCTACTACCCTAAATTTTCCACCGTAGTCACTATTAGGGTACCCAGTTACATAATGTATGTATGTAGATGGTTTTTCTGCTGTTTTATTATGATAAGTATCAAAAAATATATATTCAGACAATAGCCAAACAGCATCCTAGAAATCATTTGCTGCTCTTAACAATATATTTTACCGCTTCTATAAATACTTTTGGCCATAAGATTTCCCCTTTATTAAATAATTACACCAAATTTTTTAGATTAAGCATTTTTACAAAAGAAGATTATTTAAGACAATTACTGAATAATGAAGATATCTCAGATCTAGTGTATTTCTCTGATAGAGAAGCCCATATACGATACAATTCTTCAATACTATCCAATAGGGCAAGTATACTGAAGGGAAGTGTTTTGGAACCCCTCCGGTATCTACTGTGTACCTCTGATATTCCTACAGAGATAAGACCTTTAAAGGCATGATGATATGGTAGTAAAGGCAACTGCAGATATGGAAAATAAAGTCACAAAAATTTACAGACACTTGATAAAATCAATAGTTGATTCAAAAATTGAACTTAGCCAGTATCACATTTGTGTTGCGACCAACAAAGAGCAATCTATATACTAGTCTCAATGAAATCCGAGACCCATAAGCAGGTTCAGTGAAATACCTTGGACTCTCTTGATAATCGAAAACACCACGTAAAAATAAAAGTTGAACTAAAATTATGACAAATGTTTGGTTGGCTATCGTTCCCAGTTTAATTTCTACTGTAAATAACTTATTTGTCTATTGTCAAACCAAATTCAAGGTTTTCAGCTAAGCAATCTAATCATAATTTAATCCAAAGAAATCAAAATAAGTTTTTCAATATATTTACCAATGCATATCGTTATGTAACCAACCAATAAATTCACAATGACTTTGACATAAAATGGATTAACAAAGTTATCCAAGAATATGCCATTAAATTTGAAAAATGTCTCTTTAACCGTTTTAATGCCATTGTTTTTTACTCATATATACTTATAAATGCCAAAGAAATCTTTTGTTTTTAATGTTATTTACCCTTGTCTCGAAAAAAAAAACTGTATCTCTTCCAAAAATAATCCAATTTTAATCATTTTTTCGGTGTTTTCTTAATAAAAACTTGTACAAGGATAATAAAATACAAGGAAAATTATGGAAATATATATTGTGAACAAAAACTGAAATCAACGTCACATCGCCATTTTCGCAGTCCGGTACATCCTCGGTATCAGCAAAATAATTGTTATTGTCGCTATTATCACTATCACTCAAAATTTGCATTATGCCAAATTGTGAGTGCACCACAATGTCACTCCCACTATCACTTTCTTCACAACTTGAAAAACGATCATTTTCACTCAAATTATTTTCGTATTCCGACATTATGGGTTAAAAATGTTTTCCTGGATCCTTTTTATATTGTAATTACTAGTAATATTATAATTTGAACTTTATGTAACACGTAGAAAGACAAAAAATTACCACGCGTTAAACAGCAACTGATTTTGCGAGCGCCATCGCACTCGTGGCAAATTTAGTTAGTACGTGCACGAATACGTTGGCGCTCGTCGGCACTCTAACGGTTAACCATAGCAAAGTAGAAGATATTCAAATTCGAACAGCATTCAAAATATATTAGATCTTGTGAATTAATATAATAAACTTAATTTCTCTGGGAGCTGAAGATTGGCAAAATAAACTTGGACACAACTTACTTGAAAATAAAATCAAGTGCATTTCATCAACGATAATTAATTAATTGTATATTAAGATTGTACCATGCGTATCTAATAAAGATGTTTAGAAAAAAGAAATTTATTTATTTTGAAGGATGAGGGTGAGGATGCAAAGAAACTCACAGATGAAGGTAGTTCATTAAAGGTGTGACTTAATCTATTGACTGAAGCTCAAAATCCTTTGTTCGTGCAAAACTTAGAAACAAAGAAGGGATGAAAGATATGTGAAAATGTTGTATGAAATGTGCATTGTGAACGAGTTTATAAAGGAATATGAAGTTAGTGTGTTAGTTTTGTTCAGCCGCAATGTTTAATTTATAATACACATGGCGCTTTTATTACTAAGTAATTTGTTGTTTAATCCTACTCTATAAGAGAGGTGATGCCAATTTCACGGTAGATCATCACTTAAATATTGTATTCTTCACCACACCCCCATATTTTAGGTGACTGTGTACAAGTGAATTATATAGGCAAAGAAAAGTTTGAATATTTTTAAAATCTGCTTGCCCTCAAAAAAAGCCCAATGTCTTTGCAGCCTTTCGTGTAATGTAGTCCTTATTTTTATCAAATTTTAATTTACGATCTACAATTATACCCAGGTCCTTAATGTTATTATATTGAATGTGTTTTACATTGTCGATGGCACTCTGGCTGTTAAAAGTTTAGTAACAAAAACAAAATTATATCTGGGTGCATTTTGTTCCCAGAACGCCAGGGATGTCAAGATGTTTTTGTAGTTTTGCGATATATTTTCTGTGATTTTGTGAACTGAAATTATGTAATTTATCGGTTTAAACAGTTGGTCATCCATTTCATAAACCACATCCACATTAAGCTTCATAAAAATTCAGCTTTTTAGGCATCATGGGGTAAAGCATATGAAAACTCATTTCTTATGGTATAGAATTAAATTAGCGCAAAATCTGTGTGGTACTCTACAACACAAACCATACGTATGTCTAATTTGGTAGCAATTTGTTGCCTGATTCTAGAGTTATTATGTAATAATAACATTTACTATATTTCAAGGGATTTTAATTCCTTCAGTTCCTTAAGTTTTAGGGAATACCATTTTATATAATAATTGATACGATAAGAAGTAATTATAAGAAGATGTTAACAAAATAAACAGCCCATAAATCTAGATAGCACTGATATTAATTGAAATAATCAGATAAGACAATCAAATGTCTGTACATATAAAGTGCATCTTTATTATCAAGCTTGTTTTATTTGTAGGAGCTTGGCAAACCAGTTTTCATTATGAAAAGTTTAGGTGTGGTGCTGTCTCTGCTGTTGGTCGGTAGTGAGGCGGGAAAATTGGCTATATTGATTGGTCTTACTAACAAGGATCTGTAAGTTTTTTTTGGATAATAGTTTGTTATTAATAAATAACTTGTTCGTTTTCTTTGAAAAATGTCACTTTTTATAAATATTAGACTGTAATATTTTTGTTTATGTACATAATATATATTATGCAATTAATGACGTTGCTAAACAAAAAACTTAAACTTTACATGGTTCTACAAAAAATTTAATTATTCACTCGTTAAACAAAATTTGTTGCTTTTTGTAGGGCCTATTTATAAGTAATATTTTCTGAATATTAAATTGTTTTGTTTGCAATTGAAATTTTGATACAACTTGATTTGAATAATTTCTCATGAACAAACAAGTTTGAAATTGTTTAAAGAAATAACAAGACTCAATTTACGAAACTAGAATCATTGTAAGCAGTGTAGATATTTAATTTGTATGATGTCTTCATTTTATAATTTATCGAGGATAAAGATTTATTTGTTTGATCTTTTTTTTATTATTTCTTTGATCTGTTTTTTTTGTTTGATCTTTTTTTTATTATATATTTGTGTGTGCGTATTATTTATTTATTTGTTTGATCTTTTTCTTATTATAAATTTGTGTGTGCGTATTATTTATTTGTTTGATCTATTTATTTGTTTGATTTTTTTTTTATCATATTTGTTTGATCTTTTTTTTGTTTGATCATTTATTTGTTTGATCTTTTTTTTATTATATATTTGTGTGTGCGTATTATTTTTCTTGTTCCTTGTAGAGATGATGGAAAATAAGTTCTATTCTTATGAATTGTTTGTTCACTTCCTGTGTAAATTACGATTTTTTCTATATAAATAAAATAAAATATAGTATGTTATCTTTAACGTTTGATGATGATTATAATTAATGTTAAAGTTCTTTAATTTAGGAATTGCCTTATTGAGTTATTGACTTAGAAATTTAAAAACAGTATTAATTACTTATTGCCAGTAATTTTTTATTAAATACCATAAAATGGTGGAATATTTGCAGTTTATTTTGAAGAATAAATAAAATAAAATTGTAGTTTGCTCGCCAATTGCAATTTCTTTTCTCTTTTTAAATTACTTTGAATATAACTTTTCTTTATTTGTTAAATCTATGATTACTTTTTAATAATGGAGAAAAAGTATGGAAAATTACTTTCATCATCTAGATTTATTTTATTGCCCGGGGCAAGAAAATTTAAACTTGGGAAAATCCAGTTTCTTTTTTATGGTTTAATTAAATTTAGACATCCCAAAGGAAGTTTTTTTAAAACTATTGTACAGTTACAACTGATTTTTTTTGTTTTATTTTTATATATATTTGATACGATTTTATGACTTTTTCATAGTTTTTACACCTATTTTTAAACCATTATAAAAGGGAGTCTACTAAAAGAAACTTACATTTTTAAAATTTTTGACAGAAATATTTAAAACTAGATGACAGTATATATAATAAAAAACAAAAAAAATTTGATTAAATACATTTAGGAAATGTTGAGAAAAAGAAATATGACGTTGGTAACTTTCTAAAGCATAATATCAACTGTGCCCTCAATCTAGGTTTAAAGTCTCTTTTTATTTAAGTTATAATATATATGACTATGTTTGATTTATGTTATGATATGTACATTGTTACGATATGTAAAATATTTTACTAGTATCAAAATGAAATTAGGGTAGCCTTCTCCTGGATAAAGCAATTTCTTTCAAATAATATATGTACAAATTTTTTAATTTAATAGGCTATAATATTATATTTTTTAATTTAATATTATAATATTATATTTTTCAATTTAATTAAATTTAATATTTATAATTATTAATTGGAGTACATCAGGCAAGTGCGTTCAAGTTGTTGGATAGAAATTTTTTGTGGTCGAGAATAGTATATTATCGTATATTGTTTGAAAGTAATTATATGTATGTGAAGTAACTTAGCGTAAAACTTTAACTCGTATGTAAAATCTGACGCATCGGCTTTGTCACTGAATTACAGAACTACTTTTACTGATCACATGTGAAACACATTCATATATACATATTGGCGTCAAATCCAGTTGAATAATTTTGCCATTTGTTTGGTTTATGTATAGCTTAAGCTATAATATAAAGAATTTACAAAGAATTTACTATTCATTGCAAATCTACTAATTTGTTTACACATATATATGCTGTAACTCGATGTAAATAACAATAGTTGATAGTTATTTTTATATTATAACCATTAAACCGTAATGCTGTGGTCAATTAGGAAAAATTTATAATAACTGTCTGCATTAGATGTTGCGTCATTGTAAAAATGTGGTCTTGAATTTCTTGATGATTTACAAACTGATTATATTTATTTGAAAATTTGAGGGAAATTGTAGTCAAAAAATTAGATGAAGACAGATTCATTACTATTTCGAAAATAACTCTTGAAAGACTTTTCTAATGACAGCGTACTTAATGGTACATGCGGAAAACCACTGTTCAACCTCGATTAAAATTTATAGATAGATAGATTAAAGGAATATTCTGCTATATTTTTGTTTAATTGAAGCACTTATAAAAATTAACGCACATAGGTCTAAAACCATAGAAGCTATGAAGCTATGATAGACAGATGATTTAACCGACTGATGTTTCAATATAGAGCCATAACAAGAAATACTGGATTGAAATATCATTTTATCAAATAATTTTTTGATAAGTTAAAAAAATTAATAAGTTAATATAAAGTGTTATCAATTATATTTACTTAGAAAATATTGATACTAAAATTGGAATGGTACAGCATATGTTAACATAGCCTCTTTACAAAAGTGAAAAGTGAGAACGTGAAATATTCTACATTTTAATTTTTATACACTACTAGAAATAATATGTGAAACGTTTACGTACCAACATTTGACTGTAACATAGTAAATTCCACTTCCATCGCATTACGTACTTTATATAAATTCCCTAATACGTCCTATTACGTGTCAAACTTTCGTTTTAATTAAAAAGAGATTTAATTTTTTAAATAGAGTCATTTCCGTAGATTATATGGTGCTTAATTAATTAGTTATTTATAAGCCTAATATGATTATTTATTAAATTGGACACCATTCCACCACTTTACTACACTTGTCAAAGTTTCTTCAACTAATGACCACAAATAAGTAAATGCTTTATGAACGATATAGAATGCGATTTTGCAGATTGCGATCTTGAGTCATATTGAATTCATTTGACTGAATGTAAAAAATGTTCTATTCTAATGGGAATAAAATGTTAAGTAACTTGTCATAGATAAAAACATGTCTGCAACATAGTGATTCAAAATATTGAAGTTTCCGATTAAATAATTGATAAATTTCTGATTGGGGGCATCCCGACAGATAGTGTAAAAAAATAAAAGTCCGTTTTGATAATCGTGCAAAGATAAAGAAATAATAGTCTTTTACGCCATTGAGTAACAATTATAAATGTTTAATCAAAATTTCATTATTTTAAATTAATGATAATAGGCGAGGTACTAACAATTACTGAATTTATTGATAATATTTATCTATACAGTATAATGTGTTTTTTTTTAATGCTAATCCAAGTATCTATACATTCTGTGATACCTATAAAAAGATATTCCAATTAATTTATATATTCCTAAGTTTGTCAGCCTAATAAGAGTTTACTGCTGAAAACAGATAAAGCCATCTCTTATAGTAAGCCTCAGTACAGAAAAATAGTGTCATGATAAATTAATCACAAAAAAAAAAATGTAGGCAGTAACATTGAAAGGTTTTAGAATATAAAACAGTGAACTGAGTAATAACTTTGTAATTTATTTGTTTTCCAAAAAAATGTTTCTGAAGTACCATACGCATCGTTTCATTTCATTGCATTCGTAACATTATATACGGCTTTCGCCATCCATGACGAAGTGGAATTAAATATTTGAATGACCACTGTTGAATTTTTCTGACATTTCATGATACCAATCATGATAACCAATGTTGAATTTTTCTAACATTTCATGATACCAAAAATGTGTATCATCACATTTTTGAGCTTTGGTCTAATCAGGGAGTACCTAGCCAAATCTTATGTTCATGTTGTCTCTAAATGTTCATGTAGAATTTTATTTTTGCAGTTTAATGTATCTAATTGATACATATGGTGGACTTATTGCTACAAGTGCAATCTCTTAGAGCAAACTAGAACACCAGTCTAGTCCAGCTTGATGAGCGGCCAGGAATCGAACTCATATCTCCACAGTGCACCATACATTCAAAGGCCATATGACTTATGACACACCACAGTGATGAAACGAGAAACTTCTGTATTTGGTTCATACCAGTACTTACCTGAATCTATTGATAGGTTACCCTCTTGTCAGTTTTTATCATGAGCCGTACAGCATAGATATTATCTTCAGCTGTCGCTGTTGAGAAATGTCTGTCTTGCAGATCATCACTGAAATTAGTACAACTATGCTTGAACTCTTTAAACTAGTTATTAACAGTAGCATTTGATTGGGTTTCATCATAAAATATTAATTGATGTCGATTGTAACTTTATTTCTGATTAAGACCACAATGACAGCTGTATAAAATCATAGAATGACATTTTTCTTTTATTAAATTTATCTTGACATAATGCACAAAATTTACAAACTGCCGTCAAATTAAAATACCTCAATGGATGGCCGAAGAGTTTCTAAACTTGTATTTATTTCTTTATTCATTGTTACAAATGACAGTTCCAAATACTTTCTATACTACCATAGTAAAATACAACTTAGAAGATATGAATTAGCTTAATTTAATTTTTATTCATAAGCAAATTTTCTATTACAGTTTTTTCAATCTTTTTAAGGTTCTAGCCACACTGTATTAATTAAACTTTATTGTTGTTATGATACTACCATCCACACATGGACGTACCATCTGTCAATCTATTCATATATACGTCGGTCTATCTATCAGAGGCCTCTAATACAAATGGAATGAATTATAAATTTAAAATTTTACATATTAATGATAACATATAATTTTACATATTAATGATAATAAAATTAATATGACCCAAAAAATAATATAAATAATAAAATTTTATATAATTCTGGATGTCCCCATAATTAATCTTTTTTTGTTACTCTATTCTATGTAACAAAAGAAGAGGTTGAAAAAAAAAAAATTCTCTTTACGCATGTGTCATTTAAAATGAGCATTTGCAAATGTATTTTTGAAATTTTCTTTAAATCGAAAGATAACAGTATAGAAGAACGTCAAATAACTAAATTTCAAACTGTTATTCACTTGGACTTGGAAAAACAATTGCTAATAATTAACATACAAGTGAAACATTTTTTATTACGCCTATAAAATATGCGTTAGGCAATATATTTACACTAGCTGACCCGTGCGAAGTCTTCGCACTATATCGCCATCTAGCTTGTTCCAAGTATACAATTTGGCTAAGATATTTGATGTGTCGCCCACAGATGGCGCTCATGCCAATTGTTATAAAAATTAATTTTTTTATTAACAAAAAGATTTTTTTCGAATTTTTTTATATTTTAAGTAGAAAACATAAGCTTTAAGTGGGTATTTTTTTTATTTTTTTTGGTGTAGTAGTTAAAGAGATCGAGCCGCCCGACCAAAAAACACCTTTTAGAAATAATATATTTAGATTGTGAAAAACAATTTAATTACTTGAAAATAGTTTAATAAAAATACTATATATTTATAAATATTAATTATTCACATATATCTAAGAGTGTGTAAAACCCTCGTAACTTGAATTCTATTCATGCTTTATGGGTTTTTTATATACTAAACAAGTTTATTTATAAGAAATAATGTTGTTATTTTATTTTTATTTTATACTTTTGTACTGTTCATTTTTACTTTACTGAAAACTCTCATGCTAAAATTTATAGACAGTATACTATCGGTTATAGATCTTTTAGTACTATCCTAATAACTAATGGTATTATATAATAACAGTACATGAGAACAATTTTTAAATTTTTTCTGTAAGATGTTTTTATTTACTAAATGTTTTTTTTTTATAAAATATTTATTTGATTGCTACACTTCATTGAGTTTTTTATTTATTTTATAATTTATGGAGAAAAATGGATTGAAGTTGTAATGATATAAGCTTGAGATCATTATTAGTTAGACTTGTATCCTAACCTCTAGAATATTACATAGATTATCATTTAAATATATATCTACTAAATTTTAAAAAATTGGAACGAACAACACATTATTTTATTTTAAATTAAATGAACAATAATGTTACTAGAAATAATGTTGGAAAAATATATAACAATCACCACAATAATGGTAAAAAAATAATAATTAGGAATAATAACAATATTTCTGTTTTTATGTATATGTTTATATATAAACATATCAATATGATAACTATTGAAATTAAATATATACAGAATTCCGATTTCCTTGCTTTCTTCTAAAAATAATCGACAGTTTATATTGGGATGAATTATTGGGTTAATCAGCTACTTGTATTCGGATGGGATGATGTGGCGCCACATTACATAATTTAGCAATATGAAACTTTCTGGTACTTGCAGTAGATTAAAAATAGTGTTGGCGCAAATATAAAAAGAATTCTAGGAACCCAATATAATGAAGAAAAAACGTTGAAACCTCTATAAATTGGTACTGAATCAAAAAAATTGTTCGACATTCACTTTAATATCTAAACCTTCTTAATTTATCTTCCAGCACACAAAATGTAAGGCCACCACTGAGTGCTGATATAAACTATTATGTGGATCGATCTATTCCCTCTGTTCTTGCTTTCATGCGGGAAAATGATCTGGATCCCATGCCCCTGCCTGATGCCAGAGAGGGTTTCTATGTTGTAAGTTATATTTTTTTTTAAATATCTGTATGTTTATCAATACTGAGCTGTGTCACCTATTTTTTTAATTGAATCTGTTATTTTTATCAATACATTTCGCAGCATTGAAAAGTATGTTTTTAAGCATATTATTGTATAAATACAAAATATCTGTACTTATCTTGGAAAAACATTATTGTCCTTAATTTTGCCTTTTTTAAATATTTTTCATGAAAGTTTTTACATTCATTGTTGATTATCTTTTCCTAGCAACCTCTGTGGATAAAATACGGAGCCATATTATACTTGACTAATGGTTGGATGTACAATCTGGCTAGCGTGAGACGCAGCGGTGATGCAACAGTGCTCTACTTCGTGCAGCTGCTTCGTGTGCGCATCGAGGTTGACTTCCGTAATCTTGATGTGAGTACACATTCATCATTGAAATTGCACGCTTATGAGTTGCAAATAAAGTTGGTTATGAAGTTTGTATCATAAATTCCTTATGTATCAAGACTAATTATTTATACAATATACCGTTACTCTTCATATTTTCTGTGCTAGATTTTCTCTTTCTAGTTAAAGTCTGAGTAATTTCATTGGTAGTATTCAAAGCTAATTTCTACTCATCTCATATTGTTAGATACAATTATATAATAATGTAGCGGTCTTATACTGAAGATACAGTTTCAGTCTGGTGCAATTCCTTCCAGTTCTTCCATTCCATTAATTTGCTCTTCGTTAACTACATGTCCATTTTAAAATAAAGACTTGGACTTGGACTTGACTTTAAAATAAAGAAAGAGTTATATTAACCTAGCGTCATTGTGTTAGGAAGATGTTAAATTAACATTGAGTAAAGTCAGTATAACTCATAGGCTTAATATTTTAATTTATTTTATAACTTTTTAATTAATTTTTGGAATTGGCATTAAAAGTACTTGAGTCCAAAAATTAAATATTGTAAAATATCTTAAAGGAACTGTTAACACTATATCATCAAGGTATTATATATATATATATATATATATATATATATTATAAAAAATGCAAGAATTTTGAATTTATGTTTTGCATATTTGTAGAAAAACAAAAAATAAAGTGTCTAATTAAAATAATATTTTCGAAAATTACTAGTCTATCATGGCTAGTCAAAATGTTATAAGTATACATGATCACTGGAGAATATAATATATCAAAAAGAACTTGGCCCAATTTTTTAGGTCAAATAAATTCCATAATGTGAGTCTCTGAATCGAAATAGAATCCACATCTGGATTATCTTGGGGATGGGCCTAATGGCCTTAATGAAATGGATTGTATTTAACATTTTTGGATGAGAGAAAACAAATTATCTAGATTTCGACATTTGTGAAACTTATTGCATAATCTATAAAACGTTTCCTAGTTAATTAAATCTCAGTCGTCCAGTTCTATACACACTTGGTACTTCATTTCATTTGAAATTCTTTTAGTGGTGAAATTTTTGGTATCAAAATTTAATTTTTTTTTTTTGAGACTTTCAAAAATTGTTTCACAGTTTACGTTTGACTACGATCTCCGCGTTATGTACATGGGACCTACAGGCGGAGTGGAAGGTACCATAAATCGTCTCAACGCTGAACTTGAGCTTCTTATCGACTTCAACAATGATGAGATACATATGCAAGATTTCATTATTAGCGATGTTTGGTGAGACATTTTATGCAATACATTAATTTCCAACCCTTAATGGTTGTATGTCACTTCGGGCATGACATCACGTGGGAGATGACAAGATAGATGTCACATGTCACGTAGGAGATGATAAGATAGATGAGTAACTATTTTAGTTTAAGGAAATAATGTTAGTTTAAGGAGATGGTACTGCTATATAAATTTATATTGTTATTAATTTGCTAAAATGAGATATTTAAGAATATAAAAAAATTCAACATGAATATTTAATTTTATTAATATTTTTTTTATGTATTTATTACTTCAAGTTTATAACAGAAACATTTAAACTGAATTCAAATATCAAAATATCAAAATATCAAATAATAACGTACCTATTTTAACCCAAAGATTTTTGTTAAAGTTGCTTTTATATCCATTTCGAAATGATAGTTTTTAATGAATTAGTAATACCAAAACTCTGATAAAAGTTCAATATTTTTGCTACGCCTTTATTCAACAACTTCAACAAGTCTGTTAATATGAAGAAAATAAAATGATGAAACATTTAACTAATCAACTCAGTGAGAACTGTCAAACGACTCTGTTTCAAATGGCACTTTCTGAAACTCTTCATTTAAATCTTTATAACTTATTTCCCAGCATTTTTAGAATATATAATATGCATTATTTCTGAAATTTTCACCGTTATATAGCTGTTGATAGACAGATGACGGTGAACACTTGTGTCACTTAGATAAGCCATTTTCTGCCAAACTCTAAAACACAAGCAAACAAAACTTCCCTCTTTATGAAATAAATATTATTATATGTTGTCTGTGAGGAATAATATTTCAAAATTAAATGTCAGTAAATGCAGTTCTAAAATTTTTGAATAGGTAAATAAGAACGTAACGAGATATCAATTTTGGAGATTTAAAGATGTTATAAAAGGGAAGAAGATTATACTATAAGTTACAAAATAAAGAAGATATCAATAACTGCATTTGGAAAAAAGCATAAACGGCTACGTATACTAGAAAGCCAGCATCAATTATTTTCTATAGAAGAAAATCATAAATTTTGTATAAGAAAGATGAACACAAGGTGTTTTTACTGGTAATGAGATACCTGACGCTCTTATATTGAAATATTTTAAGAATCGTGTAAAAAATTAAGATATAAGATAAGAATGTTTGTTGAAACAAAGGTTCCAAAAGTCTATAAGGTTTGACCACTTGAAATTATAAGAAATCGAGTAATTTATGAAGAAAATATACACAAGAATTGACAGGACGTAGCGGAAGTAGCATTCTCTTTCTTAGTGAAGACTGTGTTAAGTTTGACCAGATCAAAGTGAAGAGGTTACAAATAAAAGTAATGCTTAAAGTCTCAAGAAAAGGTGAGCATTTGTGAAAAATTTTTATCAGTGAAGTTAGTGACAGAAGTTTGTCATAATTCTTCGACATAATATATGCTTTTTGCTAACATGAGAGATGTTATGAACAAATTGGCGAAGTTGCTTACTTATTTACAGAGAGGTACACAAATATTACAATTAACCATTTATACATTTTAATAAAAATAACAAGATTTATTTTATGAAATATCCAACAATTTACAAATTTTGTGACTATGATATGCATACACAACGACACATTTCAAAAAATTTATTTTTACTGTATAAAACAAATACAATTGGAAGTCATTGTGTCTTACATAATACATATAAATATAATCGACAATATTCTTGGGTGGTGACGAAATTAGTAAGTTATTGAACTTTACTAAAACATGTTATTAAATTCATTAAATGACACGGATCATTCTTTAAATTGTTAGTGCAGCATAATTGGAGTCAGTTCTTCCAATAACTTTAGAACCATGATCCACTCACAGGACCATCAGCGGCATCATCCGATATTTAATAAACTGATAAGTCAATGGTATTGAGCCCACCTTTGTAGAAGTCACGGCAGTAATGAAAGCTCTAAAAAATGGAATTACTCAAAGTATTGATCATATCAAGGCGGAAGCCATCAAGTTAGATGGTGAAGTCTTATTCCATCCTCTTATAGTGATAATCTGGTGTAAAAAGTAAATTCTGTTTGCTTGGAAGAATGCCGTTATTATTTTAATCACAAAAAGGCAACAGTAGGGATTTCAAGGGCTATTGTGACACAACTATTCCCAATCAACAAATTTTCTTCCCATTTTCCAAATTTTCTGTGTTTCTGTATCCTTTATGAAAGAATGGATAACAGATGGAAAAGGACAGTTATTGTCTTCGTCGATTTCAAATCTGCATTGGATTATATTCATTACCCAATGCTCTAGAAAAGATTGGAGGTGGAACACATCCTCTGAAATGTAATAGTGCTCCTCCAAAAAGCATACCGCAAATCCACTAGCTATGTGTGAATCCAGCATGAACTATTC